>CM055760.1:8864579-9060287 GCA_029465975.1 Dallia pectoralis | reverse complement strand
TCAATTAGCGGTATAAAAAAACAAAGAAACGCACACAACCACCAATTGTGATTCCTAGACAAAAAGTAATTTAAAATCAGAATAACTGTTTTGGTAAATATATCCTCACATGTCTTTCAGATCCGTTGTGTCGCCTTGTTCAATCGCCTTCTGCAAAATAAAGGTTATACTTAATTTTTTAAATCAACGTGGACCATATAGAAGATCGAGTCAACACAGACTTCTGATAGCCCCTTTTCAGATCTGACTGTTTGGCTAAACAGAAAACAATAACATTTCCAAACATTCGTACAAGTGTCCTAATGACCTTGGTTTCAGCCATCTTCCGGACATGCTCCAGAGCGATTAATTCAGATGAGGGGAAGTCCAGGGAATGTTGGTCGGCACATTCATGGGGCATCTGCGCACAATCCAGAAGATAATTTGTTACTCAGCAACAGACTGAACGCGACAGTAGATCCAGGCCCTTGTTATAATCTCCCAGCTATATGAGGTGGGACTCACCAGCATTGGGGTAGCCCGGAACAGGTAGCTGAACCGGTAGTAGAGCAGGTTAATGCAGGTGGAGGAGTACAGGTCGGCGTAACGCATGAGCTGGCTGGCAAACAGAGTCTGTCGGTAGCCACTTCTGAGCAGGCTGCCCATTTGCCCATAGGACAGATCCATTCTATAGGTCACCGTCTGTCAGACACACGGCCGGACACTCCGATTTAGCAGCGTAGTAAAGCGAGACGATCACAGAAATGTACCCTGCTGAATAACCTGAATGGCATCGAGATACCTTCATTCTAGCCTGAATGGCACTGATTTCTGGGCATTCTGAATAACAACTGTCCAGATGCCTAATGAGAGAGGCCAGTCAGATGACAACATCATACAACACTCTGTCAACTACAACAATAGACAAGTTACCCACAGAACAAACAAAAGACCAGCTTACTTGTACAACTCAGCTAAAAAGACGTCAAGACGCTTCAGCTCTTCAAATAGATCTTGAAGAAAAAAGGGATACTTAACATCAACAACATGGACCCTACATCTGGTGGACATTAATTTAAAGTTACTTGTCCTTGTAAAGTCAGGGTTTGTTATATGAATGGTTAGTGCTGGGGTCTCTGTGAGGTCAGGGTTTGTTATATGAATGGTTAGTGCTGGGGTCTCTGTGAGGTCAGGGTTTGTTATATGAATGGTTAGTGCTGGGGTCTCTGTGAGGTCAGGGTTTGTTATATGAATGGTTAGTGTTGGGGTCTCTATGAGGTCAGGGTTTGTTATATGAATGGTTAGTGTTGGGGTCTCTATGAGGTCAGGGTTTGTTATATGAATGGTTAGTGCTGGGGTCTCTATGAGGTCAGGGTTTGTTATATGAATGGTTAGTGTTGGGGTCTCTATGAGGTCAGGGTTTGTTATATGAATGGTTAGTGTTGGGGTCTCTATGAGGTCAGGGTTTGTTATATGAATGGTTAGTGTTGGGGTCTCTATGAGGTCAGGGTTTGTTATATGAATGGTTAGTGTTGGGGTCTCTATGAGGTCAGGGTTTGTTATATGAATGGTTAGTGTTGGGGTCTCTATGAGGTCAGGGTTTGTTATATGAATGGTTAGTGCTGGGGTCTCTGTGAGGTCACAAGGAGAAAGTTAGCCATATTTATACTTACATTTCTTGTCTTTCCACACCTGTAGCTCCTTAGACAACTCAGGCACCACAATAAAGGTCTTCCAACCTTGCCTCTTCTTAGACTTAAGGATGTCTCTGAAAATGTGGTCTCCCACATAGAGAATATCCTTGCCCCTCACATCCAGTAGGTCACAAACAATATCTGAGGAACCTGCAAGAATGAACATTCGAAGGCACGGTCCAATGATACTGAGAACACATGCGGTTACTCTAACATCTTAGCCCCACCCTGTTTTGTACTTTTATCCAATCATCCCAAGCTCCCCATCGACCCCTGCTCCATGAATAAAGTGACGAATGAACATTCTCACCACCAGAGTAGACAGTTCCGTGCTGGAGGTCTCCTGTGTAGGTTCCGATGCGTAACTTCCCCGTGTTCTATGGTAGACAGATTCCAACAATCTATTGTTTTGCGATGGATATGTTTTTTCTTGCCATCAACACCAGAGTAAAAGAGCATTACCGTGTCAACCTGTCTGAGCACAGTTCCCTCTGCGAAAAACAGCGGCTTCTTTGTGTCCACAACCACGAGGTCAAAGTAAGAACGCCACTGTTTCTTGGGGGTCTTAAAAACAAACAAAAATGTCCAAGAACTTTTTTTTTTATGGGAAATTTCATTCGAGTTCATTTTTATTTGTTCCCTTAAACTTTGAGCTTCATTTGACCCCCGAGACAACATACTGTACCTTGCTACCAGGCGGATCTTCAAGCAGGTATTTCATGATAGCCTATGGAGAAGAACAGACACATTCAATGACATGGAAATGTGTATTGCATTGAATTAATATCATGTATCATGTGACCTTGCTAACTGACCTCTGTGTAGTTGTAGTCACTATTGGTTGCCAGGAAAACTTTGGCCACTTCCCTAGCGCGCGTCAGGAGAACGGGTACGTTTTTCTATCGAGGAAGTAAGTAGAGGATCGAGGAATGTTTAGGTCACCCCAGAGACTTTTTTAAGGTAATTTATACCATAAGTCATCATTTATTAAACTTCATACATTTTTTGAACAGAAAGAACTCCAACAATGTCCCGAGCACTTTGACAGTAATATATCCCGCCCAAAAAAGTATTTTTCACTCACGTCTTTGATGACGTATTTATCCAGATTCTTCAGTGTTCTTTCCTTCAGACTGCCCTATGTGACAAAAAGTAGAGAGTCAGTAGTGTGTATATATATATATAAATATATATATATACAAGGTGTACCTATAATGTTTACCACTTCGTGAACATAGTCCATTGCGTCTCGAACATCCTGAAACATGCTTCTGAAGGACGTGAACAAGTCACCGTATCTGTAGCCTTTCTGGCAGCTGAAAAACACAAACAATCTTCAGTCACATTCGCTTCATTCAAACGATAAAACCGCGGTGCCATTATTAGTTTATTTGAAATGTACAAATATTCTGCCCGAACGACGACAGAAAGCCAAAGACAAGGAGAAATGGTTCACAGGGTTCAGATTGACTCACTTCACGTAACGGCTGCATCCAGAGAAGAGGTCAACCAGGCAGCCATATAAATATGTCTCTGTGTGAGGAATTGGATGAGGGGGGCGTGACTTTACTTTCTTCAGAGTAAAGTTGTACAGAATTACACAAAATATACTACGTAAAAACATAATGGCCGTTACCTGAGAGGTTGAAGAGAGTGTTGAGGATATAGAAGCGGTCCGTGTCGCCTTTCTGAATGAAGTTGTTGGGGTAGTATTCATGGATCTTGTCGCTGTAGAAAATATGTAGAAATAGCATTTTCTTCCACTATGACGTATGCACTTTGTCCACCTATTTCATCTACTGTCAGAAACATTACAACTGATCATGTGAAGTTAGCAAATTTTGTGCTGGCTGTTTACAGACATTTTTTAAATGTACCACAGTTTCTCTCATCCCAGAGCGTTTATAGTGAAGTAGTGAAATAGTGGAATCGTTAATTAAGACTCTAAAAGCCAACAGTCAGTGTATTCCAGTGTATTCTCCAGTTTACTGTAAACCACAGGAGTGCCTGGAAACAGCCAGTAGTCGTGGTATATTTCTCATACGCTATAAACCCTCAAGGCGCCAAATTGCTATTATGAACTGGTTACTGAAACAAACTGAACGGTAAAAATAACTTTGATGTCTTACCCAGGGTGTACGGTCTCAAATATCGTAGCTAACACACAATCAGTGTTGAGAAAATGTCTATCGGAGAACGTTATTTTTACTGAGACGTGAAACAATTGTCATGTATTCCCCTATGGCTCTCTGTGACAACGTTCTTCTGATGGTTGACAGAAGACCTTCTCGGGCCAAACTGACTGGACACGGCCATTGGTTGTCTGTTTCTTTCCCCTGTTCCCTGGGTTATGTTTGCAAAGCGGTTGTGCAGATGGGCTTTCGGTGAATGTGTGGTCAATGTTGCATTACAGAACGCCAAACTCCACCACAACACAATTCAACACATACACACCCAACTGTATTTCCTTTTGCCGTATCACTCACCGTTTTAGAAAGATGAATCCATGAGTGCACAGAAGAATGTTTCCGTTGGAGTCAACCTTCAGCAAGTTACCAAACATTGTGTCAAACACCAGGCCACTGGGACGGGAAGAGATTGAAAGGAGCAGAGAGAGAACCAGAGATGCTTGTCACGCAGAGGGAGAAATTGATGGCAGAGAGCGAGAAGATGAGCCCCATTGAGGTATATGCGCGCACGTGCTCGTGATATAATCACCAGGTTACTGTTTAATTATCCTTTATTTGGATCAATCATGTCCTCATGTTGTTACCTGGCTCATGGAGAAACTATCTCTGCAGAAAGTCTATTTACTGACGGAACAACAAAACATTTCACAAGCTTTAGAACAAAGAAAAACTATTAAACTAATGTATAATAACTACAGATTTGTTAATCCCGGTCATATTACCTCCATGTGACATATAAACAGTATGTGATTAAGTGTGAGTTGAACAGGAACTGACCGCGTGGGGAAGGTTGGGTCATAGCTGTAACGTAGTAGATCATGAGGATAGCCTATAGACACCAGTCTGTCTCTGAGAAGCTCAAAGCCCAGGCTCTCATAGTCAGGAGACTTGTACGCTATATGCACAAGAAAGATGAATCGGTATGAATCACTGTTACATGAAACTGTAACACATGAATCAGTAACACATGAAACAGTAACACGTGAATCAGTAACACATGAATCAGTAACACATGAATCAGTAACACATGAAACAGTAACACGTGAATCAGTAACACATGAAACAGTAACACGTGAATCAGTAACACATGAATCAGTACCACATGAATCAGTAACACATGAAACAGTAACACGTGAATCATATAACATTTAAAATGGTTTATACTCACAACAGTTCTGATTACCCATTTTAAATATATGATACATTTATAATTTTGTATTGATATTTCCTGGACCTTCATTAGAACAAGCACATTGGTAACTTGCTTACAAGTTTGCTCGTGATTAATGACAGATTTATAAAACATTTAATTATTACTAGTCCAGTTGTTTTTGAGCATTTAGTGGGCACTATTTGTTTTTTATAAATATGATATAAATGCTTTGAATTACCTGTTTAACATCTCAAAAAGACATCGCTGCTCTATTCAAGAAACATATATGCACACAACACAAGATGTTTAACAAAAGGAGTATTAATAACTAGCTAAGATTTACATTATGTAGGAATTCTGATTCATAATGAGCAACTGTTAATATCATTCTTGGTATGAACAGTTGCTTCCGGATTATAGATATATTATAAATAGTTTATTAAAAACAACTTCTTGGTGCCAGGAACCAACACATATTGTCTTTGTTGGAAGGTCTGCTACATTGACTCACCTGCCAAAGTATAGTCCATATCAAAGCCGTAGCATTTTATGTTCTCCAAAGTTACACTCCTATTGACAAACACCCTGTAATCAAAGGAAAATGGACAGTTTCTGACACGATCTGCTTGTCACATTAGGATTACTTGGGCAGTTTATGAATACTAACTGGCATGAACAAGGCCCTAGGTCTGATCAATTGTCTATAACCAGACTGCTGCAACTGTAATAAAAAAAAAAAACACAAAACTTTTTTCAAGCCCAAATTGTCACATTTATTTTTTGGTTTAAACCATACAGTATTTGTTACAACAAAGAGAAATACAGCCATAAAATAAATCAGAAGCATTCAGTCAATTGCTTCAGTTATGTTATGCTTGAAACACGTCTATTCTAATATTACGCCTTGGAATTCCGTGATTGTGAGAAAGTCAAGCCGGTCAAATTGCCATAAACCTCCCCGAGTGCACTTTATACTATAGAACCAACCCAGAATGACTTATACTACTACAAATACTGTGAAAACATCTGGTGACGTCATAGTGCCCTCTCTATAGCACATTCTGTCACCCCATTACACACGTACCCTTATCAGTTCAATAGCACATGTATATTATCTTACTCACATTGGCCACTGCGTCTAGGAAGCTAGAGCTAATTCATGAAACGTAAAGTCTAATTTAAAGGCCGCAATATTATTGGATATAGACTTGGCACTGCTTCTTTTTTAATGACGTATTCACAATAATAGATTGAACTTGTTGTGCCCACTCTGAAACGACGCACTCTAGAACTGTGGTCACACGTTTCACACAAAAAGCCACATGAGGGGGACATTATAAAATACACGTGAAACACTTTGTATTTAACTCTAATCGAGTTCCCACCATTGTGAACCAATTTCCAGACGTATAGGATTCAGCTAGGGCTAGGTGTTCTGGAAGTTGAGGTCATCACAAAAATTGTTGTTAAAAAATTACTATATTTTCATGGTTATTTTCAACAAACACCTAGTAGCAATTTGGGACAGAAAACATATTTCCTTTATAAAGAGTGCTCAGAACCTGTTTTTCATTAAGTAACTACAAAACAGTGCATATGGAAATTGCGTCAGTCCTATTTGCAACTATCTCAAGAGATATTCCTTATCAATTCAGGACTGTGGTCAGTCAGTCATGGTTGACATGGTGACCACAGAGGTTTCCTGTGTCAGGTGACATCCTCTATCCGTGACAATAGTGCTGAATGATGCATCAACCATGTTGCAGTTTGTAATGAGTAAAATCATCTCGTATGAAAACAAGAGTAAAAAAGAGTAAAGCGTTGTTGCCTAGCCCACAGCCACAAATCTTTAAATGTCATATGGAAATTTTTTTAAATATTAATTAACATCATTTATTTAACTGTTTGTAAAAATGAGGACATTACCTTATGCACACCTATATAGTCACCGTTAGCTGGTTGTCACATTTATACTAAGTTTTGTACACTTGTTTAGGAAGCGGCCAACAATATGCCATAATTACACAATTAGTATGAATTGATTATAAAACCAAACGGTGCATCAAATGACTCACTTGTGCTGGTGGTCATTGCTTTTCACCGAAGGCAGATCAGGCAAAACGCTCGATCGAGAAGACTTGTCTACTACCGCAGTCAAAATCGGATCCTCCATCCTCCAGTTACAGCCTCTAGAGAAGCACCCCAGATCAGATCTCACACTACCTCGCTGTCATCCTACATAATATAGCCACTCGTACAAACCGACGCATATGCAAAGATGCATATGTGCACGTATAGGAGCTTCCCTGCACGCCAGTAAACAACCCCTCCCATGTGCCACTCGGTGTTGTCTATTAGTTAAAAAGTGGGTGCGGACTACAAAGGCCCTCATATCGGGCACATGTAGTGGTCACACGCACGCAGGACTTAAGCTGCCTTGAAACATGATAAGGTTATCAGACGCGTGCACACGCAGAGGGGACCCTGGTATTCGCCTTCTCTCCCCCCGGAAAATAACACGATAGGCGATTAGAACAAAGTTGAGTAATTCTTGTTTTAAATACGTCCACCTTAAATTAGCTTTCTATTTTGATGATTGTCTTACACAGCAGATCAATATAAAAACACCTCCACATCTTTCATGAGTAAGTAAGATATCGGAAGCAACGTATGGGCGCGCAGACTCAGTCATTTTAAAGGCAATCTAATTAAATCGTGGCTTAAGTCGAGCATATACAGTAATGCTGACTCAATCAGTGGGTGTCCAAGGTAAAGCCTCTCCCATCCCTGATTACTGTACGTTTGTATGAAGATAGAGCCTCCTACAAACAACAGAGATTTTATTATATACCCGGGAGACACTGTTTCTCACCCATTGCAAAGGTCAAAATGAATTGCCATCTAGATGAGAAAACACTGGAAATAGCCTAAGCGTCGGTCACATCTTTAAAACATCGTTACAACATCGTTTCCATGAATACAACTGCAAGGTTATTAGAATTTCTGAGATTACGGCAATTGTTTAGAGTTTGGTGTCGGTGCAAGCCTTGACATGATTGAATTCAGTGCTCGTTATCCCGTCCTCTGAGAATCCCCTGATAGGATGCATCATCCGAAACTGGGCATTGATCTCCATGATGGTGCGATTCTTGGTCTCGGGCACGTTGTACCAAACAAACACCCCAGACAGGAGACAGAACAGAAAGAAAATCAGGAAACAGAAGTAATCCAAATGCTCCTGTGAAACCAAAGAACACAGCGTGAGGTTCATGAAAGTCACAACAAATACACGTATTTAGAATTTGGGTGTGATGAAGTAGCCGTGCGGCTATGACGGCCAAACTGGAGTTATGTGGCCATGACACCTGGGTTAAGCCCCTGATACTCAACCAACTCAGTCCCGTGAGATCTTTAGAGATCAAAGAGAGCCAAGAGTCCATGCAGTTTTACATCTAATCTGAAAGACGGGCAATGTCACCATTGCTGCCGTGGGGCACAGGATTTGACATCTAGACCCGCTGGCCATCTAACACCACATTTAACAGCATCTGCATCTTTCATCCAGTGTGAGGTTCATGCATGGGTGTGAAAGTCACAACAAATACACGTATTTAGAATTTGGGCATGCGGCTATGACACGTGGGTTAAGCCCCTGACACCCTTCCAACTCAGTCCCGTGGGGAACCATTAGAGATCAAAGAGAGCCAATAGTCCAGTTTAACATATAATCTGAAAGACGGGGCAATGTCACCATCGCTGCCGTATCCAGACCTGCTGGCCATCTAATACCACGTTTATCAGCATCGTTCATCGAGGTACCGACCATCACATGCTGTGCTCACCACTATAAGAGGGAACAGCAGTCCGAGCAGGAAAAGACCCAGCCAGTTGATGGTGCAGGCGACGGTGAAGGCTGCAGATTTAAACGACTGGTTGAAGATTTCGCCAGGCAGAGGCGCTGTCACTCCAGCTACAAGCAATGATGAACGAGGAAAATAACAACAAATGAGTGAGGTTGATATGCTGGTTAGCATAATTCTTAGTCAGGGTTTAGGAACAACCTGGTCCACTGCAGAAGAAGAAGATAAAGATGAAGATGAGGCTAATACTGCAGTAGGGCATCCAAGACACTAGGGTCTGAAAGTGAGAAAAAAACAACAACAAGGGTGTGAGGCTTATTGATCATTCATTAATGTAGACATCCATTGTCAAATCGTTGATGAAGGGTGGTTCAATATGTGCGGTGTGTATGTATTCTGTAACGAATCGTGAGAGCTGGATGACAGGAGAAATCCATTCTTCTTTTTTAATGACCATTGTTCAATTCCTCAGGATAACTCAAAGTAATTGCAAAGTAATCTATGGCAGAGCAGTGAATAGATGCTGGGACAATCAAATATTACCAACCTCAACCAAACCCCCTCACATTTTGGAGATAAGTGTTTTTTGAAGGCAGTGTCATGTTTCAGCCAATTTTAGGCAGTTAGAACTTGTTTAGGGTGATTGGCTATACTATCTGAAATGAAGTGAAGCCCAGAGTACGAAGATAAAATACTAGGTATAGCCTATTCATGTCTCGAGAGATATGCGTCGATAGTAGATTACCACGTTTGACAAATATTAACGTAGAGATGCTCTGTTTTCACGCGCCATTACAGACATAAATAAACATGTGCTGCGGCCATTAATCTCACTTACCTGGTTCCACGCGACCGCCTTTGCACATTTGCTGACCGAGCTTTGCTGAGGTGAACAACATTTGGGTGTGAACGGTAACGTTTTTAAGACAATGAAATAAAATAAATGAACAAGCATCCAATTGTATAGTCACTATTTAGCTCACGTGACTAGTAACATCAAAAATGTTTACTTCGGACAAGACAAAGCCGCTTCTTGCAACAGTATACTGGAAGGAGTTTTTGCCCACATCTTCACAGTACTGCTGTATCTGCGTCACGTTTAAGGGCTATCATTCATGCACAGACCGCTTGAAGTGTCACTGATTCCAGGCTTTATGGTCGGCACAAGGTCTCTCTTTTCAAAGGCAGTGTTTTGTATTCGACAAACGCAATGTGTGGCACTGCAACCAAACCATTCCTCCCTCCACTTGTCTGTCCAGAGGACAATGTTGTAATACTTTTTTAACCCAAACACCTGGGTGTTATCTGGCAAACGCCAGTCACTTCTTAATATTATTTTTAAAGAGAAGGGCCTCATCCTTCCTCGTCTCCCATGTAGGCCAAGTTTGACACGACTGTCTTGTACATATTAACATCCTAGAGGGCTCTACAAGAGACATGTGTAGTTTAAAATTAAATATGTTTGCTGCAACTACAGAGATTTTTTCACAGCCACAATTGATACCTTCAATAAACAAAACAGTGCTGAAACACTTGCCTGCAAGTACAGTGTGACAGTCAGAAGAGCCAGTGTGGCGGCCATGCAAAGATATCCCCTGTAGAGAAGCAGCCTCCTTCCTGCGGTCTCAACCATCATCGCCTGACATTCCAAAAGGATGATAGCAATCAACCTCACAGAGGGATAGTAAGACAATAGTTACAGAGGCAATGTCACTGTTAACTCCACATAAATGGCACGTTGAAGTTAGGCACTCTGGGTTCATATAACCAGAAGCTAGGAAACCCGTCTGCCCTGCACTCAAACCCAATCAACCAGAACGTGAGGCATGCCACTTTCCATTGACAGGGATCAGAGCTCATACATATTAAAATGAGATTCTTCATGGTTAGTGGTGAGGGATATGATGGAATAGGACCCACGCAAGCCAATGAGGTTGAGATTTCACACAGACCGGTCCCCAGGGCCACATGGCGTAACTGGTGAGTAGGGATGCCAGCCGTACTGAACACTTCAAATGAGTAAAGGTAGACCTGCAGAGACGCAGAAAGACAAAGGTCATTACTCAATCAGTACCTGATGTGGAAGGAAGGAACTTAAGGCTGAATGACTTTACCAGAAAGCAACAGAGCTAATCACTCAGTCAGTCAGACTCTTTAAAGAGCTTATGACACAATGTTCTGATAAAAAGTGACAACGTTAGTTACCCATTGAGTCAGATATGTTGAAAGAACTTGAGGGTTCATCATAAAGTGATACAATGCCACGCGAGGGTACGTTTGTATATCCAAATTGCGCTCTCTACATTTTTCTCAACACATTCATACATACAGTACTATAAACACACAGATGTCCTGGGTTGACTTCATGCATTAACTCACAGCATTGATTCCACAGAACTGCAGTGTGGTGAAAGTGACCAGGATTGTGAGGAGCTGCCAACGTACAGCCTGATCCAGGATCAGTTCCAACACAGAGTGACTGCGGACACCCTTCATGGAGTTGTGCTCGGCCAGCATGTCTTCCAGCTCCGCACTGTGATCCTTGTTGCCCCAAAGCCTGCGAATGGCTACAAGGGGAACATTCAAATTAGACTGTGGTGAAATATAGCCACAGGCAGGCATGAGAAGGCACTTCCTCACGAATCGGATGGCAAGGAATATAATGGAAGAATTATACATCCCAGTTGTAAATCTAACCAATCGTAACACATTGTTTAAAATGTAGGTAGTGAGAAAGATAAACGATTAAAAATGTCTGCTTCCTAATGTAAGTGGTTCCAAATGAGAGCGTCTGAGTGCTACGACAAAGAACGTAGAGCAAAGGGGAGCGGCCCGTCGCACAGAAGTCAGGTGGATTTTCTCAGGCCACCAGTTGATGTTTTTATTCCCAATGAAGTCTTAAATGTGTCTTACCGTTCTCACATCCCTGGCGGTCGCCCCGGTCCAGTAGAAGGTATCGGGGCGACTCCGGGAGGAGGGGGAGGGTGGCAAGCTGCAGCAGGGCGGTCGCGCCAGAGAAGCCCAGCAACCAGGGCCAGAGCTCCTCTGTTCCTAATAGCTCACTACAAAGACGGAGCACAATCAACCGGACGCCATGTATACAGAGGGGAAAAATAACTAAACCGGATCACTGTTCCACCAATACAAACACCCCCTGACTTACAAATAGGCTGCTGGCTCACCTAAGGCCCAAAAGCTGACCAGTGAATATCCCCAAAGACACAAATGTGGATACAGAGACACCCACCATCCCTCGTAGCCTCTTGGGGGCACATTCCACCAGGTAAATGGCGTGGACAACGACGGCAACGCCTGCAGAAGACACCCCGGGCAAAGAAGAGTTTGGGGAAATGATTCGTTAACGGACGACAAAATGATATATCGACTTTTGTTTTGGTGAAGTAAAACGAAGAAGACTTCAATGTGAGAGAAGGCAAGTTACCTGCATTAACGCCGTAGAGCAAACGGGCGACCATGATCATCTCAAAGGACATGGCTATTTTGCTCAGCAGCATCATCACAGAAGCAACCACGGCAACTACGTTGTTTAGCAACAGACACCTCTTTCTGCACGCGTGGCGGACCAAATGAACATAATTAACCACATTGACGTTACTGCGCATCCAATAACCGAGGCCGACAGCTTTATACGACCAATTTGCACAGCCCAACTCCGGACTCCCTGCTGTGAAGCCCAGAGTCTCTGACCGCGTGGTCGTCGTTCTTACCTTCCATACGCGGCAGTGAGGCGGCCAGCGCACAGGGTCCCCAGAAGGCCCCCGATGGAAAAGATCGAGACAACGAAAGACCAGATGAGAGTCACTTCCCACGGCTCAAGGGATTTACCATAACGCTGCAGGCACGTGGTGTTCACCAGATTCTTTATGAACTACAGGAACATAAAGGAGAGGCTCAGTCAGACATTACTGGACTTTGAACAAGTTCTCAATTCACACAGGCTAAACGCACAGTTCTCATTGACATAACGTGTCCCGCAATTATTGTGCTTGTCAGTCGTTTAGTTGAGAAAAACAGTGATCTGTTACATTGACGTTCCAAAGACCAACTGCCATAATTTATACCTTAATACTGACAGTCTACTTTTCTCTTTTTGATACATTTCAGTACTCACAGAAGAAGGTGAGGTCATGACAGATAAATGAAAACCATATTGGAATGTCCCCCCAATGCCAATGATGAAAATGGCTGCGACAAGAAGAGGGCTTCCCAACTGCACAAAGAATATACGGATAAATCCAGCAACATTAAACCATAAAATAACACTAGCAGACATCATCACTGCCAGTCTTATCGCGTAAGTTATATTAAGTAATTAATGTTGCTACTTACCAAGAGCTTCAAAGCACCAGACATAGCTAGTCGCTAGCGTTCAATGACTAATGCCAAAGAGGGTACAGGTGACTTAACAAAAAATGTGATTTCTAACTGAATGTGGTGAAATGTTAACCTATACCGCTGAAATGAGTAACCAGAGGGAAAACATGTGTGTAGGGTGGCATAAGTTCCAAAGATATTCTTACACAGTCCCGAGAAGTATTAAACATTTATTGCCAATATGTCAATATAAAACGTGGTTGTCATTAACAAAATATCCTTGATCAACACAGAGTTTATACAGATTATTCACCCACC
The DNA here is from genome assembly GCA_029465975.1 of Dallia pectoralis. NCBI lineage: Eukaryota > Metazoa > Chordata > Actinopteri > Esociformes > Umbridae > Dallia > Dallia pectoralis. The sequence goes on along the minus strand of CM055760.1, from coordinate 9,046,759 downwards.
AAAAAACAAACACACAAAGATGCCCAACAAAGTTTTTTTTTACTATCTTTTTTATTTGTTCTCTGCAGTTGTGACAGGTTTAAGGAAACACTAATAGTCTGGAGATCAGATCTGGATGATCAAATTCATAATTGGTAAAAAGTAAAATCTGTCATGATTACAAATGACAAAACTGTAAATATGGTGATCTACTAGAGTGGTCTCAATCTATTAGTTTGTGATCGATTGCTTTTGTCGCCACCCGAGTTCCTGGAGAATGCGCGCTCTTTTCCTCGGCTCGTGACACTAAAGTTTACTGTGAGGTAAGTTAACCGGATTACTCTGGTTATTAACCGGATCACTCTTGTGATTATTTATCCACCTTTTCAGGTACGTTATTGATAAGAATGAGTTCCTTTAAATGTAAAATAAATTGCTAACATGTCAAGAGTGTTGATGGTGTTTTAGTAAGTGTTAAGTTGCACTGTTGCAGAGATTAAAAGTCGCATGTTTGAGTCTGTTAGGAGATTAGCTTCGTACCGAGAGTAGCTGCCATTTATGTGAATCGCGCTAATAATTTGTATAATGTGTTTCAAGCACTTTAGTTTGTTGACACTTTTGCTAAGTTTAGTGAGGGTTGACTGAGCTAAAGCTACTTCGTTTTTGACAGTTATATTGAAAAGGAGCGTGTATTTTAGTAAATAACAGAGTATGCTGTTGTGACGTAAATAATAGTTACAAAACTATTTATTTCCTGTAGATCTGTTGTTTGGTAATGTGTTGTATTTTGTAAAATAAATTGCAATAAGGTTTACAGTGAGGACAGTTAAGCACATCATTCTTTGTGATTATTTCTTCCTCTGGGTATAACATAGTCAATGACCATCCATCTCTGTGTTTGAATCAAGCGATTGGTCCAGTCAGGTCTGGAGACACTGTTTCTCACCATTGCAAAGGTCAAAATAAATTGCCATCTAGATGAGAAAACACCGGAAATAGCCTAAGCTTTGCTCCACATTTTAAAACATCGTTTCCATGAATACAATTGCAAGGTTATGACAATTTCCGTGATTACGGCAATTGTTTAGAGTTTGGTGTCGGTGCAAGCCTTGACATGATTGAATTCAGTGCTCGTTATCCCGTCCTCTGAGAATCCCCTGATAGGATGCATCTTCCGAAACTGGGCTGTGACCTCTGTGATGGTGCGATTCTTGGTCTCGGGCACGTTGTACCAAACAAACACCCCAGACAGGAAACAGAACAGAAAGAAAATCAGGAAACAGAAGTAATCCAAATGCACCTGTGAAACCAAAAAACACAGTGTGAGGTTCATGCATGGGTGTGAAAGTCACAACAAATACACGTATTTAGAATTTGGGCATGCGGCTATGACACGTGGCTTAAGCCCCTGACACCCTTCCAACTCAGTCCCGTGGGGAACCATTAGAGATCAAAGAGAGCCAAGAGTCCAGTTTAACATTTAATCTGAAAGACGGGGCAATGTCACCATCGCTGCCGTATCCAGACCTGCTGGCCATCTAATACCACGTTTATCAGCATCGTTCATCGAGGTACCGACCATCACATGCTGTGCTCACCACTATAAGAGGGAACAGCAGTCCGAGCAGGAAAAGACCCAGCCAGTTGATGGTGCAGGCGACGGTGAAGGCTGCAGATTTAAACGACTGGTTGAAGATTTCGCCAGGCAGAGGCGCTGTCACTCCAGCTACAAGCAATGATGAACGAGGAAAATAACAACAAATGAGTGAGGTTGATATGCTGCTAGGTTAGCTTAATTCTTAGTCAGGGTATAGGAACAACCTGGTCCACTGGAGAAGAAGAAGATAAAGATGAAGATGAGGATCATACTGCAATAAGGCATCCAAGAGACTAGGGTCTGAAATGAAGAATAAACAACAACAAGGGTGTGAGACTTATTTATCATTCATTAATGTAGACATCCATTGTCAAATTGTTGATGAAGGGTGGTTCAATATGTGTGGTGGTGTGTATGTATTCTGTAACTTATCAGGAGAACTGCAGTGCTACGATGAGCTTTTCACAGCCACAATTCCTACCTTCAATAGCCAAAACAGTGCTGTAACACTTGCCTGTAAGTACAGTGTGATAGTCAGAAGAGCCAGTGTGGCAGCCATGCAAAGATATCCCCTGTAGAGAAGCAGCCTCCTTCCTGCGGTCTCAACCAGCATCACCTGTCATTCCAAACGAACGTTAACCATCAACCTCACAGAGTGATAGTAAGACAATACAGTGGCAATGTCACTGACAACTCCACAGAAATGGCACATTGAAGTTAGGAACTCTGGGTTCATATTAACCAGAAGCTAGGAAACCCGTCTGCCCTGCACTCAAACGCAATCAACCAGAACGTGAGGCATGCCACTTTCCATTGACAGGGATCAGAGCTCGTACATATTAAAATTAGATTCGTCATGGTTAGTGGTGAGGGATATGATGAAATAGGACCCACGCAAGCCAATGAGGTTGAGATTTCACACAGACCGGTCCCCAGGGCCACATGGCGTAACTGGTGAGTAGGGATGCCAGCCGTACTGAACACTTCAAATGAGTAAAGGTAGACCTGCAGAGACGCAGAAAGACAAAGGTCATTACTCAATCAGTACCTGATGTGGAAGGAAGGAACTTAAGGCTGAATGACTTTACCAGAAAGCAACAGAGCTAATCACTCAGTCAGTCAGACTCTTTAAAGAGCTTATGACACAATGTTCTGATAAAAAGTGACAACATTAGTTACCCATTCAGTCAGATATGTTGAAAGAACTTGAGGTTTCATCATAAAGTGATACAATGCCAAGCGAGTGTACATTTGTATATCCATGCATAGAGTACTATAAACACACAGATTTCCTGGGTTGACTTCATGCATTAACTCACAGCATTGATTCCACAGAACTGCAGTGTGGTGAAAGTGACCAGGATTGTGAGGAGCTGCCAACGTACAGCCTGATCCAGGATCAGTTCCAACACAGTGTGACTGCGGACACCTTTCATGGAGTTGTGCTCGACCAGCATTTCTTCCAGCTCCGCACTGTGATCCTTGTTGCCCCAAAGCCTTCGAATCGCTACAAGGGGGACATTCAAATTAGACCCTGGTGAAGTCAGGTGGCTTTTCTCAGGCCACCAGTTGATGTTTTTATTCCCAATGAAGCCTCAACCGTGTCTCACCGTTCTCACATCCCTGGCGGTCGCCCCGGTCCAGTAGAAGGTATCGGGGCGACTCCGGGAGGAGGGGGAGGGTGGCAAGCTGCAGCAGGGCGGTCGCGCCAGAGAAGCCCAGCAACCAGGGCCAGAGCTCCTCTGTTCCCAATAGCTCACTACAAAGACGGAGCAGAATCAACAGGACTCCATGTATACAGAGGGGAAAAAGCATTAGTGTTATCAGTGTTAATTCACCACCAAGTTCCACCAATACAAACACCCCCTAACATACAAATAGGCAGCTGGCTCACCTAAGGCCCAAAAGCTGACCAATGAACTTCCCCAAAGACACAAAGGTGGCTATAGAGACACCCACCATCCCTCGTAGCCTCTTGGGGGCACATTCCACCAGGTAAATGGCGTGGACAACAAGGCCAACGCCTGCAGAAGACACCCCGGGCAAAGAAGCGTATTTTGTCCTCGTTATTTGTGAAGTAAAACAAAGAAGACATCAATGTGAGAGAAGGCAAGTTACCTGCATTAACGCCGTAGAGCAAACGGGCGACCATGATCATCTCAAAGGACATGGCTGTTTTGCTCAGCAGCATCATCACAGCAGCAACCACGGCAACCACATTGTTTAGCAACAGACACCTCTTTCTGCACACGTGGCGGACCAAATTAACATAATTAACCACAGTGACGTTACCACGCATCCAAAAACCAGAGCCCGCCAGCTTTGTACAACCAAGTCGCATAGCCCTACTCTGGATCCCCGGTGTGAGTCCAAAAACCGAGGCAGACGGCTTTGGTGTGAAACAAGTCTGACCGCGTGGTCGTCGTTCTTACCTTCCATACGCGGCGGTGAGGCGGCCAGCGCACAGGGTTCCCAGAAGGCCCCCGATGGAATAGATTGAGACAACGAAGGACCAGATGAGAGTCACTTCCCACGGCTCAAGGGATTTACCATAACGCTGCAGACACGTGGTGTTCACCAGATTCTTTATGAACTACAGGAACATAAAGGAGAGGCTCAGTCAGACATTACTGGACTTTGAACAAGTTCTCATTTCGCCCGGGCTTAATGCAGTTCTCATTAATTGTGCGTGTCAGCCGTTTAGTTGAGAAAAACGATGATCTGTTACATTGACATTCCAAAAACAAACTTCCATAATTTATACCTTAATACTGACATTCTACTTCTCTCTTTTTGATACTTTTCAGTACTCACAGAAGAAGGTGAGGTCATCACAGATATATTAAAGCCATATTGGAATGTCCCCCCAATGCCAGTGATGAAAATGGCAGCGACAAGAAGAGGGCTTTCAAACTGCACAAAGAATACACGGATAAATCCAGCAACATTAAACCATAAAATAACACTAGCAGACATCATCACTGCCAGTCATATCGCATAAGTTATAAATAATTAATTAATGTTGCTACTTACCAAGAGCTTCAAGGCACCAGACATAGCTAGTCTCTAGCGTTCAACGACTAATGCCAATGAGGGCGCAGGTGACATAACGAAAAATATGATGTCTAACTGAATGGGGTGAAATGTTAACCTATACCGCTGAAATGAGTAACCAGAGGGAAAACATTCGTGTAGGGTGGCGTGAGGTCAAAAGAGATTCTTACACAGTCCAGAGAAGTAATATTAAACATTTATTGCCTTTATGTCAACATAAAACATGGTTGTCATTAACAAAATATCCTTGATAAACACAGAGATTATACAGTTTCCCCCCCTCAAAAAAAGGTGCCCACCCTGCTTAAAAAATATATACTATTTATTTCACTTTTTGACTTCATGTCTTTTCTTTGTTCTCTGCAGTCAATGACCATCCATCCATCCATTGTGGATGTCAGCATGTGAATGGTAGTTTTTTCTTTCTTTAAATTAGTTCCCAGGTCAGACCTAAACGTGGAATCGTTTTGACACTCACTGAGGGATAGACTCAAATTCAGGGCTGGTGATGAATTGCATCTCTTTGATATGGTTCTTAGAGGCCTTCCTGGGGTTCTCTTGCTGGCCTGGTTGAACATCTGCCAGTCTACTCTTGCCCAAAGGTCCTCTTCCACTGGGATATCAAGGACAGGGAAAATACAGGACAAAACATTACCTTTGTGATATGAAGTAAAAACGTACTTATTTTATCCACACACACACAATTCTTACTGGACGGCTGGCTGTCCCTTTGCTGGCATGTGTGTGGGCTTGTTCTCCTTCAGGTGTTTCCCATCATGCACATCCTCCTGGAAGAACCCCTCAAGTTCCTGTGTCACAGAACAGTCCATCGCTATCAGTCCAGGATTAGAATCAGAACTAAGACTTGACACGGACATGCAGAACCCGTAGAATATTTAAAAGTTGTTGCAATCTGGAAATTGATTGTTCAAAAAAGACAACGGAAAGCATGTATAAAATACCTTTAAATGCTTGAGTAGGTCTTTTTGGCGGACAACACATTTCTCAAACTGGTCAAGGAGTCCATCAATTGTGTGCACTTCTTGACCAATTTTCTCTAGAATAACCCGCTTGTCTTGATCTTTTGCTGAAAATTTGTATATATAATTTCAAAAAATTAGTGATGGATAAAAAAATACATTTCTAATCACTTATATACTAAAGCTTTCTTACAGTGGACCGACTCTTCCATTTTTCCTCTTTATAGGGCTTACCAGAGCCGAGTACCAGCACCAGCAAAAATGTCATGATTACATGAGCTCTTGGCAGCTCCCCCTAAAGAATATTAGCTCATAAGTATTGAGAAGCATCTAGGCAAAATGCACTTCTAATTGAGATTATGTTGATTAATTGTTTTAGAGATGATTGACATTGTGTTGGCGTAAATCATCTTTGATCTCTGAGAATATTCCTTGTGCTCAACTAAACATCTTGGTTTCGGGAATTGTTTTTATTATTTTCACTCAACTTTCCACAACTACAATGTTTCATTTTGTCATAAATCAGCCCAGCTCTAGATATATCACATGCCAGATGATCATACCAATTGTGCGCAGCTCCAATACTCGTCTTATTGATGATATCCGGGTGTTCAAGTGCATGGTTATATCCTCGAGCTCGCAATGAGTCATCTTTCTAAAAATATATATAATTACACACATGTTAAATTCTGCAGAAATAAATTAATCTAACCTATTGTTATGAAATATCGTCAAGCATATCCGCTTTACTGACATTACGAAAAATGTCTGGCATTGAACCAAAACAACAATATAACGCTAAAGACAGGTCGCTAAAACAGCAAGTAATAGCTAACATATTCTGCTTGATTGCTAAAATTAAAATAATCCGTGATTTATTTACTTACAGGTATCACTTACGTATAAAAAAAGCGATCTAGTTTATGTTGTTGTCTTCTTCAACCTCCCGAACGCCACACGATTTGAATCTTCCCGCGGTGTTCATAGTGGTCATATCTGCAATGCAGTTGCGCACTGCGCAGACCTGCGCAACCCGACGATCATCAGTAATCAGTAATGTCATTGGGTGTATTGGATGACTAGATTGATTAGCTTATTCACCAGGATATTCTCCCTCTAATAACAGCTGTACAATAATAATGATCTTTTATATATTTGTTTTTTCCCCCATTGTAATAATTCGTATAAAACAATGTAATTTTCATTAAAAACTGGTACACGCAGATTATTAGATCGTACTATGGGTACATTAAAACTAGAAACTATGAAAGGCCATGATTCAGATTAAAACAAATGCATTATAATTTTTAATATATGTAAGTTATTATTAGTGTTTGGCAAACAAAGGCAGACAGTGGACAGTAAAAGAGATACCCTGGCTTTTAGAAAATGGAGATATTGTTGGTTGTCAAACATGCGACTAGATTACGTCCCTTTGGTCAACTTAACTTAATGAGGATGTTTTTGTCAAACAGTCGTCATGGTGACCACCTGTACCAGTTGCCATGTTTACAACGTTGGATTAATAAGCACAGCACATCCTAGGTACCCTAGAAATCGCTCATGACAAGTAACAACAGAACACAGTAAAAATGGGACTGCCCACTTCTTTTTTGTTAAATCTTCAGAGATCACCGGCTCATACAGACACAGGGCTTTCTGCTAAAAGACTGTTGAGGCAGTGCCCATGCTACAGCAGTACATGTTACATTGAGGATTGGACCACCAAGACACTGAGAAGATTTATGTTACAAACAGCATTTATATAAATCAGTCTATTATAAACTTAATGATGAGGATGACTGTACGTTTAGTTCAACAAACCAAACTGCATAAAAGCGTCTGATAAATGGCTAAAATGTACAGTAACAAATTATGCAACAACAAACAACAGAAAATCACAACCGTACAATATTTTATTCAAAAAAATGAGTCATCAGAGAGCTAAAAATGCCTTGATCACAAATGTTGTTGTTGCAGCATAAGTGTACTGCCTTCTGATCAGCTGTAATTATTCTATTGTGTCAAAAGTGTTGTACCCTGAAAAGGGGAGAAGATTAATTCAGACAAAAACTCGCAGTTTCTCCACTGGAATCTTTATATAGAATGCTAATCAAAATGACTCATTTGCATAACAGAATTATACATTTCTATTACAAATTACCCTCATTGACATCTTATCAATATTCAGCCATTTTTACTATATACGTATATAATTGCATGAGTACACTCTTTTATAAAAGGGCACTTAAAACTCATGACACTATACAGCATACACAGAACAACAATAAACATTCAAAGATTTCCTGAGACTCAACTCTTCTAAATTGGACTCTTTTGTAGTCATCTATGCATATCAACTCTATGGCAAATCAGTTGTAAGCATGCCTATTTACACTTTCAGCTATGTGTTTTAGCCTGAACATCTATTTATACCTCCACATATTTAACCAAGTCAACACATCAGCACCAGAACAGAATTACACATGAAATGCGCAACTTGAACATGCGCAAGCTTCTCGCCATTATATAGATCTAACTCCCTACCAACATGCATAAATGAAGTCCTGAACTCGTGTATTTCTAAACTATGCATATCACGATTTCGGACACACAATCAATATAACAATTGCGTCTCTATACGCTCAAACATATTATTAAATCTATTAAAGTAATTTAGCTGATAATCACGCTTAATACCTGAAAAGGGGAGAAGATTAATTCAGACAAAAACTCGCAGTTTCTCCACTGGAATCTTTATATAGAATGGAGAAAACCCACGAGCTCTCCCCCTATGGTTGGCGCAGACCAGAACAATCGATCGTCCAATTTATCGTGCCCATAAACTGATCACAGATTAACTAAGTGTGACTATAAAGTAACATATCTATATATAATTATATATGCTTATATATCCTCTTATGCATTTAAATGTACATGTTCATTTTCAATCCGTCACACACTCCCCCACAAAAAATAAATGTCGTCCCGACATTTGCATAAGTAATCAGTAAGGCTACAGCAATACTCAATTTGCAATATCTAACTCCACCCAGCAGTCCTCCGACGTACCATCAGATTAACACAACACCGTTACCAAAATAGTTTTTTCTTTCTTTTTTTTTTTTTTTTTCGTCAACAATCATTTGCCCCTACAAGAGTCTGTATTATTCAATAGGCCAGCGGCACTTGTTCATAGAAGTTCCATTGTTTAGTGTACGAAAAAGAAAAAAAAATCCTTATAACACCACAGAGTCTCTTTTAGGGGGGAAAAAAACAAAAAAAAACTGTCCATTAATTTGCCCCGACAAAATGGCAGAAAGTCCATAAAGCAAAAAGAAAAGAATATATATATTCCAACCCATGTCACCAATAAAATCTCACCGTAACTCAAGTGTCCCCCCCTTTCGAACCCGCACAACAGTCCATTTAAGTGCATTAAAACACTTTTAAATCCCAAGCTGATGCCATATAGAAAATTGCAAGAATAATTATTCAAGGTCTGAAAAATGTTTCAAAACTTCTTCCAACGGGTTCACTCATTGGTTTCATAGGCCTTGTAAAACAGTCCATGTCCCTTTGGCCTATAACCAGTCCCATTTGTGTATATGTATGTGTGTCACAGTCCTTTGGATTTTGTCCCAAGTCATTTTCCAATCCATATGGACAATTAGTGCGTGTTCTCAATCTTTGTTCACGTTTCATACCCAGGTCCATGTCGACATGTGAGGAAAATGTGGTTCACAACCAGGAACAGCTACTTGCACATTGTAACAGATAGGGATCCCTAAGTGGTCATACGTGAACTTCTTTGGGGGTCGTCGTTGTCTCCCTGACTTTTGATTTTCTCCTTGTACCTCAACAGGTCCGTCACTCAATTCAATTTCCTCTGGTTCTTTTGTCCCTAAGTTCTCAAGTGCACTCGCTGGCTCATTTTCTATTCTTCTTCCAAACAGTTCAGGTTTGTTCTCCTCCACCGGTACAGGGGATGGTGTTTGAGCATCTTGTTTCCTCTCCAAGTTATCTGAGGTATACTCAGAAGCAGGTGACTCAGGGGTAGGAGGTCGTGTCAGAGCTTCCTCTCGTCTCTGATCATAATTACTTGACTGTTTTCTAAACTGGTAAGGCTCAACTGGGATATAATACTCAGAGTCACTTTCACTTTCCAACTCACTTTCTTCCGTTCTACTTTTAGGTACACTGGAGTTCTCCTGGGACTGTCTCCGCTTTGATTTGGATCTCGGAGTTGGATCGCCTTCAAAAGGTAAATAATCGCAGGGCATAAGCAAGTTTCGGTGTAATACTCGTGACCTCCCTTTTCCTCGCTCAGGCTTTATCTCATAAATCGGCGCATCCTCTGCAACTTGGCGCACCACAACATGAACCTGTTCTTCCCAATAGCTCCGGAGCTTACCCGGACCTCCCTCGGAGTCAAATTTCTTACCAGGACTCTGCTTCCTGAGTCAAGGTCAGTGTATCTCACTTTTTGATCGTAGTTCCTCTTATTACGCTCACTTGCCTTTTTCATATGTTCCCTAGCGATCTCTTGTGCCTCCTGCATCCCTCGTTTCCAAGTCTCCAGGTACTCGCCTTTGTTCGTGGGCGAATCGCTTGTGTCAATCCCAAAGAATACATCAATGGGGAGTCTCGGGGAACGTCCAAACAAGAGATGAAACGGAGAGAACCCGGTCACTTCACTTTTGGTGCAATTGTACGCATAGATCAACTTATTCAATGAATCTTTCCAGTTTGCTTTTTGTTTCTCAGTGAGAGTTTTCAACATTTGCAACAAGGTCCGATTAAATCTCTCAACTTGCCCGTTCCCTTGGGGGTGGTAGGGAGTAGTTCTTGACCCCGTAATTCCACTGTACTTTTGAAGTTGCCCAAACAGCTGATTTTCGAACTCTCCGCCCTGGTCATGGTGTATTCTCGCAGGAAATCCAAACTTGAGAGCATAGTCGTTAAAGAGTTTGTCTGCCACAGTCTTGCCAGATTTTGACGTTGTTGCATATGCCTGTGCGAATCTTGTAAAATGATCGACGACGACAAGGATATATTCATATCCTCCTCTACACTTTTCCAAGTGAAGGAAGTCTACTGAGACAAGCTCGAAGGGGCAAGTTGTTGTGATTGACTTCAGAGGTGCTCTTGTTTCTCGGCACGGTTTCTTTTGCTTGATACAGGAGCAGGTCCTCAACACATAGTGCTCGATGTCTCGCTGCATGCGGGGCCAAAAGAAGCGGTCTCTGATCAAGCTTGTAGTCCGATCGACACCTTGGTGTCCCATTTTGTCATGTAATTCCTCAAGTGCAATTTTCCTAAATTCTGTCGGCAATACAAGCTGGGTTCTCTGTGCTGATCTTCTTTGTAAAATACCGTCCTCATCCAGAATCAACTTTTCCCACTCTCTCATCAACCCTTTAGCTGCTGGACCCGCAGACTTCCATTGCTTAGAAGAAGGTTTTGCTCCTGACTGTAAGTGGTGAATTACTAACCCTGTGTCTTTGTCCTCCCTCTGTGCTCTTCGGATCTCTTCTTTTGACAGGGGTTCTGCTGACACTGTAGTCGCCTCTGCACCTGTTGGTGAACTCTGGCAAGCCATAGCGAAGGACCATGGTATCCCTGCTTCCGACTGGGCCTCCACCGCCTGTATCATCGCCCCTATGGAATCCGATGAAAGCTCTTCTGTGTACTCTGGCATAGTTCCTTCTGAGACTGTTGTTAGCCTGGATAATGCGTCAGCGTCAATATTTTCCTTCCCCGGTCGATAACGAATGGTGAAGTGAAAATCAGCGAGCTCTGCAACCCATCGGCATCCCGTTGCGTTCAACTTGGCGGACGTCAAGACATAGGTGAGGGGATTATTGTCACTATACGCTGTAAAGGTGGGAGCGTAGTAAAGATAGTCTCTGAATTTTTCAGTGATAGCCCATTTGAGAGCCAAGAATTCCAATTTCCCACTGTGCAAATGGTAATTCTTTTCTGCTGTCGTTAGCGTCCTTGATCCATAAGCAATCACTCTCAACTTATCTTCCTGATGTTGATAGAGGACAGCTCCAAGTCCCTGGTTCGATGCATCAGTGTGCAGTACAAATGGCTTTGTAAAGTCTGGGAACCCCAGCACAGGCGGCTTAACTAAACACTCAATCAATTTTCCAAGTGTTTCCTGATGCTGCTCCGTCCAGTCAACCAACTGACTTGATGGCACCACATGACCCTTTGGGCCCGTCCCTCTTTTTCCTCTACTTTTTGTTTGTACCTTGTCATCGTCACTTTTCAGCAGGCCATATAAGGGGCAAGCAATCCTCGAGAAGTCTTTAATGTACGGACGATAGTAACTTAACAAGCCCAAGATCTTCCTCAATTCTCCCACCGTGTTGGGTCTCTTGTCCTTCAGTGCTGTTACTGCTACGGTGTCGGTTGGATCCATCCTGCTTCCCTCCTTCGAAACTATCCTTCCCAAGTAGCGGACCTCATCTTTGAACAACTCACATTTTTTTGCTTCAATTTCACTCCATGTGACCGTAAGCGTTGTAACACTTTCCTTACCGCCTCCACATGTTCATCAAAGGATCCCGAGAACACCAAGACGTCATCTAGGTAAGGTACACAAATGTCATCCCGCAGTCCTTCCAAGCATTCCTCCATGAACCGCTGGAACACAGCGGGCGCATTCATGAGCCCAAAGGGAATACGGACCCATTCGTATAACCCCCAAGGTGTAGTAAAGGCTGTCAACGGTCTGCTTTCTGGTGCCATGAAACCCTGATGGTACGCCTTTCCTTGATCTAGCAAAGAGAACCATCTATTTCCTCCTAAGCCATCCAGTATGTCCTGTACTCTTGGAATCGGTTGGCGGTCAGGTACTGTTTTCCGATTGAGGTCCCTGTAATCAATGCACACCCTCAGACTGCCATCTTTCTTTCTGACACACACAATTGGGGACGAGTACGGTGAATGAGATTTTTCAATCCACCCCTGTGCGATCAAATCATGAAGATAGTCCTTCATTTCTTGGTACAACGGCTTCGGAACAGATGTATACATTCGCACCACAGGTGTTTGATCTGTTACCCTGATATTCAGTTGTAGTTCTTTGACACACCCAATGTCCTCATCAGTTTTTGAGAAGGACTGACATTCCTCTCGCAGCATTTGCCTGACTTTCCGTTGCCGTTCAGGAGACAAATGACTCACGTCCACAGATGGGTCCCACCCACCTTCACTATCAATCTCACAGTCACTTGTTAGCTCCACACTTTCATTAACACTGGCTGTTGTTACGTCAAACGGTGCTGTTGTTGGTAACACTGACTTTATTGTTTGTACTGTCCCAAGCTCAGTCTTTCCTAACAGAAGGATATCGTGTTCGGTCACATTCTGGATACTGATTTGAATCACAGGTCGGCTTCTCCCCTTCAGAGTCACCAGAGTTTCGATGGGTTCCAGTCCATCAGGGTACTGTGGGTTTACAGGTGGTTCAAACAACATCACACTATCCTGATTCATATATGGCGCTTTTACTTGGCACTTGATCTGCATGATAGCACGTTTTGGTACAGTCACATGGTCTTTTGTTGTCTTTACAAAGTATTCACTTGGCCTCTCAGCTGTCACAAGGTTAATGAATGTTTGGACTTTACTCCTCCTCAAGCTCGGGAAGGCACATCTAACAGTTTTATTCAACACTCCTTTGCTCACATCACACCGCCCACTCGTTTCACTTTGTTTCATCACCTGTTCAATTACGTTGTAGCCAATGATTGGCTTAGACAACTGCTGGCCTTTTAGAACGAGTACCGGGATGACTAATTCTTTCATTTTGTTTGCAGGGGAGCCAAGTTGAATGTCATCTCTACCCATCCTTCATAGGGCATGCTGGACCCATTGGCTGCAACAAGATTCAAATTGTCTGTAGCCTCTGTCACTTCCGAAACTTCTCGGACCTTTACTCCAGGTATGTACTGATCCTTCCACTGTCGATCTACAATGCACACTTGAGACCCGGTGTCCCACAGTGCCTCCGTTTTGTGCCCGTTCAGATAACATGTCACTATGCATTGTTTACCAACTAGGAAGTCACAGGCGAATGTTTGTTGACTTGACACTTGGAAATTAAATTACACTCATAAAAGGTGGTTTCTGGCTGTGATCTAATATGCCGCTTTGGATGCACATGGGACAATTGTTCTTGCTGGGTCACTCCCTGTCCCGTGGTGGCAACCCGTCCCCGTTTAACTGGACTCTATGTTGTACCCGGGATCCTCCCTCTTTGCAACCCGCCAGGAAGTGTTCATTGCTGCCGCAGCGGTAACAATGGGTGCACGGTTCTTCCGCTTTACGTCGCTGGCAATGAAAGCATTGTCTGGCCCGCGACGGACGAGTCTGGCGGAACTGATAAGGGTGCGGCTGGGGTGGTGCCATATACTGCTGGGGATAATACTGTGATGTTGTAAAACTTGAAGGATGAGTTGCATAACTAATGGGCATGGGGTGTTGCTGAGGAGAAGGGAACCCATATGGCTGTCCATGGTGAGTCTCCGGTACTACATAACGCTGGCTCGACTGGAGGTACTGTTCTTGTGGCCCAGAAGGGCACTGAGCTAGTTTAGCAGGTGTAAGCAGTATGTCCTGTTCCCTCCACTGGTTCTGACTTTGTGACGGCTGGTGTGGAGGCATGCATGGACCTGCCTGCTGTGAACATGTCGCTGTATCCGGTTTCCAGGTCTGGTGCTCTTGGACTGTCCATCCTGACGTCTGTCGAGAGCCCTGGGTTGAGATCTGATGCTGTGGGGACACTGCTGCTGTTGGTTCCTTATTATAGGCTGCAAAACACTGCTGAGGAACAGATAATGGTTGTTGCATTGTTTCTTTAATCTGCATGATTTCATCACTCAGACTCTTCAATTGCGACATGAGATCGAACTTAGACGGTTTGGGCTGGACTTTTGTTCAGGGGCAGGCTCGCTTAGCTGCACTGCATGAACAGTCCCACTCTTTTCAGTTTTCCGTTTGTTTTGTCTTTCAGATTCATGCGAGCAGGCGATATTGAGTTTTTCCAGCAGCACCTCATCTGGAACAGTGGGATCTGAGAGGCATGTTTGAAGGTCACTTTGGACTCGATCACTTTGCAACCCGGTCAAAACTGTGTGCAAAAACATATTCTGCACCAAAGCAGGATCATATCTCAAGCCTGAATCATCCTCCTGGGAAGCAAACAAAACTTTCTGTCTAAGGTCAAAGGCTCGTATGAGGAAGCTTTGTGGCGTTTCTCTACTACGCTGAGCTTCGGTGGTAAGCTGCTTATATAGCTCAGTAGCATTTTTCTCCTGATAATGAGACCGCAGTATACGCCTCAGCACCGGGAGAGTCAGCCCCACCTTTCCCTCCAGATAGCTCCGCAGCTGAAGCCCTGGTGTGATAGCTCTGATGACAGAATCTACTATTTCCTGTTCTGAATAGTCCTTATTGAGTCCGCTTTCTATCTGCCTTGCCAGACTGGAAAATGAGAGACGATCCTTCTGTCCTGGGTCTCCTATTAGACCAGAAATTTTGAAGTCTTTGCGCCACGTTGAGTTAATTTGTCTCTGTGATGTGTGCGGGGAATAACCCGATCCATGGTCTACATATGTCTGCCTGTCTCCTGCATTCTGTACTGTGGCCGGACTAATGTGCCTGGAAGGACCCAGCTCAGCAGCACTTTTTCCACTTTCTGGTCTTTCCCTTTGGACTATACGGACATCTCCAAGTTTATTTTCCTCTCTCATTGCCCCAGGGTCAGAATCCTTAACTGTGATTCCCATGAGCTGACTCAGATTATCATTAATGGTCAGGAGTTCAGCCATGCCGCCATCCTCTAACTCCTCTAGCTCTGGTCTCAGAAGATAGTTACTAAGAGTACCCAACAGGGACAACCGAGTCATATTTGTCTCCTCTTCTCGTATTAAATTAAGAGTGACACTGAGTTTGGCCAGTTTTTCACATGATAGCGTACATATTTTCTCACTAATTTCATCCTGCAGACGTTCAAGCTCATCCATTCTTGTGCTGCGGTGTAGACAGACTTTTGAGGGTGTTTATACTACCGACTTGATCTTCTGACAACTCCACGTGCAAACACTGCTCGATCAGTCCTTACCACCTCTCCTATCTATCTCACACGGCTGCTCATCTAGGTCATTAAGAAGGAGACGATGTTGCAAAATGGGCTCCACCGGTCAGGGAGTCACTCCATCGAACATCGATCTCAGCAGAGCCTCCAAAATGTTGTACCCCTGAAAAGGGGAGAAGATTAATTCAGACAAAAACTCGCAGTTTCTCCACTGGAATCTTTATATAGAATGCTAATCAAAATGACTCATTTGCATAACAGAATTATACATTTCTATTACAAATTACCCTCATTGACATCTTATCAATATTCAGCCATTTTTACTATATACGTATATAATTGCATGAGTACACTCTTTTATAAAAGGGCACTTAAAACTCATGACACTATACAGCATACACAGAACAACAATAAACATTCAAAGATTTCCTGAGACTCAACTCTTCTAAATTGGACTCTTTTGTAGTCATCTATGCATATCAACTCTATGGCAAATCAGTTGTAAGCATGCCTATTTACACTTTCAGCTATGTGTTTTAGCCTGAACATCTATTTATACCTCCACATATTTAACCAAGTCAACACATCAGCACCAGAACAGAATTACACATGAAATGCGCAACTTGAACATGCGCAAGCTTCTCGCCATTATATAGATCTAACTCCCCTACCAACATGCATAAATGAAGTCCTGAACTCGTGTATTTCTAAACTATGCATATCACGATTTCGGACACACAATCAATATAACAATTGCGTCTCTATACGCTCAAACATATTATTAAATCTATTAAAGTAATTTAGCTGATAATCACGCTTAATACCTGAAAAGGGGAGAAGATTAATTCAGACAAAAACTCGCAGTTTCTCCACTGGAATCTTTATATAGAATGGAGAAAACCCACGAGCTCTCCCCTATGGTTGGCGCAGACCAGAACAATCGATCGTCCAATTTATCGTGCCCATAAACTGATCACAGATTAACTAAGTGTGACTATAAAGTAACATATCTATATATAATTATATATGCTTATATATCCTCTTATGCATTTAAATGTACATGTTCATTTTCAATCCGTCACAAAGCACAAATCAACATCCATGTAGAACGTTTATGACACCTTGTCGAATGCTTCCAAAAAACACTGCTCTTCTGGAGACAAAGGACCACGATTCTAAATGGAGTGTACCTAAAAAAAACTGTCCGCTGACTGTAGTGTGTACTTTGTGGTGAAAATAACAGGACACGTTAGGCATAAAAGGCTAGGAATGACAAATCAAAAAGGTTAAATTACAAAGCAGAAAATCTGCTACTAAACAGCAACAAATTCATGTCAACATGTGTAGAGTAAGATCAGAGGAACATCCTTTTAGCTCTAACTTGACAAAGAAGTTTGTTGTTTTTTTCCACAACAAAAGTGTTTCACTGAAACAAAAAAGGCAAAACTATGGTCCTCCATGTCTCAGAAAGCCCTGACAATCCACAATACTGATGATCCTTTCAGGCAAACGGATAGATCCTCACAGCCCCAGTGACGCCCTCAGAAGGGAAGCCATGTCTTCTGGTACTTCATCCCCTGACAAATACAATACCTCTAGTGTTAGCCTGCGTAACGTAAACCTGTACTGTCAGTGTGTATGGTCCTTGACAGAGACAAGAAAATAGCTGCTGTAGTGTTTGCAGGAGGATGTATTGTACAGTTTGTTGTGGATGTGATGTGGACGTGATGTGCAGTAGCAGTGAGCTCACCGTCCTGGTACTCAGAGGCAGTCATATCCTGCTCCAGTTTGAGTTTCTTCTGACCGATGCGGAGCATACTGTCCTCTATGGAATCCTGACTGATCAGCTTGAACACCTTCACGGTCCTACAACATAGAAGAAGTACACGCTCACGTCTACTGTGTCGGAGCGGTGCACAAACAGGGACACAAACGTACAAGGCACAGCTGCTGTATGGCAGATAAAAGCGTGTGTAAACCGGGTGGGAACAAACTGACCTTGTCTGTCCGACACGATGGCAACGGTCCTCTGCTTGTTTGTCATTGTAGGGGTTGCAGTCAATGTCATGCAGGATGACCACATTGGCCGAGGTTAGATTGATGCCCAGGCCTCCAGCCTTGGTGGACATCAAGAAGACAAATATGTCCAGCTCTGTGTTGTACTGGTCAATCAGCACAATTCTACACGAGGATGGGAGAATGAGCAGATTGAACAAGTCCATAAGGGCAGAGGTCATGTCCTCTAGGACTGGGAGGAGGTCTCCAGGCAAACATTTGTATGCAGTGAATCAACAGTTTGCACCTGTCATGTCAGTCAATACAATTGAGTTTGTTTAAATGAATATATAAGCTGAGGATGGCCGCTAGATGGCAACTAAGTCGGGAATTTGTTTGTAATTCTTAACCCGGCCGTAATCAAAGTAAAATGTAAAAATTCTTTAAGCGCTCTTTTAATTGAATGTCAGTTGTTATGTACAAGGACCATCTGAGTTCGGACTTTCTAAAAGGACAAAAGCAACTTTTGAGGAAGACAATATGTGTTCCAGCAACACACATGTTCCACAAACAGCTAATAACCTACAAAATATTCAAACTATTTGTCCTATATCACATGTACTGATACCTGTCAGACATGGGCGTTGATCCGTCCAGTCGAATGTAGCGATGCTTCTCGTGCTTTAAGAACACCTCTAGGATGTCCAGCATCATGGTGAACTGGCTGAAGAGAACCACTCTGTCCCCCTGCCAGAGAAACACATCCACTCTGATTAATGAATACAGGACCGCAGGGATCAGAGAGACGAGTGGTTAAATGCATGTTAAAAAAGGGCCAGCCGCCAGAAGAGTGACAGTAATTGAGAGGAAGGAGGAGGGACAGGGGGGATAAAAGGGTGACTAGTTTACAGGGGAAGAACAAGCCCCCAGGGTGGAGATTCATAAGGCAATAGTGGGAGCACAAAGACAAGACATAACCGTCCACTTCCTCTATTCTGCTCAGCTTCACTCCACTTCCCATGTTCTGCTCCGCTCCACTTCCCATGTTCTGCTCCGCTCCACTTCCCATGTTCTGCTCCGCTCCACTTCCCATGTTCTGCTCCGCTCCACTTCCCATGTTCTGCTCCGCTCCACTTCCCATGTTCTTCTCCGCTCCACTTCCCATGTTCTGCTCCGCTCCACTTCCCATGTTCTGCTCCGCTCCACTTCCCATGTTCTGCTCCGCTCCACTTCCCATGTTCTGCTCCGCTCCACTTCCCATGTTCTGCTCCGCTCCACTTCCCATGATCTGCTCCGCTCCACTTCCCATGTTCTGCTCCGCTCCACTTCCTATGTTCTGCTCCGCTCCACTTCCTATGTTCTGCTCCCACTCCACTTCCACTCTTCTACTCCCACTCCACTTCCACTCTTCTACTCCCACTCCACTTCCACTCTTCTACTCCCACTCCACTTCCTATGTTCTGCTCCCACTCCACTTCCACTCTTCTACTCCCACTCCACTTCCACTCTTCTACTCCCACTCCACTTCCACTCTTCTACTCCCACTCCACTTCCACTCTTCTACTCCCACTCCTATGCCACTCACTTCCACTCTTCTCCCACTCCACTTCCACCTCCACTTCCACTCTTCTACTCCCACTCCACTTCCACTCTTCTACTCCAGCTCCACTTCCACTCTTCTACTCCCGCTCCACTTCCACTCTTCTACTCCCGCTCCACTTCCACTCTTCTACTCCCGCTCCACTTCCACTCTTCTACTCCCGCTCCACTTCCACTCTTCTACTCCCACTCTTCTACTCCCACTCCACTTCCACTCTTCTACTCCCACTCCACTTCCACTCTTCTACTCCCACTCCACTTCCACTCTTCTACTCCCACTCCACTTCCACTCTTCTACTCCCACTCCACTTCCACTCTTCTACTCCCACTCCACTTCCACTCTTCTACTCCCACTCCACTCCCACTCCACTTCCACTCTTCTACTCCCACTCCACTTCCACTCTTCTACTCCCACTCCACTTCCACTCTTCTACTCCCACTCCACTTCCACTCTTCTACTCCCACTCCACTTCCACTCTTCTACTCCCACTCCACTTCCACTCTTCTACTCCACCCACTCTTCTACTCCCACTCCACTTCCAGTGTGGCCTTCGTACCTGTTTCTTTTGAGAGGCCAGAAGCTGTGTGAGCAGGTTGAGTTTCCCCGAGTCCAGTAGGAGGTGCATGCTGAGCTGATACTCTTGTACAGACGGATACTGCAGACAGAGCCGGTGAAGCTCAAAGTCTGTCATCACCTCCATGTCCTCCATAATCAGCGCCGGGTCTGCTTCGCGGTGAGTCGGCTCCTGGCGGAAAGGGTCAAAGTCTCAACTCAGTGAAGTCAATCGCAGTCTGGCCAAAACACACGATAACACCCTTAGCTTCCAACAACCGCACCGAAGGCAGCAACTGCAGTGGTAAAAGTGAGTAGATATAAGTAAGTTGAGCGCCAATAAAGGCTAAAAGCGACAGCAGTCATTCCCGTCAAACGCCAGGAGGTGGGTCTGACCTTCAGCATAAGTCGACTCATGGCCGCCAGTTTGGCGGCGGAATAGTGTTGACGATGAAGCAGGGGGTGATTGGCCATCTTCCTCAGCTGCATCATCACGTTAGCCAGTTCTCTCTCTGAGAACGACACAGAATAAACACACAGTCTGCAAATCAGCCCTTCGATCAGTCTGGCAAACATTTCACATTAGCCCGACGCCGGCATCTCCGCAGCGTACTCTCTCCATTGGTGGATCCCTTGAGCTTCTTGATCAAGGCGTGGTAGAGCCGCAGCTGCGTGTCACTCATGGTACAGAACTCCACCGTCTCCTCTTTGGCTGGGAGCTGCTTCAGCACCTGAGACAGAGACACAAATCTGGCCTCAGTCACGTGACATGGAAAAGACAAAGCTACGGCATAAATTAGGATTGGCCTCTTTGAATGTATCACAATGAGAACCATGAGCGTGGTCGAGCGTATATATATATATATATCACTGTCCAACGTCATAGCCAACTCTACCTCGCTTTTGACACGCCTGAGGATAAATGGCTTCATGATCCGTTTTGCGTGAGCAATCCTCTCCAACTCAAAGCTGCTCTGCTCCTCCGAAGATTTCTGACAGGAAATAAAGAGACAATCTAGACAAGGGCCCGGTCATTTCAATCAATTTCAGCTGTGCCTGTTAGCTGGGTGAGTTTAGACGCGGCGTGTTCAGCGGCACGGGCAGTCTCTGGTGTACCGCGTGTTTGCATTGTGTGTCGGGTCTCACCCCGGCAAACATGTTGGTGAGCTGTGCAGTGCTGCTGGAGAACATGTGAGGCATGATGAAGTTGAGCAGAGACATGAGCTCCAGGAGGTTGTTCTGTAACGGCGTCCCGGTCAGCAGCAGGCGGTATTTGGCCTGAGATCAGATCACAATTAGATTTTGTTTGTACACTACGCAGCAATACGCCCGCTTCACCGCGCAGCGTCTCCCGTAATTCGACAGAACACCTCTGCAGTGCAAAGTGAAACTGTGAAGTCAGTCGCGGGAGGATAAAATGTCAGGCTGTTCGGGAAGGACGGGAAACTGTTCAGAGGCTAAGATTAACACTTATCTGAAAATCATTATCGCACCCAATCAATAATGCCTGTTATCAACCAAGGTGACCAATAGAAGGCCATAACTTCCCCCTCCAGTGCACTGACATTGATGGCCATCAGGTGGCGGTAGCGCAGCGAGCTCATGTTCTTCAGCATGTGGCCCTCGTCGAACACGGCGTACTCCAGCTTGAGCTTTCGGAACAGGCTGCGGTCGTTGTCGTTGGAGATGGTCAGTGCGTACCTGGCAGCACAGACACAGAGCAGTTGAAGGAGCACTGCTGCCAAACCCACCCAAGTCCTCACAAGTAGTCTGCGAGGCAAGGCGACCGCTTGATTGCGATGAATAATGAACGAGTCAGAGGTTCCACTTACACGGACCTTTTCAGGTTCAGTCAAACGCTGAATTTATTATCGTTATTGGAGTGTTAGAAGAGTCTTGGCTGGGGTGGCTTACACAGCTGACAGTTTGACAAGATCTACCCGAATTCTGCTGAAGTTAGTTAGCTAGTAATTGAAAGGAAGTCACCTGCTAGCCTCAAGTCCAAGGATGTGTTTTGTAATTTTTGCCATCATGACTAGAAACTTGAAGGAGGCGTTTGGCATTGAGTGTCTGAGACACTTTTATTCAGCATGTCGTCCATCTTTACCACTTTCTCTCCGTCAATAAAACATAAAATGCTAATCCTACGTGTACATATATAAAAATATAAAGACTTACGTGGAAATTATTATGTTGTAGTCGACCTGTTTGTTCAGAATATCATATCGAAGGAACCTACGCTCCTCCACAGACCCTGAACACACACAAAGATGGGACATGAACACGACCATCTACACAGAATATTTGGTCATTTTCTCACTTATCTCCAATAGATCATGATACCAGTTTGCACATTAAACTCAGATAAAAAATCCCAAAAGACCCTCACCATAATACACCAGGACTTGAAGGCTGGGACACCACAGATTCAGCTCCCGTACCCAATTATCTACAAACATAAATGCAATGTCTATAAAACATGGGTACGAACTGTAAAAAGAAAACAATCTACTCCCCTTTTCACACCAGGTCCTCTAAGCACATCTGAAAACACCCTAATATGTACGTGGGCGGCCCAATCTCCTGAGATCTACCTAGCGTGGAGGCCGGCACAATGAACAGGTGGGGGCCCTTATTGCCTTCCTCATACAGGCTGGCCAGGAACGAGATGGCCTGAATGGTCTTTCCCAAACCCTGCGGGGAGAGAGAAAGCATTAACCGCTCTGCGGAGACACCAGCATAACAACAACAAAGTAAACATCGGCTCTCCAAAATTAACACACGATTGCGTCTGTTGTCTCACAAGGAGCTGTCAGGAGACTGGTCAGGAACAACGGCTCACCATTTCGTCAGCGAGGATTCCACTTAGGTCGTTCTGATACAGCAGAGTCAGCCAGTTCTGACCAACTAGCTGGTACGGTTTTAACTGGAACCTGGAGACGTCAGTAACAAAGAGCTTTCGGTAAGAACAAGACAGAGAACCATTGGACGCGCTGGAGAACCGCGAGCGCACGTGAACATGGGCGTGTAATCTGCGAACGGTTCTGTCATGTGTCAAAGACAAATATCAAAAGGCAACTCGACCCACTTGCTGTTGAGGATCTCTGGCTGTTTCTGGGAGCCCGTGTCTCTCTCCATCACCTGGGAGACGTCCTGCATCATCTTGTTGGTGATGTTCTCACATTGGGTCATCAGGCTGCGGACCACGTCTCGGCCCATGAGGACCACACGGCAGCCCTGTAACAGCTCAGAGGAGAGGCCGTTCCCTCTGTCCAGAGCCGCCACCTGGAGGAACACAATACACACACATACATATCCACACACACACACATATCCACACACACGTATCCACCCACTCACACACACACATACATATCCACACACACACACACATATCAACACACATGCACACATATATCCACACACACACACACAGGATTCCTCATCAGTTACTCTGATGGAGCTAAGTGAGTCAATACAACTAGAACCTGGAGGGCATAGTAGCACGAGGACAGGAAACGTCAGGTTAAGGCGTCGTCAGTAGCATGCTCGTACCACCCACCAGATCCTCCCATTCGTCAAACGGCCGCAGCTCAACGACCTTCCGGGCCTTCTTCACTGAACAGCCTGAGATAAGTGACAGCTCGTCCAGCGATGCCTCCTGAAAGAACTTGAGGATCTGGCCTTTGACAGGAGACCCATGTCCAACCTCCTGCTCTGAGCCTGAGTCTTCCCAGTTGAGCTCCACGCCCTTGGACTCAGACTCCAGGTCATCACTGGACACGTCCTCAGAGCTGGTGCCCGGCTCCGGAATCCACCGTCTCTTATTGGTCAGCCTGTTCATGCTCGTACTACCGGTCCCATCGATTGGCCTGTGAGGTGGTGATGGGCGGCGACTGGGAGGGTTTGCCGCCGCCTGACCCGCTGCGGTTTGGGGGGCAGAACTAGCTGATGAAGACGCTGGGATGTCCACCTGACTGGGCGTCTCCACTAAGGAAGAAAACAGTCAGTCAGTCAGTCAGAAGGAGTGTTGGCCTACCTCTTATCTGACATACTTTTTTTTAACAACGACATCGTTGCTCTCACCCTCCTCTGAGAACATGCGTAGTGCTTCCAGGGTGTCCTCCAATTGCCAGTCATGTTTCAGAAGCACTTCTCTCAGCTCCTGTGTGACAAGAATATCAGGTACAGGGGTCGAAAACAAAAAGACATAATCCCTGAAACATAAGGAATAATCCCTAAAACGCAACGCACATTGACTCTGACTCCCCGGCCTTCTCCTAGAGGCTGACGGACAATGCCATCAGTCTCGAGGGCCTTCGCGTCTTCCGCGCCGAATTGAGCAGCAGTCGACTCTGGCAAGACCAAGGGTAGTGGTCTGTGCGTGTACCAAGACAGACTGAGTAGACATTTGACCATGGTTTGTGCTTATCCCTGAGCTAAACCCAACAGAACGACCAAAAGAAGTTACATTTAGAAGGGGTTGTGTGCAAAAATGCATGAAAAAAAAATGCTTTGAAAAGCTAGCTCCAGTGTTCAATATTTGTGTCATTCACAGCTGTGTCTGACGTTTTCCCCAACAAATTCTGCAGTGGCAACCTTTAGCTCAATTATATTGATATTAATAGTAGCCACTTGATTAGGTACATTCAGGACAATTGATTGTTCCTATAGTCAGTGAGTCACATGACTGTGGCTTGCAGTGTGAGGAGATGCCAGCTTTATTGATTAAGCCATGCCCGGTTGTGACCTGGTGCAATCCATGTGTGTGACCTGGTGTACCAAATGGCCTTGCTATGGAACGCATACCATCAGTCTGGGTACATTTGGAAATGTTGAATCTCCATAAGAAGGTGAATTCCCAAGGGTTTAACACAATCATGCCGGCAGTGTCGGAGATATTGCTTGTGACTATCAGACGCACAACACAAGCGGACAGAAAGCGATTCATAGTCCCTCCCCTTTTAGTTTTGGATTTACATTTGCCACTGTGTAGGGTGTCGATGACGGTGTTGAAGAACTGCAGCAACCGTGACCACATGGCCTTTTGCATGTCTCCTGTCGGACAGCGACACATTTGTTTACCGCAATATTGAGGGAAGAGCGTCACAGTGACGCCCCCACTCACGAGACAACGTGGTGGGGAAGATTCCACAGCCAATCAGAGCCGTACTTCTCTGACCGATCGGAGCCTTACCTCTTTGACAAGGTGGGGAAACTTATCCTGCAGCTTCCTCACCATGTTCTCCTGGCTCCTCCAGCTGGGCTCGGAACCTTCGTTCTCAGAGTCATCCGTCTGGAAGTACAGAAAAACAGTGGGCCAATAGGAACGGAGTCCAATTAGATCAGGGGCACCTTCCGCACGCGTCCGAGGCTCAGTAATGGCTGCTGGCATATTATCATCGTCAGAGACGTTATTGTGTAACCTGTGGCTCAAATGTTCAGGTGCCCTTGATCGGGGCACTTAAGGCAAATTGTTTCAGTAAATCTCCAACTGAACACAGATGACTCACATGTCAGGCGTAAACTGAATATGACCCCCCCCTCCTCCCAGCGGTTCGGTTTCAGGGAGGCGGGAGGAGGGACAGTAGTGAAGACAGCCAGACTCACCAACGAATCTTCCTGGACGGCCGGTTTCTTGACGCAGTTGGAAGCCTCACCCCCTTGGGAGCTTTCACATGCCGATAGTCTCCTCTTACAGCCAGAGTCTAAACCAGGACATTAATAGGGCATATCACCACGGCACTACACTGTCTTCAGTTTCTGTTGCTATGAATAGAAACCGCAGAGATTGTTTAGCACAGCTTAGGTAGAACGCGCCACTGCCAATCACAATGGTTTTTCTGAACAACCTGTTGACGTCAACCAGACTGCTGGCCACAGAATTTGATACAGTAATATTATTCTATCGCTGTGAATAAAACCATGCAACAGCAACTATTTCTAAAGCTGACCTTGACTTCCCAAGAGGTTTTGGGGGAGTTGAGTGACATTTCTCGGCGGAGTATTTTTAATCTCCACCTCTTCTTCTTCCTCCTCCTCATCTGATAAGATGATCACTGTGCCCTTCACTGGTTCATTTCTCACACTGTTTTATCAAAGAAAACATAAGCATAACATAAACACATTCGGTTTACAGCAGTGGTTCCAGACCCAGGTCCTCAAAGACCCCAAACAGAACACACGTTTATATTGTAGCCCCAGACGAGCACACCTGATTCCACTCGTGAATTAAGTATGAGGCCCTTAATTTGTTGAATTTGGTGTGTTTCGCTTGAGCTTCAACAAAAATGTTAGTTTTCGGGAAAAACTACTAGTCTAAAGAATTCAGATGGTTTTGGCTGCAGCTAACTCACTTCCCCGACAGCATCATGGAGGATCCAGATATCTCATCCTCTGAGTCGGTGTCCAGCACCACAGTCTCCATGAAGTCTTCCTCTGAGCCAGGCCCCCGGGGACGTTTCTGCTCAGGGGTTTCCGGGACAACCGTCTCTGCAAGTAAAAATGTTGAGGAAAAAACTCAACGCACGCAAGTTTACTGTGAGAGCAGACAGGGTATGTTGATCAGGAAAAGGAAAGATGTCTTATTTTTGCCACATTCTGGTTCTTTCTGAGTGGGTTTAATGAGCTTTTACATCCTAGTGTCTTGTATCGGGCCATACCAAGTGATAAAGCACTCCTTGTGGCACTAGCCAACAGGCAGTGCCACTGAGCCAATCTCCATTTGGAATATCCCTTTTAATGACCCAGTTGGAAGTAATTTCAGCCGGGCCATCAGGCAGGTCAGCCAATAAAGTTGGAAGTCACACCCAGTTGACTCCATTATAATGGTGAAAGCCCTCACACTGCCCATGCTAAATCAGCCTTATGGCCACTAGAGGCCTCTATGTCATTGCCCATCAGAGGGAAAGAAGTCCCTGTGTATCCCTGCCAATGTAATGTAATGTAGTGTTCCAGTGTTGGCTCCGTTATTAAACCCGTGTCCATGTTGATGTCCATGTACATTTCACTCTAATTATTTTACTAGCTGATCTCTCTTGATGACACACGTGGTCACATGACCAGCGGGCAATCAAAGAGAATCAGCCGATGACGTTGTCAACCATATCCAGTTGACTACAATAACATGCTGGATGACTTTAACGTTGGTCGACTAGTAGTGTTTGCTAGAACATGTTCTTGCAGGTCTTTCAACCGTTACCATGTGTTTGAGGCCCATGAAGATCTTCATTCAATGAGACTGCGCTATGTTTAATAGATCTTCTTTGATTCCTCATTGCCAGATTCCTCGGGTTAGCTGACTGCTATCCTATCCACCTTAAAGTGCGCTCATATACAGCAATTAAACCCAGTAGCTGCCACTAATGCCTGGCAGCTAAAGACCTGTTATGTGAAACAGCATCGTTCAAACAAGCCGGTCCACCTGACCAATTTGCTGCTAGTAAAAACCGCTGCATAACTAGCTAATAGCAAGCTATCTCTTGCCAGAAGAGGATATGAAATGCTGAAGGTAATGTTCTCAACATATGTTGATTAGCCGGCTATCTAACACAGTTAGCCATCTGGCTGTCTCTATTATGGATGTGGATGGTGCTGCTATTATGCCGAAACGACGCAAATACATGCGTGTAACAACGTGCTCGTGGATTATTCCACCGGCTACACATTAGCTACCTATACCCTGGACATCCACAATGCTCTCTTCGCGGTTTAGAGTTTAGACTATATATATTATTAGTTTTATATATATATGGGAAAACGCTTTGCCAAGTAACACGGCAAAAAGCTAACTAGCTACAATGAGAAGAATTCCCCAAACAGCACGTGGGCAGTGGTCGCAGCCAATCAGAGACAAGTGCGCATTGCGAACTCGGGTAAAAAAAATGGAAAGATATTTAAAGGGGCCGCATCACTGAGTTATGAAATAGTTATTAATTCATTTTCAGCACCTTGGACAGCAACACATATATATATATATATCAAGATTTTGGTTCTCTGTAATTATGTTAAAAATGCATTAAAAATGCATTGTTAATTAACCAGATGACATAAACAAGCAGACATGGTTCAAATTGAGGATTCTGAAGATATTGATATATATATATATTCTTTGATATAACTATGATTTTGGATGTTTTGAAAAGTATTCTGATTTTATTAGAATTCGTGGTGGCAGCACCACCTGAGACGTACGTGTGAATGATTGGGTTCAGGCTTTTCTTTATTGCCCTCCAGATGCTCAATTTCGAGTAGTTGCCTATATTTCCTCCGGGTGACATAACTCCTCCAGTCCATTAATAACAGCGCCAGCAGCGTTCACATCAATCTCTGGTTGGAGACTGCTGCCCCCAGTCTAACTGGATTGCACGTCACGTGGTCTGCGTCCCATGAATGTAACCAATATCCATAGAAAGAATAAGGTGAATTAAATATGTCTCTGTTGATCAAATTAAATAGTTTGACCGATACAAATCTAATCAATGTGTTTTATAAAACCCTTTTTACAACGAGAGTTGTCACAAAGTGCTTTTACAAACACCCAGCCTGGTGTTATAGCAGCACGGGCTACCCTCACTAATTAAGAAATTAAGAATGTATTTTATCTTGAATAATGTAATTGCAACTTGTTTTCTATAGTAGTTTAAAGTACGATTCCTACATCGTGCACGCGATCATTTTAAAGGTGTATTTGCTTGAGAAATATGTATTCTCTGCACACACATAATGCCTATTAGAATAGATTTGGAGAAATACGAAATGTGTCTTTTTTAATTTGGTAAAACACAAATTGGCATGGGCTGCGGTGACAATTATACATATTTTTCCAAGTTGCTGATGTGGTGCGTTTACCATGAACATTTTTACAGAGCATGTGACATGCACGTTTTGGACTGCGGTAGCCAATGCAGATCTTACTGAGCCCATTTATATAGCAATTATCCTGTGGGTAGTCATTCAGTAGACAAGAGTATAGTGTCATTCACAACAATGTTTTCAGTATTATTTTGAGGATGTAGCCTGTATGTAAAGTCGTTTTATAGATGAAGAAGAGTGGGCTATATTTAAACTCATGCTTGTAGTTCATACCGCTGGACATCAAACACAGTGTTATGCTTTAGTGTAAGTTAAAGGCAGGGTTTTCACGAAAATGACATTGGATAAAAGAAAATCTCCCCCCAAAAATGTTATATCATTTATGACTTTACCATGGCAGTCATATATTGAATACAATTACATCATTTTGTGTATCAGTTTAATTAAAGTTTGGAACCCTCAAATACCTTATGTATCAAAATATCACAATAGTGTGTCTGGTTTGATCGTATATTAAATTACCCAACAATTACACCTCGATATCAGTATTAATACATGCGTACAGAGCACCATAGCCCGTCGGTTCCACAGCTCTCCAAGAAGAAAATCTAAGCCCTAACTAATGTAGGACCTGCTACTTTAATTAAAATGCATGAACATCACCGTGAGGACCCATTACATAACATTCACCTTCACTTATATTTTCTTCCTCGTTCTGGCAGTGGAGCACTCTGTTGTCTCAACCAACCTGCTGCCCATAGTTGACTATCCGAGAAGATATTGCAACCCGTTTAATGACGTCAGGACAGTTGTTTGGGTGCTGTCCATCCAATCCGGGGTGTCGCTTACCCTCTACAGGAGCCGACATGGGTCTAATCGGGCTCCGTATAGGTGTTCTACCATGCCTACCGCAAACGCCCCTCCACGGGTGCAACAAGGTGGTACCCGACTGCTGCTGCTGCTTTAAACAGCAGCACTGACATGGAAACCCCATTGCAGGTGCAGAACCATTTCCATCCAGAGCAGCAGATCCAGCAGCACTACTGCGGACGAGAGGCACGGTCCACCGAGCAGCGCCGCGCATCCTGCACCCGCAACAACAACACCTGGACCTCGGATGCGAGGAGCAAAAGCAGCCTCGTTTTCCGCGGGACGCCGTCGCCGACCACCCGCGGACTCCTTACTTTAAGGACGCCGTCCGTGACGTCCTCGGGACAGTTGGGCTGTCAGCTGAGCGTTGGCGAGTTCACGCCCTCCTCCAGTCATGGTAGTTCATCCAGACACCAGCAGCATCATTCGCATCCACAGCGTGGGGGAAGCCCGAGCAGCAGCGGCCACACGGCGGAGAGGAGTAACTCTGTGCATAACGCAATAGCCATGAGCAGCTGCAGATACAACGGCGGCGTGATGCGCCCGCTGAGCAACCTGAGCTCGTCGTCCCGCAGGAACCTGCACGAGTTCGACTCGGAGTCGCAGCCCCTGCAACCGACCTCCACCGCGGACAACCTGGCCTCTAAACCCGAGCGCAACTCGGGCACCCTGATGCCGTATGCGTCCGGCGACGGGGGGGCTGCTGCCGGCCGCCGCAGCAGCAACAGCAACAACAGTGGCAGTAAACCGGGTAAAAAGAAGAACCAGAACATTGGGGAGAAGCTCGGACACCGACGGGCCCTGTTTGAGAAACGGAAGCGTCTCAGTGACTACGCGTTGATCTTCGGGATGTTTGGGATCGTCGTTATGGTTATAGAGACTGAACTCTCATGGGGAGCCTACGGAAAGGTGCGTATAACTCAAACCCTAACCCGTGGGAACCGTGCAGGTCAATTTGGGTCAATGTGATGTATTGACTTATTATCTATGACTAGAGATATATACGGTATAAGTTTAATAGTGAAGTGTTCTGAACTAGTTACCATGCACGTCTGGTTTTCTTTACACATAAAATATTTAGACAGTGAAGACTGGAGACTTGTCCCATGCATCTAAGCAGTCAGTCACCACTTGTGTCGTTGGATGGGCTCTTTTTTGAGTCCATGTGGTCTGACAAGATCTATTGGCAATGTTCCTTGGTATCCCAAGCATTCAGAGTATAGATAAGGTTTACCAATATGCTACTATATTGAACTATTTACACACGTCTGATATCATTTCCATCATTACATGTGTTATTTAGACTTTTTAGATAACGAAGTGGATTGTATTGTCGTATTCTTGTTCTTTTTGTCTACACAGGAGTCCTTATATTCATTAGCTCTGAAATGCCTGATAAGCCTTTCCACAATCATTCTCCTCGGTCTGATTATCATATACCACGCCAGAGAGATTCAGGTAATGCACATTCTTTCAGTTGAGTTGATTTCTGTGGTTGTACATTTGCACATTTTCTATCCATGCTGGGCATATATATAGTGCTATAGGATGTCCAGGCGGTCAGAGTGTGAGTTCGCCGGATAATAGAGAGCTTTATCGGCTCAATCAAATTTACGGACTTCACTGAGTGCATTCACTCTGAGCATAAGCAGATTATTTCAGATTTCAGTTAATTTCCCGCTTTAACTGGTGACATTATCAAATTTGCTATAAGCCCAGACATCATTTTACTGACAAGCTGGCCCCTTTGTATTAAAAAGGTGAAATGACTAAAATTATCAATATGTGAGAATGAACACGCGTGTCTGGCCTTTTTAGTAACCAATACACTATGGCTCCATTTCATTTATGCCTCTTGAACTTACACATATACTTATCGATAGTTTGAAATGTACTTGAAAGATGCTCCTATTTAATGTAACCCCTGACCCAGTCCGATGCTTTGGCTCATCTTGTCCGTAAGCTCTGGGTTCCAGCCTGATGTAAAACCTGTGTGTTTTTTATTTCAGTCTTTACTACAGTTGGTAATCGTCCAGATGTTGTTTAATGTCTTTTGGGAATTTGTGATTACGGTAATGAGATGACACACTAAAGCACCACTCTCTTTTGAAACCGCACTCTCTGAAACAAAGTTCCAAAAGTCTGTTTACACAACGCTGACCCTTTTTGTTTGCAAGTGGAACTTTTCTGTGATCCAGATAGTGTCCTCAAGAATATTTGGGACAATAGCATGTTTACAGCCATTTATGCAGTACACTCAAGGCATATGAATATGATTAAAAGATGAATATAAGGCCAAAGTAAACTTTCACAAAAAACCCTTGTCACCTTTTATTTCGTTTTAACACTTAAGTTTAACCAACTAAGACTAACAACACAGTTATTGTTTTAATGAGTTCTATCCCCTTCCTTATGAGAGCATAAACTACCAATCAAAAGTGCTGGCTCACTTTGAAATATCCTCGTTTTACAACATGAAAAGCACATTATAGTCCATTAGGATAACACCATTTCTGCTGCAATTGTCATCTATCTTTGGTTTTAAGATATTTTATTGGTCATATTCATGATTTATTTATTTTGAAAGAGAGAGTAAAGGTTGGGAAGAGAGCGTGCTGGAATGATGCCGGCCGGAGTTGAACCCACGTGCATCGGAGGCAGGGGTCAAGACCGCGGGGGGCCAACCGAGGTGCACGTGGAATGCCTGATTTTCAATAGAATATCCTCATGGGCGTACAGAGACCCAATATGAGCAACCATTACTCCTGTGTTCCAAAGTTTTTGATCTTAAAAACCGTTCGCAATTAGTAGCAGTTGTGGGTACGATGACATCAGGCTCAGATTTGTAAGAGGCAAGGGGCTTTGTTCTGTAACTCGTCCGTCTATTCTTGTTCGGAGAAATTAAGGATATATTCCATGCAGGGAAATCACCAAGAAACTGAAGGTTTCATACAACAATGCGTACTACTATCTTTACGGACCAGCGGAAACTGTCTCTACCCAGAATGCTAAGAGGAGTGGGAGGCCCTGGTGCACAACTGAGCAAGAGGACAAATACATTAATGTCTAGATTTAAAAAACTGGCGCCTCACAGGTTTTACAGACAGCTTCATTAAATACATATCCACAAAAAACACCGGTCTCAACATCATCAGTCAAGAAGCGACTCCGGCATGCAGGGCTTTTTGGCAGAGTTGTAAAGAAAAAGCCATATCTCAGCCTGGCCAATAAAAAGAAAAGATAAAGACTGGCAGTCTTTGTTGCGGATGTAACAAATAATGGCAGCAAACAAAAGCCTGGAAACAAAGAGGTTTTTTAAAAGGGTGTTCCAACGGGGAAAGCCTAGGACCCAATAAGAAATGTCAGACGTCACAATATTAATTCAAGGATACTTGAGTCAACATTTATTTATAAAATTGGTGGTATGGGGCAGAAGCCAAATCGATATTGTGCTACAAAACTGGCAGAAGCTTGCATCTCAAGATTCTATATAGCTTTCAAACATTCAGGGGTTAACTCGTCTGGAAGGTTAGCTTCCTTAAAAGGTTCCAGCGCTTGGATAAAACTCAATTTTATGACCTTGCATCAGAGCATTGTTGCGTTACTCACAGTGTTTCCTTCCTGCAATTCAGCACATACATCTCGGTTGTAGAACCACTTAATTAAAATAACCACTGGCTTTGGCTCTGGTGATAATCGTTAAAAGGTGGACATATATCACGCTGTCGTCATATAACCTCTCACACGTGAATACAATTGACCGGAGTTGAAATGTGTTTGCCTGTGTCGAGCGTTCTCTATAACCATGCCCAGACTGCGCAAGAACGACCAAACACTTATGCATCGTCTTCGTTTTGCAACAGCAAGAAAAATGAAGTCTATCTACACACACACAGTATTTTCAAACACCAAAGACACCGTTTTAGCTGTTCAACCATAAAGATCATGCACAAGGAATGATCCCACCGTTCTGAAATGATTTTTTTTCTTGTGTCAAGCCTGTAAAAGTATCAATATTTTATCTTACAAGTATAGTTGCGTTACCTAGTGGGAGTGGAATTCAAATCTGCATTAGCATTTTAGTCATTTAGCAGCCACTCTCATCCCCTGAGACAAACAACTAGTGCGTTTATCTTAAAAATATGTCTATGGTTTAGCTTGAGGGATACAGTGTCTGAATGATTTGCATGGTTGAATTATAATTGCTTGTATTAATTAACCTCTCTGATATTCTGTATTTAGGACTCCAATCATAGAAGCAACTCAATAGGCGAACAGGGTTTCTTTGCAAGGGACATTAGATGTGCATTCTGATCCTTACAATATTGTTCATCCACAGTAAAACATTTTACATTCCTGCAGCAGAGGTTTTATACGACCAGCCTATTTGCTTGTATGTTATTCGGTGAACATCTCAAAGTCTCATGAACTAGACACAGAAGCCTGGAGTAAATGCACAAATACTCAGAGTGTTGTTTTTACTCAGTGATGGGCTTTTCTTTACGTACAATTGTTTGTGTGAGGTTCATTTTTATATCTGAACAAAAAAAACAGATGCATACCATGTATATCTTCAGTGATTAAAATCTCCATTGGTACATGAGCCAATTTAGCATTTATCACATCGTTCACCTTGATAAATGGCACTGGCAATCAGTCACGGTTGTTGCGACTATATTACTACTCAATATTCTCCTCCCTCACCCTGGTTGTGACTCGATTTGGCATGTTTTGTACTGCTCTACTACTCACTGCTGTGCTCCATCCGTAGCGGTACCCATACCCTGCAAGAAAAAGCCCTTACACGCTAGACGTCTCTCAAAATGGGTTGCTTTCCATCTTCAGGGAGGTAGATTATTTATGTATGCACATCCGTCTGTTCTCTGAGATGCCTGTCAAAATACAGATACCGTTGTGCCGACTGAGATGCCCAGGTGCAGATCTGACTCTGAAACTGAACAACCTGGAGAGACTTTATATACTCTTTCTGTCTGTTTCGAAATTATAACAACAGTTATTTTGACGACTGATCCTGTCCTCTTAATGAATTCTGTGTCATGGGCACAGACGTTGGCCATACACTGTAACCGACAATTCTTTGAGAATTCATAAATATTCCTGCCTTTCTGATAAGAAACTGTGACACCAGGATGACGAAATGAAGATACCTCATCTTTATATCGTTTATAAAAACAATTGAAGCGAGAACAACAAGTTAACCATTAAAGTATTGAAACAGGCATGTTTTGGGTGATGTACCTTGTTTCTTCTGATGACACCCCCAAAACAGGGTGTTCAGTAAACAAGGCTTAACTAGCGCCTGGAAAATGTGACTGTTTTCTGGCTTGGACTTTTCTTGCAAAGAAGCAAATTATCAAAAGAAATGCAAAATGTTCTGAGAAATTCTCATTCTCGACAGAAATGATCATTAACAAGGGAAAAGCTCTTCGAATTGTATTCCCCTATCCAATATATTTGATTACATTAAAAGGACTGTGAGTGGCGCATTAAAACATTGGTTAGCTTCCTCCTTGATTTAATGTGTATTGGCCATTAGTCATTGTGAAGGACAACGCAGTGTACATTTACAGATTCATAAAAGTACTATTCTGCCATTAAAACAAATGTTCAGTGTTTAGAGGTTTTATCAAACGAACTTGAATTCAGTGTCCAATTTTGAAAGGAACAAAAATGTATCTCTAAAACTTTTTGCTGCAGCTTTATAATTACGACAACCACTTTGAGTTGTAGCTGTCGCCCTGTCGTAACTTAAGTCAGCCTCGTCTAGCCTAGTTTGTCCGAGGCCGTGTGTGTGTGTGTGTGTGTGTGTGTGTGTCAGAGACACTGGGATGTAACAGCAGGAGATGCAATGTCTTTCTCACAGTGAAATCTGTCCCCTACCTGAGACACCAGACTCGGGTCAGATATCCATAGCTGGCTGGTGACCACAAGGTTTTCACTGAACAAACAGGTATTCAAGTGCATAGAAACCCTGCCTCTGAACTAGACGGTAGTCCTCCTAATTATTATGACACCACCATAATTATCTCATGAACAATATCATCAGAAGTGGTTGTATAATTCAAATATGTCTCTGATGCTGAGTAATATGTCATAGAGCACTCAGAACAAAGTTATATTTACTACTGTTATTGTCCTTCCATCCAGCCACTCATTTCTTTAATGCAACTCGTGGAGTAAATATGGAAATAGGTAGTAACTTATTTCAGATGCAACACTTTAAACCAACAGCTTGATATTTACTCAGCAAAGTGGCCTTTTAGTGGCTCGCTTTGATATCATAAATAAACCATTGCATTAATTTCTGATCGCGCCGAACCTTTCCGTCGAACTCACTAATGAGATTGAGTGGTTTCCTTCTCTTAGTGACAAGATATATGTTGCCATTTCCACAGATTAAATATTGAGCCGGACTCCATTAATTATATTGGGTATACTGAAACCGGTAACCGAGCCAGGCTGCCAACAACACTGGTTATCTCCTGGGTTTGAAAAGAGAGAGAGAGAGAGAGAGATGGGGACACTTGGGACGTCTTTAACGGTGTCACCTGGGCACAGATGTCATGGCTGAGGCGCAAGCTCAACCCTGCTGGCCCGGGTGGAACTCTCCCTGTGACCGGCAGGGAAATGCTTCCTTAATGATTCAGCGGTATGTGTGTCCATCAGACAACAAGGAGGCCATCTGAGAGCAGGCCATCTGAGAGCAGCTAGTGGAGCGTGACAGGAGGTTATATTTAAAGGCAGTTGGCCTTGGTTAGAGTAGGTCACCCCGGTTCTCTGTTTCCAAGCCTCATTGTGTTTTGTAAGCTTGGCTTGTGACACCGATGCTTTCGATGTGTGTGTGTGTGTGTGTGTCTGCTTGGGTGAATTGATTCTTAGCTAACTAACATACAGGTCATTCGGAAAATGGTCCTAGAAATCAAGTCATTAACATTTAGAAATTGTGTCTGTGGCCCACAGCTAAAATAGAATTACAAGGTTTTCTTCAGACTGCAACGGTATTATAGTCTGTAGATAGAGACATGATACTGTCCGTTAAACCAAATGCAACATTCCCGGTTTTCCTCTGAAGATGTCCGTTACCTCATAAACGTCGCAACATGCATTTGCATTTTTGGTGCTCAGAGGTAATGACTTGTAGTTCGGGTCACCATTACTATAATTGCTTTTACCGAGTACACATTTGTTATACAACCTGGTATTAAATGTTACATTGTTTTTGTTGAGAAACATTCTTTGTGAACACTTAATTTGGCAAAGTGTGCGCGAATGTTAATTGTATTTGAACGGCATGATAATGACTCAGGTCTGTGAATTAGATAGCGTCTGTTACAAAGTGAAGTAACAGCTTGTGTTTCCCTGTCTAAGTTACACAATCATGGAAAGACTTATATAGCCGGGCTAAACCAACAGAGAGCCTGGTTAGTATTACAGCATCTCTTAGACTCAGACAGATATCAGTGATTCTCCATTAAAATAGATAGAAATACAGTGCAGATATTGTTAATGAGCTGATTGTCAATATATCTACATGGTTGTACACATAGGACCATTAAACAATCAGTCCTGTGTTCTAATGGCGTCGTTGTGTTTGCTAATCCATGAGTATTCGTTTAAAAGGCTAGTTGATTGTTAGAAAACTAATGTGCAATTATGTTGGGGCAGCAGAGAACTGTTGTACTGTTTTAACGATGCACTAAAACTGTTCTTCATTCCAAATGTAGGTTCGATTACAGGCTGAAAATGACCAGAAACAAGGAGCTTTCCTTTGTAACTTATCAGTCTATTCTTGTTCTGAGGAACTAGCGTTATTTCATGTGAGAAAACTGACGATCTCGTACAATGCTGTGTACTACTCCTTTAAAGTGGGAGATTATGCAATAACTATTTAGGAAAGATGCAGTCAGCTTAATTATTCTGTCAGTTATTCAGCCAACACAGTCGTCGAATCACAACCCTATTGAGCTGATGTGGGAGCAGATTGACCGTACGGTGTGGAAGAAAATCCCATCAAGCCAATTTAACTTGAGGGAGGTGCTTCGGGAAGCATGGGGTGAAGAATGTCATTCGATTTTCTTAAACAAATCAACAAATTGACTTCTAGACTGCCAATGGTCCACAAGGCTATAATTGCTGCAAATCGAGAATTCGACAAAAGCAAAGTTTAAAGGACACAAGAATTATTTCAATTAAAATGTTTCTAACCTTGTCAATGACTATAGTTCCTATGAATGTATCTATATTTACCAATTCATACATTTAATGTATTTTTTCATAGAAAAACAAAGGCCATTTCTGAGTGAGCCAAAACCTCTGAATGGTTGTGTTTTAAATTATTTTAAATCATATTTTTTGAGAAACATTTCAACAAGGTATTTTAGACAGAGGTGTTGTTGTGTGTGTGTGTTTGTGGGCGTTTGGTGTGTGTGTGTGTGTGTGTGTGTGTGCCTGAAATGTATTTTGAGCTTGAATATTGGTCATTAATCTTGACATCTGAACCACTCGGTGTCTGTGTGGTTTATTGCAGTCCATGTGATTGGAACATATTGTGGGTGTCAGATGCAAAGTGATTGGCTCCAAGGCAA
Source organism: Dallia pectoralis (assembly GCA_029465975.1). Classification (NCBI taxonomy): domain Eukaryota; kingdom Metazoa; phylum Chordata; class Actinopteri; order Esociformes; family Umbridae; genus Dallia; species Dallia pectoralis. The sequence continues at coordinate 9,008,601 of CM055760.1, read as the reverse complement.
TCTTTTAATGGGAGTGCGAAATTTGCCTATGGTTTTCAAGTAGAATGGTGTTTGTTTGAATGCGGCATAGGTGAATGCGGTATAGGTGACGGAAGAGTCGTTGTGGTGGGAGCAAATTATATGACTTGTACAGAGCTCACGTGTGTGTGTGTGTCCGTAGCGTGGGGGGCTATATAGGCTTATTTTAATTCATACACTTGTTATGTTCGTGTGCTTGGATTCAAAGCTTTATTTGTCGCTGGACAAAATGGTCGTACTAATGTTTTATCGCTCAATATACGATCTAGGTCACTGATCCAACCTCGCTTCCAAGACCCCACAGATTGAGTAAGAAAATATTGTTGTATATTAAGTCAGATCTCTAACACCATGTTGACTTGGTGAAGGGCCAGATGTCGCCAGAGCGGCGTCATTAAAGTGTAAGGGGCATGCATTGGCTTCACCTAAAATGGGATTTTCCATTTTCCGTTTCCCCTGTCATGAAATAACTTTGGTCACTGTGGATCCCTCGCCAAGAGAATTGAAAGCTCGCGAAAATCTGCTGACTTAAACATTTTGTGAAATACCTCCCACTGCTCGTAACAGCCGTTTATAAAAAAAAAGACCTTGAGGTGATCGAACGCAGGGAGGAACCAGCTGAGGATGACGATCTGCATTGTGGGTCAGAGAGGCGAATGATTTGACAACTGTAGAGACAGCATGGCTCGATTAGATTCAGTCAGCGATCCATCTGCGGTTGAGTATTTACAGGGGCGGATGTGAAAGCCTTCTCTGGAGACCGATACTACTAATGTATCTACAGGCCATAAACACTGAGCTGTCACTCTGAACGACGGACTCTGAAGGTTGAATGGGTCTCCTGGTAAGGGTCAAGGACAATCAGGAAATGGGTTTGGGGCAGAAGGAAGGGTTGAGCAATAAACCATGGAACTGCTGACCCGCTTTGGCTTAAGTGCAATACAAGAAAGGGGGGAGGACCGAAGGTGCAGACGAGGGGGGGGAGGGGTGGAGGAGCAGGAGTGTGTAGGAGATTGAATAGAGGGGGGTCATTAAACGCTGGGAGGTCTCTCCACATGGAAGCCCCGAGCGGAGTAGCCTACCTTCTGGTCTCGGCGACGAGATACCACCGCTAATGTGGGAGGTGGCAGATGTTCCCATTAGTTTATTGCTTTGAAGACAAAAATGTCAGCCACTTGCAGGAGGTCCCACAGATGTCTACGGTGAATTGTGAGAAGAATGTTGCGGAACGTTTATAGCGTGCAACTGGACTCACTGAATGGCAATCAGCCGAGCCGGAGTTAATGAATGAATTTCAATGCGTTTGCACTAAAGGTTTATGGCTTTAGCGGTTCAGTAAGACGCCATAACGATTCAGATCCGTGTCGAACCAGAGGAGGTGCAGTAACCATCTGATTCCCTGTTGTAATCCAGCTATTCATGGTGGACAACGCAGCGGACGACTGGAGGATAGCCATGACCTACGAACGCATCTTCTTCATCTGCCTGGAGATCCTGGTGTGCGCCATCCACCCCATCCCGGGACACTACACCTTCACCTGGACGGCGCGCCTGGCCTTCTCCTACGTGTCGTCCAAGATGGACGCGGACGTCGACATCATCCTGTCCATCCCCATGTTCCTGCGGCTGTACCTCATCGCGCGCGTCATGCTCCTGCACAGCAAGCTCTTCACGGACGCGTCGTCGCGCAGCATCGGCGCGCTGAACAAGATCAACTTCAACACGCGCTTCGTCATGAAGACCCTGATGACCATCTGCCCCGGGACCGTGTTGCTGGTCTTCACCATCTCGCTGTGGATCATCGCCGCCTGGACCGTGAGGGCCTGTGAAAGGTCGGTACCGGTCGACTTGTCACACCGCGTTGCACAAAGTGCCGCATGAATCATACATGAGGATTTAGTGCGTGTAGCGAGCAGACGGGCGTTAATCCGACAGGTCGTCGACCCCAATGAAGCGTAGGCCTACGACCAGATTGCCGAGCTCACTCGCGCACGCGCGCAACTAAGCCAGCGCGTCTTTTTATATACACATTTTCGGCCCGGGAATGTCAACAACGAGACAATCAGGGCTCGTCGTTTACACCTCGTTAGGAGAATCTGTTTTCGCCGTGTCAGTATATCCCCATGAATAAGACATGGCTGGATGTATAATGCATCAGATGTGTAGATGTACCAACAGTCTGCCGAACCAAGCCTGACGATGTGTCTTGCATTCCAGATACCATGACAACATGGACATAACCAGCAACTTTCTAGGGGCCATGTGGTTGATCTCCATCACTTTTCTGACCATCGGATATGGAGACATGGTCCCCAACACCTACTGTGGAAAAGGGGTCTGCCTCCTTACTGGGATTATGGTGAGCCCTGTATATATTACTGGGATTATGGTGAGCCCTGTATATATTACTGGGATTATGGTGAGCCCTGTATATATTACTGGGATTATAGTGAGCCCTGAGTATATTACTGGGATTATGGTGAGCCCTGTGTATATTACTGGGATTATGGTGAGCCCTGAGTATATTACTGGGATTATAGTGAGCCCTGTATATATTACTGGGATTATGGTGAGCCCTGTATATATTACTGGGATTATAGTGAGCCCTGAGTATATTACTGGGATTATGGTGAGCCCTGTGTATATTACTGGGATTATGGTGAGCCCTGAGTATATTACTGGGATTATAGTGAGCCCTGTGTATATTACTGGGATTATGGTGAGCCCTGTGTATATTACTGGGATTATAGTGAGCCCTGTATATATTACTGGGATTATGGTGAGCCCTGCGTATATTACTGGGATTATAGTGAGCCCTTTATATATTACCGGGATTATGGTGAGCCCTGTATATATTACTGGGATTATGGTGAGCCCTGTATATATTACTGGGATTATAGTGAGCCCTGAGTATATTACTGGGATTATGGTGAGCCCTGTATATATTACTGGGATTATGGTGAGCCCTGTATATATTACTGGGATTATGGTGAGCCCTGAGTATATATTACTGGGATTATGGTGAGCCCTGTATATATTACTGGGATTATGGTGAGCCCTGTATATATTACTGGGATTATAGTGAGCCCTGCATATATTACTGGGATTATAGTGAGCCCTTTATATATTACCGGGATTATGGTGAGCCCTGTATATATTACTGGGATTATAGTGAGCCCTGTATATATTACTGGGATTATAGTGAGCCCTGTATATATTACTGGGATTATGGTGAGCCCTGAGTATATATTACTGGGATTATGGTGAGCCCTGTATATATTACTGGGATTATGGTGAGCCCTGTATATATTACTGGGATTATAGTGAGCCCTGTATATATTACTGGGATTATAGTGAGCCCTGTATATATTACTGGGATTATGGTGAGCCCTGAGTATATATTACTGGGATTATGGTGAGCCCTGTATATATTACTGGGATTATGGTGAGCCCTGTATATATTACTGGGATTATGGTGAGCCCTGTATATATTACTGGGATTATGGTGAGCCCTGTATATATTACTGGGATTATGGTGAGCCCTGTATATATTACCTTCAGTGGGTTGGCAGTACGCACACAATCACACACGCGTTACCTTATCTGCTGTGCTTCCCAGGGGGCAGGCTGCACAGCGTTGGTGGTGGCTGTGGTTGCGAAGAAACTGGAGTTAACCAAAGCTGAGAAACATGTTCATAATTTTATGATGGACACCCAGCTAACAAAAAGGGTAAGTGGATGTCCTACCTGCATGTCATTTTCGATTGCAACAGAATGACCCAGCTTTCTCGATCGGTCCACTGTGCAGCTTTATAAGGAGATGTCAAATGTAAAAGTGCAATATGCTTTGTAATAGTAGTTCTGTGTTTGCAACAAGCATGCATAGCTTAACAATTTAAGTCACTCGGCATCTTAACTTAATTTGTGTGTCAGGTGAAAAACACAGCTGCAAACGTACTCAGGGAGACGTGGCTCATCTACAAGAACACCAAACTGGTGAGGAAGATGGACCATGCCAGAGTCAGGAAGCACCAGAGGAAATTCCTCCAAGCCATTCATCAGTAGGTACCCCGTCAAAGTGTGTTACGACATCTGTTATCCTATAGGCATGTCGCGGTAACACATAGCGTCTCCGCGATCAAAGACGAGAGGACAAATCTGAGGTCTGAATTGTTTGACACCTGTAGCCCAAATCTTGATTTGATTTCGGGAATTTGTACTTCGTTTGTTGTTGTCGCTCAATCCACTCGTTTTTTTCTAAATTTGATGGCGTTAAAATGCAGCGTAGAGGTTTTTCATTCTGAACGTACGCCACCTTTCAAAAGTTTGGGTTCATTTAGAAATGTCCCAGATTTTTTAAGAAAAGTCAATTTTCCATGGGTCAGTGATCTTAATGTCATTTTATGGGACAGCGTGAGAAATTAGCCGCTGAATGCCGTTATATATGTCAATATGGTGTCAAAATGAAATTACTTTGTTGGTACAAAGTGGGAAACAATTGAAGTAGTCCTTATTATTCGGCACAATGTAAAATGTCTAGCAGCTCTTATTGAAAATTTTATAAATTGTAGCTACTATTAACGTGTTGCCTATGAACTGGCTGTGTAACCCAGTATTTTCGTTCTGCAGCGGCTGTAAAACTATAACAGAGGTCTCGGGACGGCCACACCTCTTTGACCACAATCTATATTATTCATGATGCACCCTTCAGGATCATTTAAACTCCCCGACCTTCATAATGTTGACAGTGATATCTTACCCCTCGCTCATCCCTGTGCTGTAAGAGACTGACAGTCATATCTACCCCCTCCGTCATGTATGTGATGTAACAGAATGACAATCATATCTACCCCCTCCGTCATGTATGTGATGTAAGAGACTGACAGTCATATCTACCCCCTCCGTCATGTATGTGATGTAACAGAATGACATCATATCTACCCCCTCTGTCATGTATGTGATGTAACAGAATGACAGTCATATCTACCCCCACCGTCATGTATGTGATGTAACAGAATGACAGTCATATCTACCCCATCGGTCATGTATGTGATGTAACAGAATGACAGTCATATCTACCCCCTCTGTCATGTATGGGATGTAACAGAATGACAATCATATCTACCCCCTCCGTCATGTATGTGATGTAAGAGACTGACAGTCATATCTACCCCCTCCGTCATGTATGTGATGTAACAGAATGACAGTCATATCTACCCCCTCTGTCATGTATGTGATGTAACAGAATGACAGTCATATCTACCCCCACCGTCATGTATGTGATGTAACAGAATGACAGTCATATCTACCCCATCGGTCATGTATGTGATGTAACAGAATGACAGACCCCCTCTGTCATGTATGGGATGTAACAGAATGACAGTCATATCTACCCCCACCGTCATGTATGTGATGTAACAGACTGACAGTCATAACTTCCCCCTCCGTCATGTATGTGATGTAACAGAATGACAGTCATATCTACCCCATCGGTCATGTATGTGATGTAACAGAATGACAGTCATATCTACCCCCTCGGTCATGTATGTGATGTAACAGAATGACAGTCATATCTACCCCCTCCGTCATGTATGTGATGTAACAGAAGGACAGTCATATCTACCACCTCCGTCATGTATGTGATGTAACAGAATGACAGTCATATCTACCCCCTCTGTCATGTATGTGATGTAACAGAATGACAGTCATATCTACCCCCACCGTCATGTATGTGATGTAACAGAATGACAGTCATATCTACCCCATCGGTCATGTATGTGATGTAACAGAATGACAGTCATATCTACCCCCTCTGTCATGTATGGGATGTAACAGAATGACAGTCATATCTACCCCCACCGTCATGTATGTGATGTAACAGACTGACAGTCATAACTTCCCCCTCCGTCATGTATGTGATGTAACAGAATGACAGTCATATCTACCCCATCGGTCATGTATGTGATGTAACAGAATGACAGTCATATCTACCCCCTCGGTCATGTATGTGATGTAACAGAATGACAGTCATATCTACCCCCTCCGTCATGTATGTGATGTAACAGAAGGACAGTCATATCTACCACCTCCGTCATGTATGCGATGTAACAGAATGACAGTCATATCTACCCCCTCCGTCATGTATGTGATGTAACAGAATGACAGTCATATCTACCACCTCGGTCATGTATGTGATGTAACAGAATGACAGTCATATCTACCCCCACCGTCATGTATGTGATGTAACAGAATGACAGTCATATCTACCCCCTCCATCATGTATGTGATAAGAGACTGACTGTCATATCTTCCCCTCTCTCACACCAGTGATGTAAGGAACCGACAGTTTTATTGCATGTCAAGGGGGCTGTGACTGTACTTATGTTCCTTAACGTCTTGAGACAGATATCACAGGGACCTCGGGGCCAAGGCATCATTGGTTCTCCCTTAGCACTGTGGCATCAGTCAGTTACCGACCAGGTAGCCTTTTACACAGTCTCAGAGGAGAATATGTGTGCTCTGAAACCCTATTGATTTTAATGTCCTCTCTTCTGGTTGTACCTAGCACAACTCACAAGCCGTTGTTTGTACCTATACCCCTGTATTTCCCCGCTTTTAACAATTCACTACCGTATCAAAGCTGATATGATGTTGGTCCTCCTTTCGAGATTGATTTAATCATTTATGATTTATTTTTTTGCAGTGTGCGCGGTCACCTTTAATTGTTATGTTCATTGTGTGTTGTTACTCCATGCTGACATTGAGAGTAAAGAAATAAAATAAGGATAAGATATAGGATATTGGCTGCTGAGGTCTGTTTTATAAGCTCCTGTCATAGTCGCTCAGCCAAGGTTATTATGCCCTTAATAGAAGTCGGGCTATTTGTGGTAATGACCGTTTATCATGTCAACCTTCCTTCTCCTGGCAAAGCTGTTAATGGGAGATCCTCAGAGCTAAGGCACGGTCTCTACAGGACCAGATTTAACTGAAAAAATGCTGCCTTTACTACTTTGCGAGGGCACGTCCATCTCTCATATTCTGCAGGCTCGACGAGCTGTAGTAAGAGGGGCAGGGTTTGGAGGTGCGGGGGAGATGTGGTCCAGAAAGCACCTCCTGGTCTGTGTGTGTTTAGCTCCAGGTCTCTCTGTTAGGACCTCTGTGTACTGTTGGATGGTGAACCCAGGGGAGGCATGGTACTTCCTGTAGTGGAGGACCGGAGAAGGGGTCAGTCGAGGGTTAGTCGTCCGTCTTCCGGCAATTTCTGTAGATTTTTTCTTTATTAATTCCTATGACGACTCCTCGTTTGCTTCGTTTAGTCGTCTTGTGTGATCTTCCGACACTAGTATGTAGTGGACAAGTCTAAGGGGACATGGAGGTATGTAGTGGACAAGTCTAAGGGGACATGGAGGTATGTAGTGGACAAGTCTAAGGGGACATGGAGGTATGTAGTGGACAAGTCTAAGGGGACATGGAGGTATGTAGTGGACAAGTCTAAGGGGACATGGAGGCATGTAGTGGACAAGTCATGTGTGTGACATACAGCCTGTCATGTGTGTGACATACAGCCTGACGCGTGTGTGACATACAGCCTGACATGTGTGTGACATACAGCCTGACATGTGTGTGACCTACAGCCTGACATGTGTGTGACATACAGCCTGACATGTGTGTGACCTACAGCCTGACATGTGTGTGACATACAGCCTGACATGTGTGTGACCTACAGCCTGACATGTGTGTGACATACAGCCTGACGTGTGTGTGACATACAGCCTGACGTGTGTGTGACATACAGCCTGACGTGTGTGTGACATACAGCCTGACGTGTGTGTGACCTACAGCCTGACATGTGTGTGACATACAGCCTGACATGTGTGTGACATACAGCCTGACGTGTGTGTGACATACAGCCTGACGTGTGTGTGACATACAGCCTGACATGTGTGTGACATACAGCCTGACATGTGTGTGACATACAGCCTGACGTGTGTGTGACATACAGCCTGACGTGTGTGTGACATACAGCCTGACGTGTGTGGGACCTACAGCCTGACATGTGTTTGACATACAGCCCTGGATGTCTGACGGGCTCAGCCAGTCTGCAGGGGAGGATTAGGAAAGGACCTCAGGGAAGAACTAGTACAGGCCAACCCAGAATAATGAGACAGGGAAATTGACTTTTAAGACCGTATGATATAATGGTTATCAGTGATGACCTGAGGTGATCCATAGTTCTTTGGTAAAACAGGAAAATACTCAGCGCGCGGTGATCATTGTGATGATATTTAGTCATTCTTCATTTTTTGGTTTGTATGTGTTCTTGTTGATAATCAAAATGGCAGCAGTTGGATTGTGGGTTTCAGTGCCCAGGCTTGAGGAGACTGAGGATATTAAGCCTGCCATCTGGACGCATTGACGTGATGTTGCAATAACTCATTTGTCTATTTTATGTTTCCTTTTTTCCCCCTGTTTGTGTCGACACAATGCTATAGAGCTCGAAAGTAAGTCTTCGCCTCACATGAAGCTATAGAAATGTCGTGTGCATGCGAATGAGTGCTTGTCTTTTTGAATCAATAATGTGACCACAAAAATTACACTCCCTCATTTGATAAGTGAAATTCTTTTCCCAACAAATCATTGATTGATTAGGAAATGTCTTATGATGTGCATTTCTCAGAAAGGAAATTTCTCTTTTCTTATAGCCAGGTACACATCAACATTATTGTCATTTATTGTCATTATCGTCCAGAAGTCAGTTAATAGGACACACTAACCTACAAAAACTCAACATGTGTGTATTTAAATAAAGCAAGACTTCTTGATCAGTTCCACGATCCTTTAATCCATTAAAATATTATAAATCTGCTAATTATCCATCAATGCCAACCCCTTCTTTGCGCGTGTCATTAATAAGACACGCACTGCCAATGTTCTCATGGATCTGTCCTTGATGAATTTCAATTACAGGTGATGGAGGGTGTTTTTCTTTCCATTGTTGCATGAATGTGATGACAATTTGATCTTTAATCAGAAAGCCGCTGATTAAACTCTTAACAAACTGTGCTTTCATGGACCAAAGGATGACCGCAGGTGCCCGAAGGAAAAGGAAACGCTTTGCTCTAAGATAACTGCAGAATGGAACATGTCTGTCAATGCCAATGTTTACTCCTTCCTTATCTGTCCACGGTAGCTACGTCACCCAGGGGTCATCGTTCGGCTCGTGAAACCATTGTGACGCCTGTAACATTTGCATTTCCTCCATTTCTCAACTGAACGACTTGTAGCAGTAGAAACAGTGGCCCGCATAATTCGCCCATTGTAGGTAGACGCATAGGTCCCTCTCTAGTTGTACATCGCTTGCCAAACGCATTGGCCGGACTGCGGTGTGATGCGTTATCCTGCGGCACGACGCACGTTCCCCCGCTAGACGTCTCGCAGTATGTCAGAGCTGGTTGTCCTCCGTGTAATGACATCGCCCGTATTGCAGCTTTCAGCGTTCCCCTGGAGACTGCGCCCCGCGGTGGGTGGCAACGATAAAGACTTGGTTGCGGCTTACTACGACAGGATGAAGCATGCGTTCATTTGCTCAGTGGCTCGGTGCGACAAGACCTTAGAGGCGCACTAAGCTAAATAAGAGCATGTTTGGGTCTCAGAGTCAGCAGTCAGTAGTTGGGAACACAGGCAGGCCAGGGCAGAGCAGCCTCCACCACGGCCTGGCTGTTACACTGGAGATAATTGGTCTTTTGGCAGCGACGTGGAGAAAAGATATTGAATGTGCCCGAGAGAATTAATAAATGTAACATAGCTGTTTCCCCCTAATAAACAGCGGAGACGATTCGCGCTCGTTGAGAGACACGCGGGTACACTAAATGAGAAGACCCATTCTGACTTTCCCATTCAATCCGAAGCTTCCTGCTTTCCTTGTTCATCACCACTTTACTTTTTGTCATTCAACGTGAACAAATATTATAATGTTGTTCTTCTCATGTCTTTCATGTATTTTTTCCTTTCAATTTGTCAGATATCCCAAGTCATCTTTGACAATAACGTTGGCTACCTATTCTGAATGTGCTTTCTAGGGACCAACGAGTCACCTTGTCGCTAAGTCGTTGAGGCATCGTGCTTCGACTGTGGTGTCCTTCGGTGGTTCCTATGGTGCCATCTGTTGGTGTAACATGTCATTTAGATCCACACATCTCTGCCTGTATACTGGAATGACAAAGATGCTCCATTGTATGGTAGAATAGCTGAATCTGGGCCAATTAGCAGACTTGTCAGTAGAGACCCTTCAAGTTCTCCTCTCAATCTACCGTAGTGTTCACCATCAAATTAACGCGGCCCAATTAGAAGCTTTCACCCAAAGCACATCTCACCAGTTCCTACGACGAGTCTGAAAGCGTTTGGGTTTTATCTGAATGAGAAGGCAGTGCTACACGACCAGCCGACTTCTGGCTCTTCCTCTGCGCGAGTCTCGTTCTGACTGAGCACGGGTGGTTGTGTGAAGAAAAGCACTTGTGATATCTTGACAGCTAGAACTAGTACATCGCAGATGCAGTTCTCTACACACTCCCAGTAAGTGCGGCTTAAACCCTGGTGCCATTGCCTAATTAAACAGCAGATGACAATTACTCAAACCAGCTGTATGGATTAAAGAAAGTGACAAATTTCACTCTGGCTCTCAAAGAGGCGTTTGGTTGTTTCTGAAGCATTCTGTTGTACGGAGACAGAGAGGCTTGAGTCCAGCTGCAGGGTTTCCTCATTATGTAACGAGGTATAACAGCAGATGGATTTAGTCTTTAATCAGTAACACGTTCAAGATATGATGCCACACAAGATTTATTCACACTGCTATACTGCACTAAGCTGCGTCTTCATTGTAGATCTCTTCATTTAGCTAAATGTTTCAGTCTCTCTTATCATTCAACTGTCTTTTACAATGCTGCATTTCATTTCTTCACAAATCATTATATAGATAGTTGCCTTTGATATACCATATAGGTTGAGTTTAGCTCCTGTGACACTTCGGCTGGTACGGTCCCGATTGACTTAATGTGTTTTCTATTTTCAGATTCAAAACACTCTTGATGTAGGTCTGTTTGCGGCCTGTCTGCAGCTTTTGGAGGAATTAAATAGTTCACTGGGATCAATTGGGAGAGATTGATGCCAATGTTTGCAACGCAGAGGTCACACGCGACCTTTCATAGTTGATTTACACTCCTTTTATCCTATACAGCGGCTCAGCTGACTCCAATTGCAGTTCAACGAGGCGTCACCGTAGTAACGGACATGTGCATTCTGCCTCAATGTGGTCGTCACTTGCATGCAGCTCAAATAAACTGTCTCCGGCCAACTCCTGCATTCCCTACTACTACACACACACATCCTGTGCATGTCCTATAGGAGTGACATTTCTCAACGCATGCGTTCCCCTCCCCCCCGTGTGCACAGATTTGTTAAACCTACCTCTGCCGGGTAGATACATTCATTGGGTTCTGAATGGTCTTCTGTTCAGATTGAGAAGTGTTAAAATGGAGCAACGCAAGCTGAATGACCAAGCAAACTCACTAGTGGACCTTGCAAAGGTAAGCTGGATTGACATACGTCACATATTCCAGTTTATTTTGGTTGTGAAGTTTGGTTGTGCATTTGGATTGATCTCTATCTAACCCACTTTTTGATTTGAAGGATTCCATTTCATACACGTTGTGACAAAGGCATTCCCGGGTGACTTAGTAACACCTTCGCGCATAAAGTCTACAGGTGTCAAACGATTAGAGATTCTGTTGGAATGTGAACAGGAGCCGGCCGTGTTGGTCTTTGGAAGAAAACACGACATTTTATGTTTCCACCACGAAACTGATTGCAGGATAGCCTGGTCCCAGGTCTGCTGGAGCTCTTGCTTACTCTTAATGTCATTGGCATGACAATGAGTGACAAGGAGTTAGCATGACAGCACATTAAACAGACTGGCACTCGGGCTAGCTGCAGCACAGTTGCTGGTGGACACATACAGTATCTTGTCTTCAAAGACAAACACCTCCAGGTCAGTTTCCCAGACTGAGATTAAGCCTAGTCCTGGATTAAAAAACACAGTTAGGATTTTTTGGTGCCGGACTTATCTAAATCTTGCCCGGGAAACAGGCCCTTGACGGTATCGAAAACATTGCAATGTTTTAGCGAATCATTCCTCAGTCGTTGTCTTGTGGTTCAAGTGAAGTTGACGAACCGCCTCTGGAAAAGTCTGGGCATGGAGCCAGCCCGACACAGCAGAGGAACACAGCAGGCCGACCTGCGAAAAGGGACACACACCGTGATGTGATGATTCAGCTAGAAAACAGCCCTGAATGCAGAGTTAGAGGGTAGAGAAATACAAACGGAGGCTGAGGGGGTTAGGGGGACATTCAGATAGTCGCGAATATGAAATCTGTTTCATGACACCACGCCTGTATAGACAGGGCATGGTTAAAACCCCCGCCAAATGGCCCAACAAGAGGCACACTGTGCGTGAGGAGGGGGTTGACATTGGGGAATATGACTCATGTAGCCCATGGCCCATTCAGCCATCTTTGAACATTGTCATAACTGGTTCTCGCCACCAGAGGGCAGCATAGCATTAATCATTACAGTTTATGAGCTTCTCTGGAAACAAATTAGCAGACATTGCCTTGGCAAAGCAATGAAAAAAATACCTCATGTAGTAATGTTTGTCCTACAGTTGTAGCAATTAACATTGATTTGGGTCACAACTTAAAGAATCCCTGGCTATCACGAGTTACTATATGTTAAAATCATAATAGGTCTTAAGCTACGATATCCTGAATTACGTACTCCCCAGAGCCAGTTTCTTGGACTCGGATCTGGCATAAACTAGCTTTGTAAAATCTGTCCACAATGAAAAGAACCTATTGCTTGCACAAGCATTTTCCTTCCTTAACCAAATATACAGTTCTTGCAGTCTGTCTTTCCTTCATCTATTATAAATATGAAACGCATTCACAGTATTGTTTGTTTTTTATTTTTAACCTATGTGTAGGCCTATAATATATCCACAATTCTACAATAGCCAGTTCAATTGATTTTGGCAGACGCCTTCTATCCAGTCCTCGTGTTCTTCATGAATTCCAAGGCAGCCATGAAATTGATCGGCCATTTCCATGTTTCCGACATTCCAACATTTCCATTATAGATAAACCCGCTCAGAATATCAGTTGTATATTCTATGATAATCCATGGAGTATTGTTGCCTTTTGAAACATCAGGAATTAATTCTGGCGGTGATTAGCTGTCAGTGTTGTTCTGTCCCTCAGTACATCATTGTGACTGTAAAAAGCCACCCACGCCATTATTCCAGCCTGAAATAAAAGAAATGGGAAGGTAAGTGATGGATGACAATGGCCACAGGCTGGCAATGATTAGTCCCAATGTTGGCTAAGTATATAGCAGCCCTCAATCCCAATCTCCAGCTCTCTCAGAACTGTATGTCTCACTCTTTTGTCACTTACCAACGTTGCGAGCATAAGATCGGCAGCTTGTAAACATTCGACCTGATGTCCTAAGGTTTTGTTATGATTGTGAAATTTCTGTGAAATTAGCTCTCCAGACACTAAAATATTATATTAATCCATCTTTCTCGACATGGAATAAGGTGTGTGTGTGTGTGTTTTGAACACAGATTTTTATTCACAGTCAATAATAATTTAATTTTGGAAAGAACTTTACAATGCAACACACAAAGTTATATAGCAGCATGTAGCTCTAATAATAGCTCCAGACTGAGTTAATTAACGTCTGACAAAGAGGTCTAATGAATACTCTGAAACAATTAAGGTCTTCAGGGAACAGGTATGTGCAGTGGGAAACAGAGGAACATGTATGTGCAGTGGGAAACAGAGGAACAGGTCAGTGCAGTGGGAAACAGAGGAACAAGTATGTGCAGTGGGAAACAGAGGAACATGTATGTGCAGTGGGAAACAGAGGAACATGTATGTGCAGTGGGAAACAGAGGAACAGGTATGTGCAGTGGGAAACAGAGGAATATGTATGTGCAGTGGGAAACAGAGGAACAGGTCAGTGCAGTGGGAAACAGAGGAACAGGTCAGTGCAGTGGGAAACAGAGGAACAGGTCAGTGCAGTGGGAAAAAGGGGTTTGATTAGATAATAAAATGACACAAACCCGACAACGGTGTCTTCTAAGGAGAATCGATGCCACAATCCAGACTAACCAAACTTTACTCTCAACCTTCAACATCAATGCATGACTGAGTGAAAATGTGACCAGGTTAGTTTGTTTCCCTCTAAATGTATCAATAATATTGTCATGTGTTTATCTATTGTGTGTGTGTATTCTTGTCATGGTTTTGTGTCCTTCCTCGCTGCTGTCTTCGCCACTGGACAGAACTTCATTGTAAATAAGAGTTTTTTTCTTATTCACTGACATACCAACGTAAATACAGGTTCATAAAATAATACAGAATAAGGTAAATAAAACAAATCTCTTCACAAATATCTGCGATTTGCTTTCAACCTCTGGAGTCTAAGTAACCTCATTCTCTGGCAGGCTTCTGCGCTCTTACTTTGACCGCATACTTTTTCCTCCTCCAGACACAGAATATCATGTACGACCTGATCTCAGACCTGAACGAGAGAGGGGAGGACATGGAGAAGAGGATCGCACTGTTGGAGACCAAGCTGGAGACACTGCTGGGGAACTTGCAGGCCCTGCCTGGACTTATAAGCCAGGTGATCAGTCAGCAGCATAGAGACTTCCTGGAGGTGCAGCTCCAGCCGTTCGACAAACACAGCCCTGAGCGCTCGCAGTCTGTTTCCAGACGGAGGTCGTCGTCCACCGCTCCGCCCACCTCCTCTGAGAGCAGTTAGGAGGACGACAGGGAGCGCCCCCCCGCGGAGAAGATGTCGGCCATCATATGGACCACGTTGCATTTATTGTAAAGCCTTACGGTTTCAATAAGTATCGTTCGCATTCTGACGACAGAATCGGAGATACCGGGCAGCAGTTTGGTTTTTATTACCTCAATAGAATTTGTTATTTTTGCTTTGGTGACATGACCATAGAAATGATGCTTTCTCCTGTAAAAAAAAAACAACAAACTGATAAGGCCTATCGATGGGGGCTGCGATCAGAACTATATACACCATCTCTATGCAGAGGTAGCCAGTTTTAGGACGGCGTGGTTACTGGCCCAGTGGGAAGGTACTGCACTAAACTAGTGCTTCTTCTCATTGACTTTGTGCTTCCACTGGCTTGATTCAGAAGCTGTGTTCCTCAAAGCACTGCTGAGGAAAACGTGAGACCGGTCAATCAGCAAGTTTTGCAGTACTACTTTTTATTGAGGTTAAAGTGCTATATTTCACGGACGTGTCTGAACTGAAGACTGAGGGCAGCGCAAGATTGCATCAACAACACTGTCACTCAGAAGTACCATATAGAGCTTGAAATGTGAAAAGAACATATATCTTTTAGGTTAGAAACAGCATCAACTATAAAGCCTTTTCTTTCGCGCAGTGCCCCTATTTGAAGCAACACTGCAAACAATTTAATCCTAGTATCAAAATGAATGCATCGAAATATGTACTTGCACTTACTTACTTTAAATGCACTTCAATGCTGACTGACGTATGATATACATTTTTGTTACACATTAAAACTAAACAAATGTAGGTGTTTGGGGCATGGATCTATGTTCTCTTGATAAATTGTGACTTAGTGAGGATGACTCAAGTCAATGCTCTCATGCTATGTAAAACAAAGGGACCTCAATATCAAACAGCCAGGCTACGGAAACGAATACTCTTAATGATCACAAACCGTTTGCTTTTTCCCCTCAACGTGCCGTACTCAACCCTTGTTCTGGAAGCACTTAATAGTTATGTATGCCGGTGTTCGTCTCAGCTGGGCAAAAAAAAGTTGGATGCAAACGCAAACGAATAACTGGCGAGAACCGAAGCTCACTTTTTAAGTCAAATCGATATTTTTATATTTTCCTGAGGATAAGCACACAACTGCACACCTCTTACTGCATATGTCTTTCACACTACATTTACAAGCAAATACCGATGGAGAGATATTAACAAAGGAGATCATTCAACACACTGCATTGGCTGAGATGAAATCCGGCATATTCCACACATATCTTCCAGTAAGCCTCCAGGACTTGTGTGAAAACGTCACGTTGAGGAGTTCCCCTGCTCCTTCTGCTTTAGAGTTTTTATTCTGATGACTGCTAACTTCAGAAGAAATCCCAAATGATCCCTTCCAAAAAAACATTGTTGTTAATTTGATTGGAATGTATTGACCATGGTTTAGAAACGAGTTGTATTAGAGTCCTCGGTCTGATCTCTAGCCACGCTAAATATGGGTGGTTGGTATCACAAGGATTTCTGCAAAAACAGAAAACTCGGTCACGTAATAACTTTAACATTTTGCTCGAGTTTGTAGCATTGTTATCGACAGGTCCTGTTTACTTTAAGAGCGATGGCGTGGCCACTGGTTATTCATAAAGGGAAATAAAGCTGGCCTTCTACCATTTACATGTATGCACCCACCCTCTGCAAGGTTTTTTTGATGAGTGTGCCATGTTCATCTGATGGACACTTCAAACCAAAAGCTCAATCCCAAAAGCTCAATCCCATCTACAGTGTTGAATGTACTGTTACTGGTTTGAGAGCTTTAAAACATTGGCAGGTCAATCCAGAAATGTTGGCAACATACAAACATTTGAGAGATGATGTACTGTATGCAAACAAGATATTAAAACATTTAAAACAACTATTTACAACTGTGTACATTAGCCTACGAATACCATCAATTTGACTGGAGAGAGAGCGTAAGAGAGTGAGAAAAAGAGAGTGAATGGGACAGTTGAACTTTGTTGTGTGTAAAATACCAATACAAAATCATGTGTGTGTTATTTAGGAAGTATAATGACCGGGGAAAAAAACGTTTACATTTAGATTTTTAAGATGGCATTACATGCAAAGACACTAGTCCACAGATGACATAGTAGAAAGTGAAATGAGATTACATGTTGATGTAATTAATGGTAAGATTATGGAATTTCAATTTAAACAGAGGTTTGACGTGGATATTATTTCATAACTTTTAGATAGTAATCCTTCAAACCACAAAAAACACACCCAGACAAAAATGGGTTTAAACAAACATTATGTTATTTGCAAAAGTCCCAGACGTCATCTTTACAACCTACTTAGTTCCTTTTGGTGACGCTAATGCTTTTTGCAATTTGTCATTCAGTTTTTATGGTATGCATTTTTCTTTCTCTTGTTCCTGTGCAAGAACCCATGTTACGTAGAAGATCAGCTAAATTTAGAAACGGTACGATACACAAATGGATCTAGTGCAGCAGCTTTAAAATGAAAGTCAAACAGGATCACAAATGCAATTACCTGAAATCAATGGTCATTGGTTCTGAACTGTCCAAGACAAGATAAAGGTTATCCAATGCACATCCGGTGCCATCCTGGTTCATATCATGCTGCTCACTTAACCGGGAAGGTCTACGCTGGAATCCTTACATGCCGGAAGAGATGCATTCTCCAGCTTCTATCTTCATTGAGCTCACAGGTGCCAAATCCACAAGAACAACTCTCCGGAGTTGTCAGTTGAAAAGCATGCACTTAGTTTTATCAGAGTTTAGTAATAACTGTAAGTTTCAGAAGGAATGCTGAATGGCATTAAAACTCTTCGGGAGATTTGAGAGCACAGTATCTAACAAAGGACCTGAAGTATACAGAATGGTATTGTCTGCATAGAGATGAATCTGAGTTAATGACGTTAATGTAGAGAGAAAATAGAGTCGGCCCGAGAATCGAACCCTGAGGCACCCCCATGGAGACAGCCATGGCTCCCGACAGCAGGCCCTCTGATTTAACACGCAGAACCATGTCAGAGAAATAGTAGTTTTTTTAACACAGCATGTACTTTTCAGTATACTTTTTACACTAATGACAACTATGCATAACAGGGTGGTAACCTTAACAGGGTTGATACTATTTTTTAATGCTGGGTGTACTTTTAAATTGGGATTGTGAAAATGAGAAAGACTTTTAAATTGAAAAAATGGCCGTGTGGTCACGTGGTCGTATTGTCACTGGTAGTAGCTAGCTTCACTATGCTGTAAGCGTGAATGCTAGCTAGCTGTGGTCACTGCGGTTGCTAGCTAGCATTGTATACTTGGGTTTTTGTAAAATATAAACAGTGGGCATATTTGCTATCAACTGTGTTTCATCGTTTTAGGTGATATCATCCAAGGACAAGCTACAAAATGAGTTTACTCGCTAAAATAGCAGAAATCGAGGCCGAGGTAAGTTAGCTGACGATACTGGCGGATGCTAGCGAGCTAACGTGTCGGCTAACTGTGTGTTAGACACGTTTTAGCGTAGCAACTTAGCTGTTCGCTGACTAAACGCGTTATATATGTGTGTGTTAGACATGTTTTAGCGTAGCAACTTAGCTGTTAGCTGACTAAACTCGTTATATGTGTGTGTTAGACACGTTTTAGCGTTGCATCTTAGCTATTAGCTGACTAAACTCGTTATATATAGGCCACTTGGTACCATAGTTTGCTAAAGTTGAATTGGCTCAGCGACGCCTTGGAAGTTGATTAGTCCCTAAAAAAGGACTTCCTAAACGATACGATGGCAAATGCCAGTGTCCGACGTCTGTGGCTATTATTTATACTATATCTGGTGTTGTTATACTCTTACCGTGTATAGTAAAGCGTTCTAATGTGTTCTTGTCTGGGTACTGGTATTAAAGCACATTTGCTTTCCTATCCGACCCACGCTGGAGTAACATAAGCATTTTGACAGCATGTAACTCATCCGTGTGTCACTATTATACGTTTTTGGTCGAAAGCCGGCCATCAAACTTGGTTCTGGACTAGTAGTGGGGCAGGGATATTGTAGTTTTGCTCTATGAAATCCCATTTCCATTAACTGATGTTATTAAATCATTGATTATGAATTGGACCCCACCAAGTCATCCAGCATGGTTTAACAGGAACCACTCGCATTGGAGAACATGGGTGAATTAAAAGCATCCTCTGTGTTGGGTAGATGGCTCGGACTCAGAAGAACAAGGCCACGTCGAACCACTTGGGGTTGCTCAAAGCTCGCCTGGCCAAGATGAGGAGAGAACTTATTACACCAAAGGGAGGCAGCGGAGGAGGCGCAGGGGAAGGTGATTCCTGATATCATCATAATTCACCTGTGGAATGTTTTCCTTTGTTACCGTTCTGCGGAGATGTTGAGATTCGCCGTATTTAATGCTGGTCTTTTTATGTTGTACAGGTTTCGATGTGGCAAAAACGGGTGATGCCCGTATCGGGTTTGTAGGGTTTCCATCGGTTGGCAAGTCTACTTTGCTAAGTAACTTGGCAGGGGTATACTCGGAGGTAGCGGCCTATGAGTTTACTACTCTCACCACAGTACCAGGAGTGATTCGCTACAAGGGTGCCAAAATACAGGTATTTCATCGTACATACATTGACTACACTTCACCTAACATTTTCTGGACACCACAAACAATGTATATATGCTACTGTAGGCTAGATAAAAACAAAACAGACTGAAATGTAAAAATATTATTTGAGTAACTTGTTGATCACAGATCTATGGCAACTAATCGATAACATTGAAAACGTTGATAATGAAATCGTTGGCGACACATGATGCTTAGAGTTGCCTGTTGTATTTTCTTGATTATCTTTCAGATAATATTAACATTCAACAGCCGGTCCGCGGTGCGAAAGGGGTGCAGCTGGGGAATTCAATTTAAAATAACTGCACTGACTCCTTGAAAATGTGTCACCCCAAAAAAAATATAAAAACTTACAAATGGCTGTACATGACTAGTGTTTTTTGTTACTTGCGATTGTTACTTCATTTGTAAATTAAAAAAAAAACGTTTTATAAAATGCTGTTCTACTTTTGTGTCTCCAAGCTCCTGGATCTCCCAGGTATTATCGAGGGGGCCAAAGACGGCAAGGGCAGAGGACGACAGGTTATCGCAGGTGAGAGACGCCAATCAACCAGCAGAAGCATACAAATAACCCATGCACAGTTCAGAGCACACAGCTGGTGTCACACGCATGCAGTTGGAGGGTAACGTGTTGTTTCTCTCTCCCCAGTGGCCCGAACCTGCAATCTGATCCTCATAGTGTTGGATGTGCTGAAACCTCTGGGTCACAAGAAGCTGATCGAACACGAGCTCGAGGGCTTCGGAATCCGCCTCAACAAGCAGCCACCCAACATTGGGTTCAAGAAGAAGGATAAAGGCGGCATAAACTTCACAGTCACGGTAAATCTGTTCAACGCTTTCACCTCCAAGTCGATCTTTTTCTGTTTGTCTCGCTCCAGTGAGTGTGATTCCCCCGTGACGATGTCGATGGTCTTACTCGTTTCTTCCTCCTTCCCGTTCCCAGTGTCCACAGACCGAGCTGGATAGTGACGCCGTGAAAAGCATCCTGGCTGAGTATAAGATTCACAACGCTGACATCACCCTGCGTGGTGACTGTACGGCTGATGACCTCATAGATGTAGTGGAAGGAAACCGGTGAGCTGTTATTTAACATTTTGTGTCTCACATTAGATCTGGTAATCTTAGTTGTATCTAATGGCATTTCAAATTGTTATATTATGTCCCTAACTTAAAAGGAACGCCATACATCTTCATGCATAATTATGGGGTAGACAATTCATTTTGGATGGTCTGGAATCTAGTCGAAAGTCCTACTCCAAAACACACCTCAACACAGCCCGGACTACCGAGGCAATAACTGTAAATTGATGGATTATGTAGGGAAGGCGATGGGCTCTGAATACTTTCTTGAGGGACTGTAGCACAAATCCTACTATACCTCATTTATAAAGTGTGGTGAACATTTCTCTACCTACCTGCTGACCGGCTGTACCTGTTCTGTTTATTCTCCTCAGAGTCTACCTCCCTTGCATTTATGTGCTCAACAAAATTGACCAGATCTCCATTGAAGAGTTGGACATCATTTACAAGGTTCCCCACTGCGTGCCCATCTCTGCCCACTCCCGCTGGAACTTTGACGATCTACTGGAGAAGATGTGGGACTACCTGCACCTAGTGCGGATGTAAGGAGAACCCTGTCAATCTGACGACCCCAGTTTAAATGGACATTATATGAAGTTTAATCATCTATATTACAGCACAGCTTGTATTTGTTGTGGATTAATTTGTTTTTTATATGAATGTTCACACAGATACACCAAACCCAAAGGTCAGCTTCCTGACTACACGTCTCCGGTCGTTCTGCCCACTGATCATACTACAGTTGAAGATTTCTGTCTGAAGATTCATAAAAGTCTCCTTAAAGAATTAAAATAGTGAGTATTATAGTGTTAATTGATTTTTTATGCATCTTGTTGATGTTTAGAAATAAAAAGTGGTTCCTGTATTTCACCTATTTAAGCCACAATATGTGAGAAATAATGCACTGTTCCTTCAGTATCCCAGGAGTTAGCACATAAGGACAGTTCATCTACCTGCCACTAGGGGTCATAATATTAGTTGAGTTAGCACATAAGGGACAGTTCATCTACCTGCCACTAGGGGTCATCATTTTAGTTGAGTTAGCACATAAAGGACAGTTCATCTTGCTGCCACTAGGGGTCCATCTTAAGTGATTGGCCCATGAGGGAGAGTGCAGCGTACCTACAGACATGACAAAATGTTGCAGTGGCCATCTAGAATGCATCTAACACTGTTTTTTCCCTCCAGTGCTCTGGTGTGGGGTGCTTCAGTGAAACACAACCCCCAGAAGGTGGGAAAAGACCACCTCATGGAGGACGAGGATGTTATCCAGCTGGTGAAAAAGTAAAAAGGACTCCCAACGCTGCATGACCTTGTCCTCATCTGAAATGTTCTGCTGCTCATAAACTCAAAAATAACCACAGGACTGTGTGTCTTGTGGTTCTCAATTTTATGTTGGAATTTGATAACTAAAAAAATTAATGTATAAGTTATATTTACCAACCTCAGTTCTGCCCACATGTCATTCTTAATTACCATTGAAGAGTATTAGCCTTGAATAAAAAAAAACTGTTTCAATGAAATAAACCCCATACAACAAATTGACCTATGTGGTATTGTGTTATGTTTCATCATCACAGAGGTCATTGGGTTTATCCCTTAAAAGATGGACGTGCTGCAATAAATATGTCGAACAACACTCGATATAGCGCCATATCATTCACATTTTCTTAAACATCAATGTCCTGTCCCATTCATAAGGCTGTCGCCTGCATCCCATTGCTTGCTGGCCTCTAATGGTATGAAATGTGGGCTCTGTTCGGCTACTGGATGCAAGACCGACCAAACACAGCTGGAAATAGCGGTAGACGGGGATAGAATGAAATTATTCCGGACAGCGTGGGACATGGGGACCCTGAATGGCTTGTCTGTGATTGGATGCTAAATGAGTATCCGGACTGTGGTCACTAAAGATACCATGGAACAGATTGTTACCTACTCTTGTGTGTTCTGGCAAAGTTGCCAATTTGTCACTATTTATGGCAACCAAATCCCCAGGTTAGAACTGGCCATATTTCCTTACTTCCCTTTTGCAATTTTGTGCAATTCATATATTTCAGGTATTTAATTCAGTGGGTTCATAACTGTTTTCTCACATTTAGTAAGTAATTTTAATGTCAGTTAAATGAGTCAAATGTTGATCTGTAATGCTTCATTATTGCATCATTAAAAAACAATACACTTTTTAAACAGTGATAAACGGTTCTTAGGAAGTTCATACATCCAAATTCTCAGTCTGACCACATCATACTACGATTCATACGGTCCGCAGCAAATAAAATCCTTGTCCACTAAGACTAACGTGGCGAAGGCTGAGTGTTTCGCCACAAAATGGCCGATCCATCACATAGCGCTGGGTTGCAACACGTCAGCATTAGAAACACCTAAGTGCTCCCCGGGTCTGGTGAAACCTTATTCACTGTTCTGGGTTAGCGGCGTTCGTGAACAGCTGGAGTTGAATGTCCCCATCCCAGAGTGAGTGAACAAACTGATTAACCTGAGTGTGACTGTCAATGACGGATAGCCGGGGTGGTCCCAGGTGGGCCTGGCTAACTGGCTGTATCATCAATGTCACATAAATCTGAGGGCGACAGGCCTTTCAAATAAAGACTTAGTAGTCGGACACATGCGGAGACAGTCCCTGGGTAAATTATCGTCTGTGGGGCTGAAGCACTCCCACCAGGGTTTTATGGTGTATCTGCATGTTCATAACTACCGAGCATTTTTTGCCAGACAGGACACATATGATCCTTTTTATTTAAAAAAAGCAAATGTAGGCTACATATTTCATTTTAGGGAGGAGCATGAATCCGTAGAGGATAACTACAGGAGGTCCATAAAGAAGTAAAAACAGTGAATAGAGAATTTGTACTTGATTTTGACTCACTGTCTTATAGTATATTTTGGACGCTTAACAACTGAAAGACAATGTTATTAAAGGCTTAGCTTGTGAGACTTATTGCAATCACAATATATACATATATACAAATCATATATATATACAAATCATGTTGATGCTGTTAATCCTTATTTTGTGCTTTTTTTGGATAACACATTGTTTTATATAAATATATATATATATATTAGACAGTACTTATGTGGTTACTCTACTAAAGCATTTCTAAAATCAATAGCAATCAATACATCCTTTATATTTCATTAAATGGACTGGACACATCCAATGATAACGGATCGATGTTAATGTGGAGTTCGAGTGTGCTTTCACATTTCACAGTGAGTTGTAATTAAGTATCCTTTTGGTTTACTGATGCTCCAGTGAAGGACAAATCTGTGCCATAAGAGACATCCTCGTATTTGCCCTCAACAGTTCCTGTAACAACGCACCACTAATACGAGGAGGTCTTTATTTAGCGCATATTCCTGTGTATCCGCTGTTTCGGAGACAGAAAGGCCACTTCTCATCGAGCAAAGCTGCAGAGGTTTAGGCAGCAGTGGGTGCCTGGCTGGCCGACAGTAGTAGAAGTAACAACGCCACTCAGGACAGCGCCCCTCCCCCACCCCTTTCCCCCTGTAAATTATAGCAGCACTTTAGCTAAT
The DNA here is from genome assembly GCA_029465975.1 of Dallia pectoralis. Classification (NCBI taxonomy): domain Eukaryota; kingdom Metazoa; phylum Chordata; class Actinopteri; order Esociformes; family Umbridae; genus Dallia; species Dallia pectoralis. Next base: position 8,984,426 of record CM055760.1, on the reverse strand, counting down.
GAAAGAGTTGAAGACCGGGCACTAATAAAAGCCATTAAGTGAATAAAGCGCTTCCCCCTCTAACAAAATTAAAGAATCTGCCCCTTTGGAAAGGGGAGGACTCTGTATTAATATTTATGAAATGCGGAACCAGACCACCCCCTCTCCAAACTCCCCCATGCTACAGCCAATCCCACCCAGTCCAAGTCCTTCTTGCCGGTCCACCTATCCCAGGAGACAATCACTAACCCCTCCTAACTTGAAGGAGGGGCGGTGGGTTAAGGCTGGAGTGGTGTTGGACGGAGTCAGGACAGTCCGTCTCCAGTTGAGCTAGCCAGTTCTAGAGACCAGACATCTAGCTCTGAGGAGCGCCCGCTCTTCATCGTAACCTTCAAATCTACACCACCAGTCTGGGCGTTCTACCATCGGCTGCAGGCGCGATGGAGACCCGAGGTTGTCCATGGGCAGAGCATGTTGGATGAAGTTCCATCCAGCGTCACCGGTCGGATTTCTTCAAGGACGGCGTAGGTGCAACGGACGGGTGAGGTATAACAGGTTAAGTATATTCAAATGAGTAACTTTACTATGTTGTCTCGGTTTACTTAAAGATGACTTCCATGACCACTGGTCCACAGTGCAACTGGGTTGATGGGTATTTGAGATTTCAATTTCTGTGATGTCTGGGCTTCAATGAGAAAACACAAGAGTTCACACGTTCTGTGGGGAGACAAATGACAGCCTAGTTTGGAAGATCTTACTTATGAACCCTTAACTAATTTTTCTACTTTAAAACAGCAAAAATGTCCAAAACTAAGGTAAGGCTGCTATTGTCCATCTGAAACATCCTCAAATATTCTCAAGGACGACCTCGGTCTTTAAATTGAGGTTTTTCCTAGACGCAACAACCGTCCGTATTCCAGTGTTTCCCACCGCCTTGTCACCAAAACTCTATTGTTCATCACTTCATGCAAACGTCAGTCGCCTCCATCCCAAGCATATCTTTTCTCATTTCATTACTCAGAGTGGTTAAGCTGTCAGAGCTTAACTTGATTATCACTGGATCCTTCACTTAATAAGGTGGCCCTTGGGATATGGAAATGGGCTGGAAGTAACTAGATTTCCAAACCTTCTAAATGGACCAAGTCTTTTTGAGAGATGGTTGGTTCTCTATTGGGGATATCATACTGATTGACTAGTGACTTTGTCCAGTGACCAATTCTACGTTTGGAACATCATACTAATAAGGTATGATGAGATATTACATGAAATACCGGTTCCCAAAATATTGAAGGATGTTCCCAAGCTGTTCCATATTTGTCCTTGACCATTGACACTACTCTTTGTCCATGAGTTGTCTTTAGGACATATTGATCTTCTTTAACGAGATGACCTTCACTCCACAAAAACTCAGTTTTCTTTGATTCCTACAGTATTGTTGGCAGTGATTTCTTCAACAGATTTCCCTGTTGGCCTACTTTTATCCATTTCGGTATGTTTGAATCAAAGTCGCAGTAATCAGACGGAAATTGTAGGTTATTTAAAAAAAAAAAATTAGACTACAGTAGCTGGCGGGTTGCGATGGATGGAAGGGCGGGGTTTGACGCAGTTCATACGCAGGAAGGGCGGGACAGCTTTTCACCGCAGTGAGTGTGACCTATGACTAATCATTTGTTCTAATTTTGCAGATGTACCTATGCGCACTGTTTCAACAAAACTGGCGCTGTGTCTTAATATTGTGGACAGTGATTATTCGAAGCTTTTTGCTTCATGTGTCTGAAAACCTGTTGATTATCGCCATTTCTTTTGAGTTTTCAAGCTATAGTTTTGTAAAGCTACGGTTTTGTCTTTGGCTTTCAAACACAGTTTTTAGATTTCAGAAATAGCATATTCTGGCGGCCATATTGTCGTTGAGTGTTCCTTTTATGATTAAAGTAGTTTGTTCTAAAGTACCGATGACGATGTTCACTTGTGATAGAGTGACATGAAGACTTTACATCCGCCTTTATTCTATCAAAATTATAAAAATTTACTGTCTACAGTTGTCTACTGTAAGTCTACAGTTTTTTGGTTTTTAGCTCCACAGGTGGACCCCACCAAACCTGGTCCCAGATAACCTCTGACGGCTCTGTATCTCCGCCCAGGACACCATTGTGCTTGATCTAACCATGCAGTACTTCTCCTGTACATGGTTTTGCCAAGCACGTTGGAGGCTTGTGAGCAATTTCCACACTGATTTGGATGTAGAAGATCCCTGAATATGTATCCATAGTTATGACAGAATTCCGGGGGGGGGGGATAAATCAGGATTGAGGTCTGTCAATGCTCTAGTCTAGAATAAGGTCAAAGGTCACATCTACAGATTTTTTCAACATTTTGGGCTATGTTCTGTCCGGTATTCTGTATGTCGAATAAATTACTATAAAGCAGTCTGTTTGTCTCTGAAATGTATGTGTCATTGTTAAATGGAACGAAAAAGGAAAGAAGAGGGATATTTATAGGCAGTTTGCCTATAACTAGTCTTAATAAAGAACTTGGTGGTTTTCTTCCAGGTAGCTGGCAATGTAGAATTATGGTTTATAATAATTATCTTAAGTGCACTCAATGTTTGAATATGGCAATTAATCTACACAAGTAGATCAAATGGTACCGAATTTACCTCTCATATTTGACTGTGGACATATTGGCTCTGAAAATCATAATGCCAAAATCATCCGTCAGCATTTTAAGATCGGGTTTAAAACCGCTTGTCTTATAGCATCAAGTTCATAATCCCAGAGATAATGGGTAGAAACTACATTTAGGTTTTCGTAACACATCTTTTACTACATTACAACAACCCTGAGAGAGATTAGGGTTAACCGCCTTTCTGCACAGGGATTCAATCCAGCAAACCTTTCACTTAGTCATTTAGTTATAAGCACTGTGGTCTTGTCGTCCCGTTCATGTTTCATCTAGTTTCATGGTCTGAACTGTCAATAGAAAGAATTTCGCTCTATAAACATGTGGATATATCCTTTCCCTGGTAAAATGGAATAAGTGGGAACAAGAAAAGGTTTGTTTTTCCAGTATGTTCTTTTTAAAATCTGGTTTCCTTGTATTTCTCGAGACGAGATATATAGGGTTGTTAACCTTGTCGGGGAATTGAACGAGAGACCAATCATGCACTGGCCTAATAATACTCTGGATCACCATGCTGCCCACAGTTAATGTACTGTTCATGGAACATGGAATTAGATTACCAATATGGTTCAGATAACCATCTATAGCATCAGCTGTTCATTGAATATACACTCATATTGTTGTGGCCAACATCAAATATGTTTGCTGGACAGTAGATTGACGTAAGATGAAAATAAAACTAATAATTTTAAGACACATTTTAAAATGTGCTTTTGCCCAGAGTTTTCCAATCTTTCGGTCAGTATTTCTCTTAAAGTTTTCACCTTCAATTTCATCTTACACCACTATTTTTTTCACATTATTTTTTTTCTTGTAAACCATTTGTGTATGAAATGTGTTGTACCATTAAAATGTGATTTATCGCACAAGCCATATGGCTTATCACACATCAACAAACCATTTTGTTCGTAAATTAATATTCTGGGAAATATGCCGATTTTACGCCAACACGACCTTACCTCTCTGGGAGAGGGCCCGACACCCTTCTGACAAACACACCAGGAAGGAGCCGATTGGCTGGGTGAGGACACACCCTGACTATCATGAATTTACCCGAAGATATAATTCCTCTGTAATGATATATAAATAATGTATTTTTATAAGAAATTAGTATTCCTTTAATAAAACACTATATGCTAAAAATGTCAAAATCCATTAGAATTGCAATTCATAAGCATGTATGAAGTACTCTCAAGTGTGTAACAAAAAACGAAAGACAAAAACACAATATTCAAGTTATTATATTTATTGAATCTGATTAGTTGCGCCATTTCCACCTAGAATCAATCATGGTTCCAAAGATTATCCAATTAGTTTCTTTTCAATGAGCACATTTCCCCCAACTACTAAATCATTGACAAAATGATATGCAATGCCTTTAAACTGCTGGTTTAGAAATTTAATTGATAGAACATATCTCTTAGCCTACAGAAGCAATTTTTTTTTTTTTTTTTACATGCATCTGAAAACGGTTATATCACACCTGAAAGTGTTACAATTATAAGCTGAATATTCTCCAAACAGTTCATACAACAGAAAACCAACATTTATTATGCTCCGCCTACGTGTCGCATCCCAGCAATTGACTGTGACGTGACACATCTCTGCAATTGACTAGAGACAACGCCGCACAACAACTACAAACTGCTTCCAAGACACAAATAAGCAAATGACCGTTACATATTTCCATCTCAATGGGAGTGAGTTATGTTAATACTTACATAATACACATGAGACCATGGGCAATGAAATGATTAACCATAGTTCAATACAGTGAAAGGCCATCTTCTCAAAGCCTCAATCAACCTACATATCTCCTCATCACCATTGGTAAACTACAGCGACTATGGAACTGTACTCACGTATGCAAAAGTTACAACGGAACTCATTAACATAACTTTTACTGGGAAAAGGGCGGGTTTTTAATGCCATTACAGAAAAAAAAGTACCTATCCACACCGAAAAAAATGGACGTTGTACCAGCCTCTCAGGCTGTAAACAGAGAATGCATACATTGTGTTCATCAATCCCACAAAGCAGATGTGCCTTAATCAGCTGGAGGGGAAGAATTAATTTAGAATGTCAATGGACCTCAGGATATAAAAAGTTAACTATTCAGATGTGTACGTGTACACACAAAGTGTACATGTACACACAAAGGAGGTATGCAAGAGCCAAATGTTTATTAACCCCTTGTCTTCCAAAGCGCATCAGAAGGGTCGCACAAAAGTACTTGATCGGCAAAAGGTTCAGTAACTGTTATTCAAAACAAAAACATTCCTATATAGTGCAAACTGATACGCAGTCTGAATTTCTGTTACAGAACCATTAACTTGTTCCCAGAGAGCAATCCAGTAATTCAGACACATCCGTTCCATTGAAATGCAATGCTAGGTGGCAGAAGTGCTTCTTTTAATAGTTTTTAAAGGGCATATTAAGTTGGGAATGGAAAATGCAAGAGAAATAAACATTGTGGCATTTGTACCTTAGTGAGGACTTTCTGGTAACCACAAGACACCGGTAATCTGCTTCTACTGTCAGAAGTGACATGACCTGTCTATATAACACACACACACACACACACACACAGTAGAATCCTCAATTCTGCAAAAAGCAAAACATCACCAATCCCAAAACATGAGACCACATCCAATATGCCTTGAATTCCTGGCGTTACAGCATGTTTAATTAGACATCGTTCTTTCTCTTTTGTATAAAATAAAGACGTTTTTATTTAGCAAATTATTCACTGTGAGATAGTCCAGCTCTGAAAATGGGCCTAACGTAGTTGTAAAAACCCAACAGATATGATGCGCAGGGAAGGAAAACACTGCTTGGCAACATCACCTGTATAAGGATAGCATTTTGTCCCAGTCTCACTAGTTGATGCTAACAAATCGTTAGCATAACCAGGCACCTCATGTCAGGATGTTGGCTGTCTAGCACTAGTGTGGCATGGCAGGAAGCTCCATCATCATGCCTTCTTGATAGCAAAGAAAAAGCTTTTCTCCAGTGGGCGTGAACTCTCACTGGTACAGTTCATGCTTCAGGACAATTGGCATCAATGAATACTCTGTATTGAGATGAGGGCCGTGTCCTCCGTATATATCAGCGCGTGTATAACGCTGCGTCATCTTACAACCCGTCAATCTTAGGCGTAGATTTGTCCAGGCCGGCTGTTGTCCCCAAGGCAGTCCTGGCTGGGCTGGTGCTTGTTGTCATTGGACTTTACAACACTGGCGTAATCGTAGATCCCTACGTCCAGGTTCTTAGCCCTTAGGGCGGCAGCATGTAGTTTCTCCAGGAAGTCAGGCATACCTACGAATGAGACGGGCAAACGTTGACTACCATAATAACATCACGGTCACAGAGCAAACCACTCTTGTGTTGGTAGTGTGTCCGTTGACCTCAGCAACCCACTTGAAGGTAATTCAAATCGGCCCCAAGGTGACGTTCCAATCAGATAACAAACGTAAACAAGGCATGCAGATTGTCCTCCACGTTTCCTGGTTAACACACATTACCAGCCTAAGCGCTGACCTCAATCTGTTTAATGGGGATATACGTAGATCTTAAGTTATGCAGAGTTGCAGTGTCCATTGGGTTATGCAGTGGCTTAGCCCAGCAGATTTCCCCGTATAGAAAAATGCAAGCACACGTTAATGGATTTATACGTCTTTGTGTCAATTAATATAATTTGAAAATGCAGTGCCGAAGATGTAAAACACATCATTCACCCAAGTCTTTAAAATGTGCCTAAACACTGAAACAAACTTAATAGCAAGTGAAAACTATTGAATTCAATCGTAATTACAATTCCCCACAGCAGCTTTAAAAACATTTAAAGTTAATCTGATCCCTGGGATATACATTTTCATCGTAAAAAATAAAATTAACTACAGCACTGATTTCAATCAGTCGACGAATGTTTACAAAGACGTGAATAGACCACCTGCTACAACCGCTGCAATTTCAATATTTGATGCCAATTATGTATTGGGGGAAATCAAAGCGAATAATATTGACATTTAAAGACCGCATTAAGTACAACTGCTACATGTAGTAGCCAGCAACAGGATATCTTAAGACACAAAAGATTAATTGAATGAACGTTTCAAAATGTAATGGTGAAATACCAAATAGATCAATTGTTAGATGATGTCTTTCTAGTGACAATATTCAAAAACTTCAGCAAGAGGGCTCACCACTGGACACCATCCAGCTGACACAGTAGCGAGGGAAGGCTGTCTGGGGGTTGTCGCTGTAGGTTAGCAGATAGTCAAAACCATTCTGTGGGAGAATATGACAAATACCGGTCATCAAACAGGCGGAACCACTCGCTGTGATGTGTGATTGTATTCTTACGATGGCCTCCGTTTACCTCATCAAAGGACGTGTGAGGACGGATCACCATCTTGGACTGGTATGAGTGAACTCGGACGTAGTCTTGTGTTTCGGGGACCGACGGATGCTGCACAGCTCTAAGGTGGCGCGGAATTGAGGACACAGGGGAGAGGTGAGACCAAAATAAAACACGGTTCCAAGCATCCGAGAGGAGAAAGTAAATGTTTCAAAATGACAAAATTACATGAAGTCAACACTCACCTGGAAATGAGGACCATCAAATTATTCTCAACATCCACATTGTAGCGACGTACGTAAACGTAATCCCTAGAATACATGGGATACTGTGGGTGGGAAGATTAGAGAACAAATTAAGAAATGCAAATGCAACACAAATAGTTTGACTTGTCCGAAAATTACGAGACAGCATCACAGGGTCCACATGAAAATTCATTAAAGTATGCATATGCAATGCAAACGTATCACAAAGGACTTTCACAATAAGCAGAAGTCAACATTTTCCAGTGCAAAAGATGTCAGGGTCCAACTTACAGGGAAATGTGTGGCCCAGTGAACAACTTCGGATCCTGTGTTGACATCCCTGTCCACCACCTCAAGCTTCAGAACCAGAGAATCCCACTTCTTCCTATATTCTGTGTCCAACTGAGGGAGAGAGCAGAGCACAAGATGGGAGAAGCAGAAACTTCAAATTAGACATTGGACTGCATGCTCTACCGGGAAAAATGAAATAAAATAAAAATTTGATGGTTTTCAACGCCATCAATGACACATTTCCTTAGAAAGATTTTCCATGGATGAAATTGAAGATCTACACTGGGTACTACTCCCAAAATGAATTAAATCAAGATCTGACATTTTAATTACATATTTCAACAGAATAATTGAAAGCACAAGTACCTACAAAATTCTACACTATACTTTTCGGAATTCAAAAGATGGTGGCTATTACTTCTACATTGGAAGCATGAACAAAACGAGCTCAGTACCTGAACATTGAAGAACTGTCTGGGGGTGACATCATTGTAAGAACCTAAAACTGTGAAAAGAAAACATTGTTAAAACGTTAAGTCCTACTGTAAAGTTATGAGGGAAAAATATGTTTACATGCATTGACGGCAACTACAACCACCCACTTCACTTTTCTTTTTCTTTTCCCTTTTCTTGTTAAGTATGCTCAAATACAATTGCTCTTTGCGAGAATATTGTTAGTGAACCCAAACAGAATGGTGGGCAAACACCAGTCATTAAAAATGCACATTTACAATGACTATAATAAATCTACCATGACGACATACTCTAAAAGAAAATAGGATTTTTTTAAATATAATTTTCTTATGGAAAACATAATTGGTAGAAAGTTGCTGATTTACAATTCTCACAATAATCGTGAATCGATTTTAGGCCCTTTTTAAACACACTGACCTGATCTGTGAACCTAATATTACAAGACATCTTGTTATCATTAAACTCCTCACTGGGTTCGAAACTAAATCAGATAAATATAATAAATCAAATATACATTTATTGCAACATTAAATGGAAGAGTTTTTTTTTTACTAGCATTCTACAGGTTTACACTGCATTTTGCAAAACGCTACATTTAAACCAACTCGTCAATTTATCCAGAATTCCAGAACAATTTAGAGACTAACAAACATATGAAACAATCAAACATCACTGTAAAAAGCAGACTACTTTAACTTATGTACAAAGACAATAACACTATAAAAATAAATGGAGTGACTGAGGACGCAGTTCCCTAAAATAGGTTTTTATCTTCACCATTTTAAACTGACACTCAGGGCTATCATTCAAGCGACGTTGAAGAATAAATATATTTCCAAAACAGACCACTCTTGACTTACACTTATTGGTAATAAAAATTATATTGTCAATACCTTTTAATCTTATATTACATTTATTGATTTAGGGTATCTATATAGCTATTGCTGACAGGGAAATTGGCATAACATGATAAAACATGCCAACCTCTGTATTCATACAAGTGGCTTTGCTCAATGGGTCGCCTCCACACTTTGAAGTTTTTCTTTTCCATGACAACCTCCCAGCCAGTCTCCACCCGCCACTTCTTCTCTGAAGATGCACTCAGATTCTTAGCTTCCAAAGATAGAAGCTCCAGTCCACACCTAGGAAATTGGTGCAAGACACAGTCGTTGCTACAAGTGATATGTACTAATGTCGCTGAAAATATAAACTATATTAAACTTACAGGACAAGGTCAAAGCAAAGGCAGGTATAACATTCCACGCCTGCATGATGGAAATGGCATAAGTATATAATGTGGCACTGTTCAATACAGATAGGCGATTTATTACAGTAGAAATGCCAACTAGTAAGGCTACTGTACCGGTGCAGTTCTTCATCTCGAACCTTCTCGTCCTCCCAAAGAAATACACCAGCCAGTGCAGCCATAAGCTTCCCACTTGACGAGTGCTTGCTCTGTAGTCGACGCCATATACTTCCTACCAGGGTCCACCTAGTTCGCTCCGAGTACAGGTTGGAGTAAAGCTCTCCAATTTGAAATGCGCGTCGAAGTCGTTGGCCCGTCACAAAGCTACAGTGGTTTGCAAATATTGACAGCAGGCCTTGCTTCTTTTGACCCGAGTCCACTTTTTCACTCGTGCCCACACCCGATCGTTGGAGCCATGACAACAACAGGCCCACGCGTCGTGCCATCCACGCGGTAGTAGTTTCGGATTTGCCGTTGCAGATGCCTGGATTCAGCGAATTACTACTAAACCTTACAGCACACGAACGGATATAACATAGGTGTAACGGTCGCCGCTGTAAAGACTTAAACATGCTGCTGGTTGTGCACGCACACACAAGTTTGACAACTAGCCGTGAGTGCTAATGCAACGGAAGCAAGCGAAGGCTTAAACTTCCTTTCACGCGCGATATCTATATCGTTTTTAACATGTATAACTTATAAAGCAAAATCAGAAAAGATTGCTTTTGTATTACCTTGTTCTCGAGTTGTGCAGCTATCGCAAACGGCAAACGCAAAGTCGCAAAGCATTAAGGTTAACGCTCAAAACAACACTGCTATGACATTAGCTAGCTTGCTAACGTTCTGTTGGGTAAATTTCGCAAGAAAACTGCACGAGCTCTACTACCATGGTTGAACGATCATATTGGATGCTTCAGCTGGCGTATGGTATACAGTTCCGTTGGTGATTCGTCGTATGATCTGCTATTATTTTCTTCAATTCTGTTACATTAAGAAACCTATTTGATCGTACTGTTAACCCCGTGCAATAAACAACTTCACGTTGTACACTTCTTAATCAGTCGACCTGATCTTATCCTTCACACACCCCTCTACAGGCAGGACCCGCCTTGTTTTTGACACACGCTTATCATTGGTCACTTGTCTTTGGGGTGCAATTCTAATTGGCAGTTGTTTGTATCCATCTTGAGATTTCCCACTAGCATGTTAGGTCGTGCTTCCGACGTGAAGGACCAAGTTAAAGGTGAAAAGGAGCTTTTAGGAATGGGTGGTGGAGCTTGTAAGACTCTAAAGAGGGCTTTAGAGTGTATTGTCTGATCCACACTCCGGAGCAGAAGGGGGCGGTAATGCACCAATAAGATGGATGCCAATCACCGTATAACACCAAGGAGAAGAAGAAGAAAAGGGGCCTTTGCAAATGCTCATATGCATTACATATCTTCTCTAAAAGAAAAATACCCTATTGTTCTATCACCAACTTATTGTTGTCAATAAAAGTAATATGTAATAGAGAAAACAATTACATTTGAAGTTAGATAAAGGTGGATGAAGTTTAACAATAAATATCCGCCAGGTGGTGCAAGGGCTGCAAATATGCATACATAGCAATATGCATACAGGGCATCATAAGGCAACACATTCGTACATATCATACGGGAGTGGATATGGTTGGGTCATTTGTACCAGAAATGCTAAATTAAAATCTTAAATCAAAATTCAGAAATAATTCGATAACTTTGCAAGCTGTTTTAGTTAATTTTGCAATGTACAAACATAAACGACACAACATCGGATATAGTATCAGCACTGCAAAACGGTTTGAAAAAGTTGCCAGGTAAACAAAACAAAAGCATTGACATGCTTTTGGAGGCTAAGAAAAAAATTCGTTTGTGTTTATTACATATTATTCATAAAAAATACCAAATTACACAACAATTGTTGTACATTTTCATTTGTCAAACTGGTCTGGTGAACTCTGATTTCAGATGTATGATCTTACCAACCCCACATCACAAAATAAAAAAATAATTAAAAAAGGTTGAGAAATAAGTCTAAGCTGAATTATAAGACGGAAAGTTAGTAGGTCTAGTGACTCCAAGATCAAATTATTTGTGTTGAGAAAATACAAAAGCTTTTTTTAAAGACACAGGTCGTGCAAATTACAATAACGAGGATTACCACATGTAAAATGCAATGCTTTGCCATTTTGTAAGATCTATAATAGAAGCTTATTTTATTGTGTCGATTCTTTGGAAACGCCCACGGAGAATTTCTTCAATAAGATCACGGTGACGTGGGCAGTAGTTCAGTGATTGACAGGTGATTTTTTCAGAATGGTGCTGGGCATAAATAAGGGTGTAACCAACCTCCCATTAAAGACTAGTACTCGACGTTCTGCCAGTGATTCTCTACACATGCTAGCCTAGGCTTGTAGCTCATTCAAACTAGATTTTACCGGACTTAGCTAGCTACGGCGATACGAGCATTTGCGGTTATTCTTTAGAATTCGTGGTAATATAACATATCGAGTTTAAAAACACGAAGACCGAGGTCATATATTGATTTAGCATTCGCCGCGTACTGTACTGCAATATTTAAAATTAACGACTTTATCCTTTTTGTGGTCGGTTTCCTGATCCCGCGCGCGCTACTCAGTAAGTTGTGCGCGGGCAATAAATCCGCCGGTCTTTCCGTTACTACAACACCAGTTAACGTGTGGTAAGTTTAACTTCTACATTTTTCTCCTTCACGAATGATTTAATTCGTTGTTTAGTGACTGACGCTTGATGATTTGGTAACTGGTTACTGCGCTAGAACCAATTGTTTTAACACTACCATAATTGGCTAACTCGCTTGCTAACCGACGTAAGCGGTATTCGCGTGAATTAAAGTCTAAAGTCATTTATTGGTATGTATATGTAATATGTCGAGTGTTAAAGACAACACTACTAACTAGTTAACAAGGTGCCATTACTACAGCATGTCCACACGTCAGTATAGTTGAGGGGGTTAGTCGGCTAATGTACAGTCAGTGGTGTGGCGACGGGGAGCATTGTTGTACTGCTACGCAGACAGTAAGTTGATATGTGTCTAACTTCTGGATAACTACATGTTAAATTACATTATATTTAATATATCGTATAGTACACTCTTTGACCTTGTCTTCATTGGTCAAGTTGCTCCGGCATATTGCGAGGTCTGCTTGGTGTAGGAGTTGTGATTGAATGATGACACGTGTTCTTTAGTCTTAACGTCGTAACTATATTGTCTCATTTCAGATGAATCAGTTTGTTTATTTTGCTAAATTGCTTGTTAAATGATGTGTATGACCTATTGTCTTCTATTAATTTGTCTACTTTCTATGTTCGCGACTGTGACAATTTAAGTAGGGTAGCTATGTAATCTCGTTAGCTAGCTCAAGTTAGCTACAATTGATATATTCTCTGTACCACGACATTCCCCAAAATGGCTTCCTTATTGGCTTATCCTCGAGCGGTGGTACCCATTCGGTCAATGCACATCCGAGACACTGCTAAGGAAGTTGGTTCTTTGTCATAGCCAGGTTGCTATTAATATTCTTAGTGTCACTAAACAGAACCTCATCTTTTGTGTTCATAGACAGCAAGGGTATGTCTTAATGTTCATATAAAAAAGGCATTGGTCTCGCTGGGATCGCAGTAGTATTATGTCATGAAAACAAAACATAAGGCACCGTTATGCCTGTTCTGGGATCAGCAAGGCAAACGATAATTTGAATGTTTTTAACAAAATACTATGTTTTAGAGTGAATACGTTTTTTTCGGCAGACCGTATGTACGTATCAATATCCACATGTCAGTTACATCCAAAGCTTCTGAAGGGGGTGGAGTCGGCCTGTATTAGCTGATACGATTTCATCCACAGCTACACCGGAGACAGATTTGCTATACATTGTTAGAGAAAAACAGTAAGTCGTAGCCATAATAAAATAAATATTTATTCAGCAACTACCTGGTTGCTTTTTTCGTAGTTTGCTGAAACGAATGTATTTTGAGGATCGCAATCTAGTTTTACATAATGGTGTTCTGTGGCTAAGGCCATAGCCAGACCAAGCGATTTCAAGTAAACTAAAATAGAACAGGTTCATAGCGGTCACATGTGAAGTGTACTTATTGGCTAGTGTCTCCATCGGCCGGTTGGAAGGCTGACATGTTTCTGGAAACCAAAGGGCGATGCAAATTATTTGCTAACTCCCCAGCGAATGCTGGACAAGGTCAGCTTGTATTTCCTTTAGCGCCTCTTGGGCAGTGTGGGAGCATGCAAAGCTAACAGGTTGTGGAAGTGATCACTTGAATATAGTTACTATTGTATGAAAGTGCAAATAGTCTTTTTTTTCAAATATTTGAATGAATTACCACACAATAATAAATAGGAAATTAATTGCAATAGTGGATATAAAGTCTACAGTGTGCAGACATTATAAAACATTTTTGGGAGGTTCTGTGTGAACTTATTAAACATTTTTACAATAGTAAAATAATAATAGAATTGTAAGCGTTTGCTTAATTACTGCAAATTATAACTATCACAGTAGAAGCATCTACTTGTTGTTTAGAGGCAAATTGTATGTCATACACAAATAAAATGTCTTACGAACTGCAAACATAGTTGCACTGATTAAAAAGTTGATTCCTGTTCTGCTGTTTTATTGTTGACTGCATTACTGAGCCCTGTTGTGAAGTTCTAAGATGAGATTTTGTTTTTAGGTTGCTAGTGGTTGCTTAACTAAGACCTTTTCCCTTCTTGTCTTCCAGGATGTTCTGCCATTCACTAAACGTGACTGTTAAACAATGGGTCTCTGTTTAGTCTGTGTGATAGCCCAGAGCCAAAGAAATCCTAACCAAGCTAAACTTACTGGATAACAATACGCCCAAACGTTACCTCACTTCAATTTATTTTCAGTCAGGAACCACATATAGGCTACTCTAAGTGAGTTCAGTTAACCCTCAACTGTTACGTTAGGGTCAGGAACATACACTTTTTATATACACATTGATACCTCTTCCTTTTGCTGCTGGCAAATATCATATCTTTTGATATACATTTCTTGAATCTTTAGAGCAATCAATCACACACACAATGGTTTCGACAACTTTTGCCACATTCACCCTTGCGGGCACCACCCTGGGCATTATTGCCCAGGTCACTGGTGGACCACTGACCGACTACATGTGGCTGCTCATCGTGGGCTTCATCATCGCCTTCATCCTTGCCTTCTCTGTGGGGGCCAATGATGTTGCCAACTCGTTTGGCACAGCTGTGGGCTCGGGCGTGGTCACCCTACGGCAGGCCTGCATCCTGGCCACCATCTTTGAGACGGTCGGCTCTGTGCTCCTGGGTGCAAAGGTCAGCGAAACCATTCGGAAAGGCATCATTGACGTGGGCATGTACAATGGCTCTGAACACGTGCTGATGGCTGGGTCTGTCAGTGCCATGTTTGGTGAGTGACACAATTTTGGTATTCGAAAACAATATTGCGATATCGGTTATATTGGTTCGTGGTTGAGCCATGATGAGGTGTCTAACCATTCCTTGTTCCCTATCCCTGTTTTAAATTGCCATGTTGGCTTTTGCAAATTCAGGTTCTGCCGTGTGGCAGCTGGCAGCCTCTTTTCTCAAGCTTCCTATCTCAGGGACCCACTGCATTGTGGGTGCTACCATTGGCTTTTCTCTGGTGGCCAAAGGTCAGCAGGGGGTCAGATGGCTGGAACTCGTTCGTATTGGTGAGCCAACAGCTTCCATCTGGTGTTTAACGTGAACACCATCCATTATGTGGCATGTTTTCACAAGTCATGCTAGTGTTTAGTGTTGTTCCTGTGGCCATTCTAATTGTTCTGATCTCCACAGTTGTCTCCTGGTTCCTCTCCCCGCTTCTGTCTGGCATCATGTCGGGCGTCCTTTTCTACTTTGTCCGTATGTTCATCTTGCACAAGGTACGTAAATTACAATTTTAATTTAAGCTTTTAATTCTTGATGCCCTTCAGTTATAGAGCGTCCTTTTGGAAATGGTTGTTGGCAACTCATGGTTAACTTGTTTGGCTGGCACGCTTTTATTCAGAGCAACTTACAGTAGTGATTGCATAGGTGTTAATGCTTTTTTTGTGCCCGTCCTCATGGGACTCCACCCTACCTACCATTACTGTTGCAAGCACAATGCTCAACATTTGCAGATATATTGGCCCATAATTCATGTCCTGGCTATCAGGCGTTTTATTATATTGAACAAAGAATGAAGCCACTGCTTGTTCTCTGGGAAGTGTTAGTGCTCTTTGTCATTATCTCATGTAATCTCGATGGCCATTGTGTCATAAAATGCAGTATTTTTTTTTATGCCACCTATTGCAGTACATTTCAGGCCTAATGGTCACAGATCCTCACATCTTTTTCTTTCAGTGTCCCTTAGAACACATTGCTTGTTGTCTAATCACAATATCCTTCAGCAGGTATTATGCTACGCCGTAGTTCAGTCATGTACAAAGGTTAATGTTTTGTCTAAAAAGGAGAAGTTTGTTTTGCTGGTGGCTGTAATTTGATTTCATGTTATTTATCTCGCTGGTTAAAGTGGTGAACTGTCACAACACGTTTCCCTTGTTGCTAATATTCAAGTGCCCAATTTGTGTACATGCACTAAATGGTTTAGGGCAGAACCGGTTCCATGGAGTTTTACTCTCACCTTGTACGTGCTTGATTAATTAGGTTAGTAGTTTGTTAGGCTCTACCCTCGCCTGGTTATTTGGGTCTGAACTGGGAACTGATTTAGAGGAAAACCCAAAAACCTGCTAAGCCCTCTGTGGAATCTGTTTGACATCTCTGTAGAGTAACAGATTACCTCTTAATCGCTTTGAAATGTAATGATGGTTTTTGAAGTTTAGGAAATTAGTGGAACTAGAAGTGCGAGTACATGTCTCCAAGGGTTAGGGACGGGGAGGTGTTGTAACACATTTTTCTTAATTCCTCATAAATATGTGGGTAAATCACCTGTGTAGCAGCTAACTGTGTACTTGGGATTTTGAAGTGAAACCAATGTTCTCTGTGTAGTTCTAATAACATTAATGGATGTTGTAATTAAACATGAAAAATATAGGTGTCTGCGATTTAGTTTCAAGGGCCAGAAACCCTCATCAGGTGAAGTGATTTAGGCACAATACCATAGAGCATTACTGCACGTCTGTCACACAGTATCCGACTTCAGGGCGATGGCCCAATGCCTAAAGAGCTAACTGGACAGAATAGTATTTCATGGTTCTGTTTGTCCCCTTGTAGAAAAACCCAGTGCCAAATGGTCTGAGGGCCTTGCCGGTCTTCTATGCCATCACCATGACGATCAACCTGTTCTCCATCATCTTCACTGGAGCGCCAAGTGAGTATCGGGGTCTTCCCCCTCTGCCCTCCTTATGCATGCATGCCTGCAGACTCAGTCTAAATTAAACTGCTCCCTCAGCCGGATACCCACACATTTTCCAGACAGAACCAGACTGTTCACTGTGCTCAGACACGGCCTGTTATTTTAACCTGTGGTTCTATGTGGGTCAGGACATAATGAAATTGCAGAAAGGAGAACTTCACAACAGGGAGCTGGAGATATAAATCCTCTTTATTTTTGTCCTCACTGTTTGTCCCTATCCCACACGGAGGATGAAAAATGCGAAGTAAAGAGGGCGTTAACTCCTCAGAATGGTTGTGTTTTGTATGTCAGTGGTCTCATTGCGACCACAGACTTTTTTTTTTAGGCTTGCTAGGTTGTTCAATTTTTTTAGTTTTGATACTTGTATTAAATGAGCTATTTTTGCTCCTTGTTTTCTTCTACCTACAGGACCGAACAGTTCAAGAAGTCAACTGGCCTGGCCCATTAAATGAAGGCTACAGGCCAGAGTATGACCTGATATGCACTGTACAGTGTCTATAAACACACATCTACACACGCATTGATCCCAGTCACGTACTGTTACCAGTACTCTACATGGGGCCCTTTACTCTGGGCTACCTCTGACTTAATCTCGGTGACTTCCAGGAATCCTGCTGCTCACTACATTCTTGGTCAACACATTCCCGCTCAACGCATTCCCACCCAACACATTCCTCCCCAACTGAAGAGATTAGGTCATGATTGATTAAGGGACCCAAATACCTCATACTGGCATGTAGACCTGCTGTGAACACGTGTACACACACAGACGTGTATCCCCACACATACTGCTACACGTAGACTCTACCCACTGTCTGGAACTGGATCCAGCCTGTTGCCGTCATACTGGATAGGGCGGTCACTTCCTCGTGTTAGACATGGCTGGTTTATGAATTCACAATGAACGGGGAGCACGTGATTAGCCCGTCCCTGTTGTCGCTTCTTTTTGCGCAGTAAAGTCAGATGCCATGTATAAGTTGGTAACAAAATAACAGTGTTCCCCGGAAGCATTTTGTCCTTAAACCAACCGGTAATCGAAACATGCATCACAAACCTGGGTTAAGAAGTTGTAGGTGTAACTAAATACAGTTGTTGTTGGGTGCCTACTGTCCTGGAATTAAATAACAGTTGGGTTGTAGAGAGGACTATTCTAATGAACAGTCAATATAGACAGTCAATGTACATTTTGACTCTTGGTTTAAGATTTATTTAACAACGGGGTGTGAAAGCACACCGGAAATCAAGAAGGCACATTACATAGTTCAGCTGATCAGAGTACCAGAAATCTCTTTGAAGTGGGTACAAATAAATTCACAGAAAGGCCGGATTATTCAGAGGTCAAGACTGGGTCATTTACAGAAAAGACTGCAGCATTCCACACCTTGTAAATCACTAACTTTCTTTTATTTCTGGCAGAGGAACAGCATGTTGCAGTTCATAGAACTATTTTAATAATTCAACTTCATCACTACCACCAATATTGGTCCCCACATGATGGAGAAACGAATCAAGTTAATTTCTCAGTTATGTAATATTGACTACCAGCTGTGCACTTTTTCTGCGTCTGTGCTCGAAAATGACAACAAATATTTGGACCGTGACTGCCGCCGTCCTGAAATCCCTGCGTTTTAGTAGGCTTTAGCAGGAATGCAAATTATCTGGTTCAGTTGCCTTGTGACAAACAAATGGCAAACAATTCCCTTTACGCTAATCATTCAAACACGGAATGAACGAGAAGTGGTGCATAAGAATATCATGGACATTTCAGGGGTACAACAAAATTGACATAACAAAATTACTACTTTTTTATCGTTGTAATATACAAAAATAGAAGTATTAAATAACATTATGTAGTTCACCATAAACTGCTCTATTATCATAAGCACAACTTTCACAACTGCAGGCTAAAAATTATCCAAATGCATATGTCCATCTTAGGTTGGTGCAGCAACAACAAACCATGTTGTGTAGGCCTTCAGACCTCGTGATTCAGAAGTTACTACGAAGGCGTTTAAATTCCGCTGCGGTTAAATTTGACTTCCTACGCAGTCTCTCTCTCATTCATTCCACTGCATGACTGTGGTGTAGACGTGCCCATTTGGGTGGGTGTGTTTACGACTTGCCCGTTGCTCCATTCGTTGTCTTTTTAGGAATTCGACCTAATGTACCGTCAACATGTCCCAAAGTGCATACTGAATTCGTGTCCCACTTCCAATTCTACCACAAACGTCTGCCAGCCACACCTGTCCCACATCCAGTGAGTCACTGAATCAAAATATTTCTGAAGTGTAATGGAGAGTGACTGGGTTTCTCATCTCTGTCCCATTTCCTCTGCCGCTTCTCCCTTCCTGAAGAGGGCGAGTTTGTTGTGCAACTATGTACACATTGCTTATGTGTCGTGGCCTGCAGTCTTCTGCCGAGGCACGTGAATGTGAGTCAGTACAGACCGCGCGGTAGAGGACATGATGAACTCTGTTCCTAAACTCTTCGACCCGGACTGTTATCTCGCAGCTTTCATTTTTAGAACTTGGTTTTCTGCATCAGTCTGTGGTGGAGGTCACTGCAACCCTGCAAACTGTTCCCGCACCGTTTCTCCGCCATAATGATGACTGTCGCTCACTGCGGTTCCTCGGGGAGATGTGTGATGGGACATTTTTTCCTGCCAATCGCACTCACAATGATGCTACCCACACACATTCAGACATTGCTGCGGTCATTGCCGCAGTCCTGGCAGGCAGGAGCCTATTCTACTACAACAGACGGTGGAATGTTCTAGACCCTTCTGTCGGGTTCTTAGGCCTTCTGACTTGTGTCGTAGGTGTTTGGTACATTAGGGTCATCACTTGTTCTTCAAGTGCCCTTTTGTAGTGGAATTGTTAAGACCTTGATTTTCCCCCCGAGACATTTGCTGCTTCTTGCAGCTCGTCTTTTGTCTAGTAATAAAGGTGTTTTTAAGGTAATACTTAACATTTTACTGGATCTTGTGCAATTAATGACGTAGATGATAATACTAAAATGTGTCAATGTTTGTTCGATCCCATGCAAGCATATATTATTTACCATTTTGTTTAATATTTTCTGATGTACATGAGGGCTCCAGTTATTCTACCAAGACATTAAGTCCAGAGAGCCGACAGTCAGAATACTCAGTCAGCTACGTCTTTACAATTTGCCTTATATTTAACCCTTTGTTGCGCTCTTTCTTTCTGTTTGTATCCATGTTTCACCTTGGCCACACAGTGCTTGGATTTGACAAGATTCCTTGGTGGGGTACACTGATGATCTCTCTGGCCGGTGGAGTGCTGACCGCTCTGTTTGTCTGGTTTGTCATCTGCCCGCGCCTCAAGAAGAAGATTGAAAGTGAGTCTGAATACATTTTGATTTGAGTGTTTTTAAGGGCCTTACTCCATGTAAATATGTTTACCACCATGTGATTAATGCCTTACATTAGACTAATACTATGGATGTGTTGACTTAATCGTTCATGCTGATCGTTTTGTCTTGCAAATGTGTTAGTATTACACTACACTGGTGAACCAAAACATTGACCACGCACAAATGAAGCGAATAATGTTGATCTCCTTAAAAGGGCACATGTCATGGTCTGGGTAGATTAGATGCTAAGCGAACAACCAGTTATTGTAGTCAATGTTTTGGAGGAATGAGAAATTAACAGGAATAAAGATCTGAGCGAGTCCGTGCTTTGATGGCGGAGTGACTTCAGTGTGGTTAAAAATAAGGTGTGATAATTTTACAGGGAAAAGTGACCTTTTTGTAATTGTAAATGGTCAGTGGCTCTACAGCACATATAAACCAGGATTCACATCTCCACTTTAATAAAAGCCTTTGAATGTTCAGTTGAAAAAAGATTCATCACGCGATGTTCTTAAGTTAATGTCTGTTTGCCAGAGACTCGACTGACGTGACTCAAGTTTAAAATAAAC
Organism: Dallia pectoralis; assembly: GCA_029465975.1. Lineage (NCBI taxonomy): Eukaryota > Metazoa > Chordata > Actinopteri > Esociformes > Umbridae > Dallia > Dallia pectoralis. The sequence continues at coordinate 8,963,764 of CM055760.1, read as the reverse complement.
GTGAATTGGCTGCGCCTTGACTTCTGCCCCAACCGGTTTTCATTATGCAATTACAGAAGTGATGATGCCGTTTTCTGGCCAGGTTGCCAACTTGGCGCTTCTGAGAACTGTAACGTTGTTTGCGTTGAGCATATCTGGTTTGTTCTCAAGCTTCCAGGTACTTCAGGGGCCTATATGTAAATAGTGAAGGTACAATGTAAAATATGCAAAAGCAACGTTGATCATCAGTCTGTCAAATTTGAATGCGATCACACTGTAGTAAGTAGGGCAGCTGCTTTTGTTCTCCCACTTCTGTGTAAACCTTTTAAATACTAGTGCATAGAACGGTCATATGTTCTGGCTTTGTGTTCACGCGTGGACTTGGTCCTGGCAGTTTCTAACACCACCTTCTCCTGCAGAAAAAATCCAGTCTTCCAGCCCCTCTGAGAGCCCCCTAATGGAGAAGCGGGATGTGCCCGCACCCTGCACCATCCTGAAGCCTGTACCCGAGGAGCCCTCCGCCCCCCCAGCTGACCCAGACGCACACACCCAGCCTCCCCAAGAGGAGCGCCGCGTGACCTTTGACATTGGAGATTCTGATGAAGGCGACAAGGATGGCAGGGATTGTGACGGCGGCAACGCAGATGGTTAGTGTGGTTTATACGGCGCTAATGGCCGCCTTGGTTATGAGAGATTTAACTACATATGCTGTCCAGAACTAAAGGTACTCATCTCTGGTCTCTTCCTTACAGGTGCTAAAGTGCAATTCAGCAACGGCCCCGCCCATGTCCCAAGCAACGGATACAGTCAGTACCACACAGTGCACAAGGACTCCGGACTCTACAAAGACCTGTTGCACAAGCTTCACCTTGCCAAGGTGGGCGACTGCATGGGCGAGGCAAGCGACCGCCCCATCCGCCGCAACAACAGCTACACCTCCTACACCATGGCCATCATCGGCATGCACGGGGACTTCCGGCCCAAGGAGGGCGAGTTCCACGCCAGTGAGGACAAGGGTTCGGAGGAGAAGAAGAAGCGCGTGCGCATGGACAGTTACACCAGCTATTGCAACGCCGTGGCCGAGCACGGTGCTCCGGAGGGCCTGGCTGAGGCGGAGGTGACCCTTGAGTTGGGCGAGGAGGACCCGGGCAGTAGCCGCAGCTCCCTGGAGGAGGACAAGCACGACTCCGACCGGCCCGAGGTCTCTGAGCTCTTCAGGTTCCTGCAGATCCTCACCGCCTGCTTTGGTTCCTTTGCCCATGGCGGCAACGACGTCAGGTAGGGCGACGTCTGCTTCTTTATGTTTGTGACAGAACTTCACGTGTCGTCTTTGTATTTTAGTAACCCGTGTCTCTTCTGCAGCAATGCCATTGGTCCTCTGGTAGCTCTTTGGCTGGTATACAATAGTGGTTCTGTGAACTCTACTGAACCCACGCCCATTTGGCTGCTTCTTTACGGAGGGGTGGGCATCTGCGTTGGCCTCTGGGTCTGGGGACGCAGGGTCATCCAGACAATGGGCAAGGACCTCACCCCCATCACCCCCTCCAGGTCTGTAGCAGACATTTCCCGTCAGACGTTTCACCACAGTCAGTACCGCTGAGGCACCGTCCAGAAAATGCAAATAAACAACCCGTTGTTGACTCCAGTCTTGTTTTCTTCCCCTGCAGTGGTTTCAGCATTGAACTTGCCTCAGCCCTGACTGTGGTGGTTGCCTCTAACATTGGCTTGCCTGTCTCCACCACCCACTGTAAGGTACGTCTTTATGGTCAGACAGTGAGACGCTGTTCTGTGGAAGGCAGGGAGCTGTAGACTGGTCCCTTTTTGGCATCCAACCTGGTTATAGTTTTCTTTTAAGTGTCTGGGAGTGTGTCAGGCTGTCTTATTTCCTGGCTCATGGATTCCAGGTTAACTTAAAGGGGGTGGTGTGTTTGTGTGTTCAGGTTGGCTCTGTGGTGGCAGTGGGCTGGCTGCGCTCCAGGAAAGCCGTGGACTGGCGTCTGTTCCGGAACATCTTCTTGGCCTGGTTTGTGACTGTGCCGATCTCTGGCCTGATCAGTGCTGCCATCATGGCCCTCTTCACCTACGTCATCCTGTGAGCCCAGGGCTCTATGCACCCCACATCTGGGGAGGAGAAAACAAGCACCCACTTACCCGAGCAGAGTGGATCAGACGGGAAAGCGACAACTGGTTGGAAGGTGGATATATCTCGCTAACTCCTACCAACGTGCCCGGAAAAGAAAAAAATGCATAAAGAAATTTAGAGTTTTTTTCAAATTTGTAAGGCAGTTTGTCATGGGCCTGTGCTTTTTGGTTACATCATTTTAGTAAAGGTTGTATGTTACATTTCTGTGATGGATTACTTATCGTGGGTAGTTATTTCATACATATCTTTATTTTTTTCTGACTGCTGTATTTGTTTTGGTTTTCAGTGCTCATGATTTTGTAAATAGCAAATCATATCAACAACTCTTTCTGATACTCACTACATATTTTTTTTTTACTCTGTAATTATGTACATACAAATGTTCTGTTTTGCAGTTATCCTGTTTTACATGTTGGATGACAAAAACAATTACAAAGCAGTATTAGCTTTTATTGAGATCAATTTCTCCTGTCTTAAACAACATATCGCAGGCTCAAAGAAATCTTGAATGCGTTCTTCCTCTGTTTTGGTTGAAGGCCAGGTTATTGGTGTTTTTCGCCCCAGAGTTTTTAAATTGGTAAGAGAATGTCAAGAGTGGCGTTGTCACTGTTCGTTCTTCAGTAGCATGTACTTGGTTTTGGTCAGCTGTTTATCGCCACACACCGATTTACTTATTTAATTAATTTGACTGTCACAGCCAATCATCAAAATCCTTGGTCTGTCTAGAAATACAGAAAGAAATGCCAGGGCCTTTGAGCGGATTGCCTCTGCTTTCTCAGTTTGTTAGGACGGTCCCGGTTAGGTAAATCGCCATGAACTCATTGACATTATTCAAGTAATTGATCTGGTTTAACTGAATTATGCCCAACATAAAGCAGAGAGCCCTTGTTGACGGGCAACACCATCCCTGCTGGCCTCGTCTACACGCGCTGTGGTCTGGAGCCTTTGTCTCCGTTTACCATATGCTCTTGTTTTGAGCCTTCGTTACTAGGAGACCTGACCTCTCACTTCAGAGCTCCCACCACACCTGTTTAGGGATGAATTTAGTGGCTCATGTCTTATTTTTCCTAATGTTATTCACCTGTGGTCATTTGAAATAAAATTAAAAAGAAATGTCCCATGGTTTTGAAGTGAAGAATGCAGTTGGTGATATCCATCTATCGGTTCTGGGTCTGCTTTGGCATTATGGATGGGGACGTCTTCAACTTAATACACAGGGGGGAACCTGAACATGTGTACTAGTGAAATATGGGTTAATGCTGAAAGAAAAAAAGTCAAATACCATAAATGTCCTGTTCTACTTGATCACATCAACAAAACTGAGTAACATTCGCTTGTAACACTCAAGCTTCCTGTAGTCTCTTATGTTTTGCAATTTAACTGCATAGTTGTGACATGCAACTTCCCGTGCGCTCTGGAATGTACACATGCATACAGTTCATGTTGCTCCTGTTCTTCCCTTGACTGTTTATCTGGTCGATGAGATTTGAACGTTGGCAGGTTACCAGAACCAACACCTGTGGTTGTGGTAACCTGGCCTGTTTGAGGACCGGGGCCAGATTCTCCTGTTTTGGTGTGAACATTGCTGCTGTGACGCCACCAGGAGTACTTGGGTTTGTGCACTACAAAATGCATTTAGACCCTGTAGATGCTGTAGTTGCCTTAATGTTATATATTGTTAGCTACCAAAGAAAATACTGGTTTGTTATGCGGACTTGACTGGGGAAAGGATTAAATAAAGACACATTGAAAGCTATTTTGTTTTTGCATTCAGTGTTTAGGTCTGGGACCGAAGCCTCCCTTTAGAAGGAAAATTCCAATGAAAATGGCTGAGTTAGTCGGTATTCTTCGAAATACCTGATAAAATATTTGGTTGGCCATCATGGATGTACTTTTGCAACTCTTTCACAACAATACTAGCTCTGTTCCAAAATGTTTCCCATTGAAATGTGATCTATATATATAACCACTGTGCCTACGTGCACACAGTAACGCATTTCTACCAGCATGCTTGCGGTGTATGCTCTCGGATGAATGTACTGATGCCAGTGGAATAATACTGACAAGGGGAGAAATGGGACATGCCCTTGTAGTGTCTCTGTTAGGCCCTGTACTGGATGAAATGTACGCAGGTGCCTTTACACAAGGTTACGTTGTTTCAGAATACTGCATTTTCTTATAGCGAAACAAGTTCAAATCCTCTGATATATTGAATGGAAATGGAGTCAGACGGCGGTTAATAGACTGTAGAGAAGTTACTGTTTATTTACAGGAAGCTGTTCCGTTGCACATTGTCCTTCTGGTTCTGCAATGGAAGGTGCTGGTAGGTCTGCAAGCTCCGCCTCCTCATGTGACTCCCCTCTGAATTCTCACTCTACAACCTCTGTGGCGCAGAGAAAATTACAATTGTTTCCTTTTGGTGTTTTTGACCAACACACACTGAACACAGACAGGCAAGAGATAATTCCCCTGGGATCATCTATGATTAATTTATTATAACCTTGTTTGTCTTCTGGCTGGTTAGCACAAATGGACTCAGGCTGTAAAAAATTACGAGTTTCATGTTTTCATAGTAGTTAATGATTACAGTATATTGTATTGATTTATATCCAGTGTCAATAAAACCTAGAGCCTATTGAATATGAGTAAAAGGTTGAACACAGACAAAGACCTTGACTGTTGTTCTACATGCTGTCCAAAATATGCCTCCTGTGACTCATGAGCTAAAAGAGGAACGGCCAAACTCGGGTCCTGAAATACCCCAAAGGAACAGCAAATTATATAAAATAAATCAAGCACAGATGAGCACCTGGGACAGACTGGGTGCCCTGGATTTCTGTCCTATATACATTAAAAGCAAGGGATAAATATGACAACAATAAATCATGTTGTCACTGTCGCCTGCATCCTAGAAGCAGTGTAATGAAAGTTAGGGTTTCTAGTCTACAAGTTTTACTATTTCAACATCTCATTGTCTTGCAAGGCCTCGAAATCTCGCCACGCCTCCTAAAAGAGGCTAGACATCTGGTTCCTAGTGGTCTGGGACAAAGCATCTCCAATGAGTTGTCATGAGACCACAGCTATGAAAGAGGTCTATTCAGCTTTTTCTGACCGGAAAGATGTCTTTTAAACATCTAATCTTAAATGTAACAGTTTTGCTTAGTGACCTAGTTCTTCTATGACTAAGTTTTCTGAAACTTACAAGAAACTCTTGATCTTAAAAACTTAAAGTGTTTGGTCCAGATTCAAGTCACCTTAACATCCCCTGGTTGCTTCAATATAAGTTTCCTACTTTTCCTTAATTTTCAACCTCACCCCCAAAAACTACCCATGTGTTTGTTCCCTCCCTTCGTTTCTCACCCCATCACAGTATATAGTTTATACCATTCATAATAAACCTTGCTGATGAATGTGCTTAATGAGTATTTGTGGTTGTCTCACCAAGCTATTTTAATGCAACGGTACATTAAAACAAAGCGGTCAACCCGCCTCTGTTTTGGAACAACACACAGATAGAGGCTTAGAGAAATGTAGCTAATGTAACCATGTCTTCCGACAAACAGTGTTTGTTGACATGTTTATAGTTAATAAAGCTTTGGTGTTAAACACGGGTACACGAGCTCTGACCGGATACGACGGTCAGACTAAGATTATGAGGTTATATTTTATATATAAGTTCCAAGATGCCAAGTATATGAACGTGTGTTAAACTTAAGCGTGCTCTATTTTTTCAGAGGAAAATAAAACTTTAGAGGTCTTATTAAGGAAGATTTACCTTCGTTGGGCAAGTCCTCAACAGCCTCGTCTGCCAAGAGAAAAATGGGTATATTATATAACAGTGTATATATGTAAATCCCATTAAGGCCTTTGTCAGTGGTTGAGACTATAATATAGCTACTAACATTTAGATATTAGTCAATTGTACCTAAATTGCTCATTTCATCTGCTTCTCCAACATTGGCTTCAAGATGTTCTAGGAAGAAAAATGTAAATGTATCGTAAAATATCGAAAATATTATACATTAATATACATAAATAAATCGTTTATAGATTATCTGCTTAATGAAAGAAAATTAAGTATTTGAAATGTGTTATGGATATTTTGTGTTATTAAATGGGATAGAATCATATTCTCTGAATATCTTGATAGAATAAAAGACTCTTTGAAGGTTTCAATCTTCCCTTGCTTGTGCCTCAGTTCTGTGTGGAAAAGGTTAACCCTAAATTATGAGGGTATTAAAGGTTTAAACATGTTTACTCTTTATATAGTTGACCCCTTGATCCCCAATGCCTCCAAAATGTGTTTGTTGACATTTTGTCTTAATAACAATTATTTGAACAGATGCTCCAATACAACTTACAATAAGCATTCATTCTGAATAAAAATTAATTACCAAAAAATGTACTAATTAAATTGATAACATGCTTGGACACAATTTTACTGCATGTTGTAGACAGCCAATATTCTCCATAACAAAATACAATTTTCTTGGGGGGTTGGGGGTCCCTACACAGACAGGTAAAGCAAATAGAAGGCCACATGTCTAAAATAGAGGAACGTCCCCTTTAAGAAAATTCCTGTATATTTCCAGGGGCTTTTTGAGAACGATTGAGTGGTAAATACTTACCATCTACATCCTCATCAGACTCAGATTCTGTTGGGAGAAAACAGGGGTTATATGTGGACATATCTGGTTGAAGTTTAACCAGATACATGTTATAGTTATCATAACTGAATTGCATCACCATCTACTGGCTTCCTGCTCAGGCAAACGTATTGTTTGTCGGTATTCTAACATATTATTGCCATCTACAGGTATGTCTCTGAACACCACGTATTCCACCATTCCTTACCATCTTGGGCTGCCTCAAGGTTTTGATCTTTCTCTCTATCTATTATTAAACGAAATATGCAAATTTCAACAAACAATGCAAAATCCATTAATAAAGTCCATTATTAAAACATTTTTGACTTATACGTTTTGTGCTCTTACCCACGTCCTCTTCCTGACTGGCACTGTTCTCCTCTGTAAACAAATTGAGTTAAAATAAATAGTCAGGTCTAAATGTGCGAAATAAACGTTTGAACCAGAAGTACTTAGATCGGATTAGTGCTTACCACTATTTTCATCTTGTGTAGCCATATGAAACACAAGAGATCAATACTTATTATTTCCCTATTAATGGGGCACATTTTGGAATTACACTGTTAAAGGCTCAAATGTCTAATTTGTTACTGTTATAATGCTTGTATTCCCATACCCAAGTATCGGACATCCTCACTACTCTGTGCATCTTAAGTAGATTGAAGCGAACGTAAAAACTATTTTTATTGTATATACTAAAGTAAATATCACATTTTCAGACAGGTCATTGGCCTGACGGGTCACCCTTGGTAATGTGTCTTACCAGAGTTTTGAGCTGCTTCATACTCCTCATTATCTGAAAACAAAGACAAGCAGGGCAAATTATTTTGCCTCAGGCAAATTTTAGCACTATGAACCATTCACGCCATACAGACTAGTTAATGCAACGTTAGTAGTATTAGACAGGTTCAGTCAAATTCATAACTGTAATCTACAATGGTGAAGTTGCTGGGTCCAAAGCTATTCCCAGGGAAATGGTCGTACCTCTCTTTTGCGGCTCGAATTTCTGGTCCAACCCAACTGGAAAGTAAATGTTAAATGTTCCTGAATGCGTTCCATCATTGTTTTCCATTGTTTTCCATAATCACCATCATCTCCATTTGCCTTTATAATAACCTGTCTTACCTTGCTCACCAAATGTGTCCTTTTTATCTTCCGTTTCCAGGGATGCAGTGAGAGCTGAGGAAGTGAAACGCAAATTATTAACCAATTTAAATATTTTCATTAGCCAATACAGTTTCTAGGTTGGTTATATTCCACAAACTCACATTTCCCTGGAACTGTCTTACCATTTACCATAACTATCTTACAACTCATATAATCTTGTCACCAGCTGAGGGATTTTTCAACATAAATATTGGACTGACTGGACTGCAGAAGTTAATTGAATAATACACTGCTGTACTACTATACCAGTATGGAGTGCTGCTGCGGCCAAAAAGAGGAATACGGTCACTCCCACTCTCATCTTGGCTCTGGTTGGTTGGTTACCGAAGGTGCTATAGGGTCTATCAAAACTGTGTGTTGTGATTCTGTGGGTCACAATGCTTCTTATACTGTCTCATCACATGTTTTGCATAGAAACGCGGCTGTGGTACCATTGTTCCCTCCCTACGTGAGAGAAGCCGGTTGGCACATCCTGGCCGGAACACAGATGTGTCTTTATACACCGTCTGAACAGCACCCATTGTCAGCTTCTGTCAGATGCCTCTATTTGGGGGTGCTGAATTGATTGAAAAGGGCTTGTTTTGCCAATGGAGGTCTGGCCATGTGAAAACCTGATTTCCTTTATTCCGTCTGGAATGAAAATATTTTCTTATTGTGTATTAATGTGTGGCCCGAACCAACACGTAAAGACAAGTCATCCTTTGTGCACAGAGCCAATGAGGTCATTTTAACTGCAGAGACATTTCGGTGTGACATTTAAATCTCTCTGTAACACGTCGTTATCCATGTACCTTTGTTCACATTGATAACTGTGTTGATTAGCAATAAAACAACTGTCAACAGTAACTCTACAACGCTACCAATAACTTCACAACGAAAATACATTGACTAACAGTAAACACACTGAATCAAAAGTAAAAGTTAGAAGAAATGTGAATTGCTCTCATCACCGCACACCGTTTTTTTAGGTGAGAAAATGTCCCGAAAACAGACAGTGTTATGTAATGTGTAATATACACAAACATAAAGGTAGCACACTCCTTGATATGCCACACCTGTCAGGTGGATGGACTATCATAAAGAAATTAAGCCATGATAAAAAAAATTTAGTTTGGACTAACAGTGTTTTGAAAAACATGAGAGAGTTCTTGCATGTGTCCGTTTAAATAAAGTTGACATTCATCCCATTGGTCACAAACCTTTTAATTCTAATTGTAAACATTGATTTCAAGTCTCCCAAAAACAATATTAGATTATTTTACCAGAAAACACAGACAAAAAAGTGGCTTTAAATCCATGACAAGTTTCTGTCTGCTTTCATCAATATAGTTTTTCATGGCAGGAACTTTGCTATGTAGTAGTCATATTAGTCATACTATTGTACATATTATATTGTCTTATCTACAACAGTTGTGCAGCGTCTCTAATGTTGTCATAAATACAAACAAACCTCTCAAAGTGCATTAGAACAGCAGAACCTGACTATGATTTTTATCAAAGTAAATCAATATCAAAGACAAAACTTTCTAAAGAATAATTGTCACTCACAGTAAAGTAGACATAATTTCTAAAGAATAATTGTCACTCACAGTAAAGTAGACCTAATTTCTGAAGAATAATTGTCACTCACAGTAAAGTAGACATAATTTCTGAAGAATAATTGTCCCTCACAGAAAAGTAGACATACTTTCTGTTTCTATAATAAACTATGGTCCCCAATGAAATACAGCTTTCACGGCACATATCTTCATCTGGTAAATTACAAAACAAAAAACAAATATGTTTTGAAACCATTTAAAAGGCTTTTTTCTAGACATTAAGGAGATTGCTTAGTAACTTCAGAGGCACTTTTTAGAAACATGTAAATAAAGTTACATCATGAACATGTAATGATCCGAAAAAAAATAGGTTGCAGTGTCTTCCCTAACACAAAACCAATATTTAATCTATTTGACAATACAGGGGTTTGTTCATCATGGGTGTATTAAAAATTACAAACCGGGTGGATCGAATCCTACATGCTGGCTGGCTGAAAGGGTTTGTGGTTGGTTTGCAACAGGTTTGTAGTTAATTCTGTATCCAGATATTTCAGGATGGACCGTGCCTAAGAACCGCTCGGACCTACAAAACACTAACCACTTCACAAGTATGTTGGCCAATATTGCTTGCGAGGCAAACGTAAAAACCCATCCGTTTCAATAACAAATTTTCTTTAAAATCATTAAAACATTAACATGGAAATATACCTGTACCTGAATTAAACTATTATTTTCCTTTCGTCCTGCAGTACAGCATATGTTGAGACTTTAGTCACAATGATCACTTGCTGTTAACTCTGGGCTAATGTGGCTGTGGGCTTTAATTTATAAGAAGTAAAATTACACAGAAAATATATAGTTGGTCAATAGATATCTACAACATAATACCTTTCATTGTCTTTTCAAAATAAAAGCAGTCGTTGTGATTGAGGCACAAGGTTTAGTGTCGGGCAGAATGCCTCAGACTGGTTTACCTGACAGTAATAGACATTATTGCACAAATTAACTCCTTTCAGCCTCTACTCCTCCTCCATCTCTCCTCTCAGCCTCTACTCCTCCTCCATCTCTCCTCTCAGCCTCTACTCCATCTCTCCTCTCAGCCTCTACTTCTCCTCCATCTCTCCTCTCAGCCTCTGCTCACCCTCCTCCATCTCTCCTCACAGCTCTCCCCTCAGCCGTGTGTGCAGGTCCTCCTGGTCCACCCGGCCGGGCAGGGAGTGCCAGCGGTGATGCGCCAACAGTGCCAGGTTCCTGGCTGAGATGGCGCTCATCTCCATGGCGCTGGCGGCCCACTCCACGGGGCTCAGGTAGTACAGCCGGTCGTGGAGGATAAACGGAGGAGCGGCACGTCTGGGAGCGCTGTAGTGGGGGTACGCCAGCCACTTCACCTCCGCGGTCGAGTCCCAGGACAGGAACATGCCCTGGAGCTGCTCCTGGGACAAAGGCTGAGAGGAGAACACCTTCCAGACGCTGTCGGCGCTGGCCGGGGGGCTGGAGTATCCCGGCGGAATAATAACCGGGTCGATGGAGCTCAGGCTGTTGATGACGGAGCCCTTGGCGTCCGTGGTGAGGACGTCTGACGCCGTGAAGGCGTCGGGATTCTCCGAAATCCCCAGGTAGGACATGTTGAGCCGGCCGTGGACCAGCGTGGTGACGATCTGGTGGTAGCGTCCGGGGAAGTGGGAGGGGATGGGCGGGGAGAACCCTGGAAAGGCTAGGTCGGACTTTCCCTGGTGAAGGGGTGTGGCCACAAACACTATGTCATAAAGGGAATGGGCGTTGCCGGAGTCCCCAACATAGTTCACCTCGTAAAGGCTGGCTGTGGTGCCTGCAGAGGGGAAAAAGAGACAGCCTTAGAGATCCTTTATAGGACAGGTTTTAGACTCAGGTAACAATGCACCTCGACGTGCGAGGTGTTTTAGCTCTGAACGTACCTGCTTTAGACTGTCGCTGCTTGACTGAGATCGTGGTGACCCGTGCCTGGATTAGTTCGGCTTTGCTGTGGTACAGGAGACCCGAGCACACCTTCTTGTTGCCTCCATCTACTGCCCACAGACCCGAGTCGGCTCCCGCGAGAGCAACAGCTCCTGGAGGGGACAACATCTCATGCTTTATTTCAGTTTGCGTAGCTTTTCGATATTCAATATACTGGAAAATATGTGTTCCACACACACACACACACACACAACACTGGAGACCAACTACATCAGGGCGCGGGTGCAAATATCTGATGTGTCCAAAAGAATCGACATACCCGCAAAGCCGCTGATGCGAACACTTTGGCCGTAGTTCACGCGTGTGATTGGTGCCACGACATCATTGAGAAAATTCTGAGAAAAGCCCTCCTCCAACATTGCCTCCTCCAGCGTCTGATTGGCTAGTGTAAGGAAGCTGTCACCACCCATTGCATGCAGCAGCTTCTCCACACTGGTGAAGGAGTAGCCATACTGCTGGTACTGATAGATTCTGAAGAAAAAAAAAGTGCAAACCTCCTACAATTAGCATTAATCTATTATTAAATGACAACCTATTTCATATTAAAAACTATTGTTCGGGGCCTGAGAGCCGATTGGCTGGTGTATTTTCCTCTTCAACTTATGTTAAAAATTGAAAATAAAGCAGGGATTTGTGGTAAATAGTCAATAAATGGTCAATAAATGGTCAATAATTCACAACACATTAGTGGTGCTTGGTTGGATAAAAAATGTGACTACTGAACTAATAACAGAGAAATGAAACCTTACCTCATGAACTTGTCTAAAACACTTTCCACCCACATTTGCATCCGCAGAAAGTTGAACCCATAATGCCAAAGCATACGCAGAAAGTTCACCACAAACCAATCGCTCTCTTCAAAGACAATCTCCTTTCCATCAAAGATGGCCATTTTCCCAGGAAGATTCGTTCTCTGAGAAAGACCTGCGACAAACCGGGTAGGGAACAGAGAGGGGTATTACATGAATGGGTCATAGGGCGGGTACAGCCTTACGGAAATAAACAAATGCCTCCCTGATAACGTGTCTCACCGAGTTTGTCAAGGAAGTGCTTCATATGCAGGTTCAGAGGGTGGATCAAGGAGCCCCCTGTCTCGTATTCATAACCCCCGATGTTCTGGGTCGCCAGTCTCCCGCCTACAGTGCCTGGCTCAAAAACGTCTATCTTGACCGATGACCCAAACTCTTGTCTCAGGAAGTAAGCGGTAGCTGTGCCGCCAATGCCCGCTCCAACCACCGCTGGTAACAGAATGGAATCACAAGTCAATGTCAAGATGTTCAACTGTGAAGTCAAACAATCCGAAATGCCGCAGACAAAGACAACGGAATGCTTGGAGTATTAATGGCTTACCGATCCTCTTTGGTGGATCTCTGAGTTCTGGACCTGAGGCCAGACTCCTTCGTCCAACTTGACAAAGCCCCAAGAGCACAAGTGCCCTGACTGAAATCATCATGGGAATTCAATTCCTTCCAAGCATAGATATCTGAGTAGAAATACAAAAATACCATGACAAAAAGGAACACACAGACTATCTACCACTGAACAGCAGTCACTAATATGACTGGGTCAGTCACTTACATGTCACTTTCATATGACTGGGTCAGTGACTAACATGTCACTTTAATACGACTGGGTCAGTGACGAACATGTCACTTTAATACGACTGGGTCAGTGACGAACATGTCACTTTAATATGACTGGGTCAGTCACTTTCATGTTACTTTAATATGACTGGGTCAGTCACTAACATGTCACTTTCATATGACTGGGTCAGTCACTTACATGTCACTTTAATATGAGTGGGTCAGTCACTAACATGTCACTTTAATATGACTGGGCTAGTCACTTTCATGTTACTTTAATATGACTGGGTCAGTCACTAACATGTTAATTTAAATGGGAAAACCCTATTGCATAATGTAGTTATATATGATATAGTGTGATTTGCAGACCAGTCAGGGTCGAATAAATCAAACACTTTCAAACACGTTTAATCTCTGACAGGGAGCAAAGTGCAATAAGACAGCACACTGTTAATTTTCAGACGACTAAAAGTTACACTAGTATTTCACTGTGATTAGGAAAAAAAACAGTTTCGCGTATTTAAAATATAACTGGCAACACCTCACTTGACTGAAATTCAACATTTAAAAAAAACATCAGAATACTGCAGCTCACCAATCGGATTGTCAATAGTGATGAAGATTGTTGAGGGTGATCACGATAAATGTTTATAAAGTTAACAGATGAACTTGTATATTAGTACTCATTTAGTAAAAACACGATGTACAAAGTAAAACAAAACAAAACTCTCCAAAAATGTAAAAGTTCAAACTCAAGACCTCTCCCAGGTCGGGATGTATTAATAAGGAACCGGAAATTATGTAACTAATGCCGGACATTGGAGCGGATGTGACGTTGTTTTTATCAAACGCTCTAAGAAGCGTGCTTTCGACGAGGTGACCTTTATGTGGAACGTTAGTTGAGGTTGTCAATGCCGGTGTGTTTTGTTATTTAGTTCAGCATCGTTGCTAAACCGTTATCTGTTAACATTTAAGAGTTTGTATTGCTACTAGGAGCTACAACTAAGATGGCAGAGGCGCATCAAGCTCGTGTGCAGAAAACCATAGAGGATATGGTTCAAAGTTTAGAACGGGACCACATTCGGAAGATGCAAGTAAGTGGTCAAGGAAACGCAGTTTATACATGTTCTATCCATTCAATATGACCGAGTGTACAGTATTAGCCAATAACTATAGCCGTCAGTCTGACGTCATCAGCAACATATCGCCAACCCCAAGGTGCACATTTCAGATGTTTCTTGTGCATGTGCCCAGGGTCTCATGTTCAAGTGCAGTGCAGAGTGTTGCGAGCGCCCTACGTACTCCATGACGCAGGTGCACAGTTGTATTGAGAGGTGCCACACTCCTCTGGCCCAGGCCCAAGGTCTAGTGACCAATGAACTAGAGAAATTTCAAGTGAGTATCGTTGTCATTTTTTGTTGTTGTCAACAACCTCAAGTGTTGGACGATGTAACCGACGTAATGTTTCTGGTTTCCCATGTTTAGGACCGGCTGACACGGTGTACCATGCACTGCAATGACAAGGCCAGGGACCAGTTTGACTCCGGAGCCAAGGAGCCGGCAGTGAGGGCCACGATGGAGAACTGTGTGGGGAGCTGTGTGGAAGACCACATGAACCTGATCCCCAGCATGACACACAGACTCAAAGAGAACCTGGATGCTATTCCACAGTAACAGGGGGGAAGAGGATAGCTTAAAGACAATGCCCAACACAGCGCTGACTTGTCATCGCTGACTCATAAGAGTGAGAAAGTCCACTTAAACCGACTCAGGTCTTGAGTGAGTTAGAAACAGCAGTCAGTCAATTAGAGGGGCATTTGGGAATGTGGGGGACACAGCATGAAGGGATTTGATTTCCGGTAAAAGATGAATGAAGTCTATTCTGTTGGGGTATATTCCTGAGTTTAGTCACAAGAGATTCAAGATCCCTTGCAACCTGACCGGCCTGCAGGCCAAATGAACTTACCAAACTGGGCCACAACAGAATTGTCTAAATCCATACTTGTGTATCTCTGAACTGTGTTGGTCTGTAATTACATGTCCTGATATTCTAACCTGGTGTGTGATTGAGGCTTGGTTCTACCTCAGTGACTAAATCACCTCTGGTCTAGCATGAGCCATCCATGTTTATTTGTTCTAGTAGTGTACACTATGTTTATTCATAATCTTCTCTCGTTTTTATATATATAAAAAGCATATGATAAAATGTGACTGTTGTATATTTCCTAAAAGTATCTCATTGTTGAATGTTGTAAGAGACCGGTGGTTTCCTGATTAGTGACTGGTTGCATTTTTTTAAATGAGTATGGTTATTTTACATTATTTGTTTCTTGAAGGAGGACATTCTGGGTGTTTATATCCTTCCATGGTGGAATATGTCTGAGTTGACTACCGCTGGAGAGACAGGGCAAATATTTAGAAGATTGATAGATTCAATGCAGTATTTTTGAGCGTACATTGATAGATATTATCAAACGGCTACATTAATGTGATTCGTTTTCTTCCTGAAACCCTATAAATATAATAAACCAACACACCTGAAAACCAGCCATGATTTAATAATCATGTACAGCATAGTATAGTTTCTGTATAATGTACAAATGTATACACAGACACATTCATTAACAGGATTTCAGTGAGGATGTTATAGCACTATATAACGACAACTTAGTAAATGTCAAGATAAACCACCGTTGCAGATCAAAATAACACTAGAGTAGTACGGTATTTAGTTCAGACGGGCCATTTTGGTCCACAATAAATATGCTTACTAATACTGGATAGCAAATGAATGGCAATATCCAAAATGATTCTAGAAATGAAATCTGTTTAGAAACATCAAAATCAGCACCGTTTTTTGCCATATGGTATATGAAATATTTAATCTTATTCTGACTACAGTGGCCAACTAAAAATTACTTCAGGTATTCACATTCACACAGAGGATGCTAATAGATGATATCCGACAGGAGAGAGATGACTGTTCACACCTCCGATAGCACCACGGCTCACTGTCGAGATCTTTTGGCAGTTGACTTTTGTTTATTTTCTTTATTCGTTAAAAAAAGTGAAAAATAAATAATAAAAATAAGGCATCCACAAGGAATGAAATATGAAAATTAAAACAATGAATATACTATAAAAACAAAAGGTGAACGGGGAGCATATCCCAATACACAATAGTCTGTTCCGTAGGACATGCAGATGCCAGAGTTGTTTGTGATCCAGGAAGTTGTCAGAGGAAGAGGTGGAAAATGTTCAGGGACAAGGACCGGCTGAGGCTGTGGAGCTGCTATCAGCACACACTACGTGCACTACTCTCTGGTTCAGGTGCATCTGGACGGCGATCTGGTTGAGGAGATGTGTACTGGAAGTTACAACACACATAGAGAGGGAAGGACAAGAGCCGACTGTCCAGGTTCATTATCACATACTCCTGGTAGAGAGAGGGGTAGAGAAACTTGATGAGCAGAGACAGGACACTACAGATAGCATAGTATCAGGCAATACTTAAACATGTATTAATTACCTGAACTCAGTGGTCTGACTCACCTGGTCTTTCTCCAGGGTGAGAAGCTGGTAACCGGTGGATCGACTACAAACCAGCTTTCCGTTGTTGTCAAAGGAGGCCAGGCGTAGTCTGAAGAGCGACAGAGGGACACAGGGTGAGAGGTGAAGAGATGGCCAGGGCATGAAGAGGCCAGCTAATTCACATGGCTGTAACACACTGAACACGATGGCGACTTTCCTCGTTTTATTATACCACTCAACAGACTAACATGTAAAATATGCAGCGGTCCAGTCCATTGCGCTGACCACAATAGACCGACCAGAATAGACTGTCTGCAGGGTGGAACACTAACCTGTACGCTAGATGTCTCCGAGGCTGCAGGCTCACAGCTCCTCCACACGGTTGGCTGAGCGTATTCCTCTTAAACACTATGAAGCGGTTGGTGTAGGTCACTAGGAGGTCAAACCCGAAGTTGAAGCCTGTCCAGCGCCAACAGTACTAACGGGAAAAGAGGAAGTAAGAACATCCTCTTATAGTTGATGTAATGTTTGAAATGATGATACGGAATAAGTCATCACGCTAAAGCCCATGGCTGGACTCACGTCTCCGTCTTTAGTCAATTTTCTTCCGCACCTCATGCTGCTCGTCTCAAACTCCTCCATATTTGCATCCTGTGGACTACAAACACGCACACGCGTTGTACGAACACACACACACACGCACGCGTTGTACTAACGCACGCACGCGTTGTACTAACGCACGCACGCGTTGTACTAACGCACGCACGCGTTGTACTAACGCACGCACGCGTTGTACTAACGCACGCACGCTGTGCTAATACATACACACGCTGTGCTAATACATACACACGCTGTACCATAAAAGCATGTTGTAAATGGTGTCACATTGTTCTCACCCATTGTCATTGTCATGTTCTGTCCGCAGCATGGCAAACCACTGGCTCTTGTAAACGGAGGTCAGCCAATCTGTGGTGAAGAGGAGTTAGACGAAGAAACAGAAAATAACAACGAGGCCGCGGTACGTAGGAACCACAACCAAACCCTCCGATCAACAGCCTTACCGGGCGGGAGAATGTTATCTCTCTCCAGGATTCGTGCGGAAGCCAGGTCGTTGATGATGTACTGGAGGCGCACGTGTCGGAAAACAGGAATAAAAGGCACGCCGTCTTCTGTTTTTAAGAAGGGCTCGTCCTCTCCCAGCTCTGCAACATGGTAGCGCATAATAAACCACTACACCTGCTCAGCCAGCGGGTGTCTATATGACGCTGACGGTTGTGTTCTAACAATATCCGTCCGTGGCTGTGGACCTTAACCGTAAAAAAAAACGGATTGTACCGGCCCGTCGTTTGCAGAACCAGGCGTCTGCATCGGCCAGCAGCTGCTTGATCGGACCGGTCCAGGATGGGTTGAGCTGCAGGAACATCCACTGAGAAATGGGTCAGAGTTATAAAGTGATCGAGAAAGGCTTTGCCTTACTGTGGAAATGACTCTTACGGTTATAGGGGTACCTTTTTCAGAGCCGTGTAAACATCCATCTCCACCTGCATGACAAACAGGTCAGACGACTGGATCAGCTGTTCCATCACATCCACCCTGCAGAAAAAACAAAAACACACACACTCTTAACTGACCCTGACCACACGTATTACAAGCATGGAGACCGATCAGATCATGGCCGTCTACTCACACCAGCTCCTTCATGAGCTCAACGTTCTGATGGGTCATGAGGTTGTTGAGGAGCCACTCCAGAGATCTGAGTGAGACACATCACACATGTGGAGTTAGAGGCAAATGGCCGACACGTGTGAAACGCTCGTCGGCAGGAACACGTAACGACGGGGCTCACTTCTTCATGACAGAGTCCAGGCCGTAGATGCTGGCAGAGGTGTAGTAGTTACAGACGGTCTTGGCGCTGACGTTCTCCTTCATGGTTTCACCGCACTGCTGGATCAGACCATCCTGGCAATACACAACACGTAGCCGTTATCGCCTCTGGTCAGTCAACTCCTTTTAAGCCCGTTCTACCACCGACTGACACGTCCCTGAACATGATCTTTATTGGTTTCAGTTTCACGTTTGATATGTTTTGCATTGTGGTGGTAACGTGACGTACTGACCAGTTGGAGCATACAGGCTGCTGCCAGGATACTGACCACCCTGCTGGGTTTAATCAGAACATCATCCCGGTAAAGAGATCCAAACACGATCTGCAGAGCTAAACACAGGTGGAGATCTCAAATAAATGTGTGTGTGTGTGTGTAAAACTGCAACAATCACAATAAGTGATCAGGGACATGAACAGTATGTCTCTCCCAACAGAGACTGCAGTCCTCACCCTCAGTGTCAATGTTCTGGTCTGGGATCTCCAACGGTATGACCAGCATGTTTGACTCCTTCCAGGAGCCACTGAACATACTGGAGAAGTAGCCGGACTGCAGACAGGAAGTGGAGTGAGTCACACAGGTAGTGGCTGTGTGGAAAACACAGTGTTGGTGTATACTAACCTGACACAGGTAGACTTTATGCAGGTTCCATTCCTGCCCCAGGGCACAGATACGGATGTCACTGTTCTCCCCGTTTAAAAACAGGGTCTGATAGATGTACTTGGAGGTGCTCTTTAACTTCTTCCTGTTACAGTTCCAAAACAAACCAGGAGAGGGCAGACCAACGTTCAAGTACTTAAGCAGAAATAACGAGTTTGGGTTTCACTACAGATAAAAGGGCTGGCAATTTATGAATGCATAGATTGTGACCAACCAGATTGCAAAGAACATAACAGAAAGTAAACGACTTCCATTTCTTTACATAACAGAACCCAAAAGCTATTATGTCATGTTTATTGAGTGTTTGGAATAAACATTCTCAACAGATGCAAAACATTGCAAATAAACGTTTTGTTTTTGTCGTAAAGCACCCACGGCCTATTGTCCATGGACCAACCTGGACCAAGTGTGCTAGTCTGCAGGGAAAAGACCGCAGTGGGATGCAGAGTACACAGCCACTAGCCATATAAAACGTGTAAATACCTGACCTGTGCTCTGTTAGTGTTTTTCTTTTACTCTGGTCTCTGGTGTGTGTGTCTTGTCATCTGGTGTGTGTATATCCAGTTGATGTGTGTGTGTGTGTGCAGCATCTCACCTTCGCGGTGTGTCCAGCAAGGCATTATCATCCTCCTCAATTTCACTATCACAGTCACAGTGTGCACTCCGTTTCCTCTTTCTGCACTCACATCCATGTTTGCCACTGGCACATGCAGTTTCAACTGCTTCCCCGGGGTCCTGGGAGGCATGTAACCGGCTGCCCAGGGTGCCCATCTCTGCCCTTTACACTACACACAAGACAAGACCCTCGTTAGCAATACAAGTAATGTCCTCATGTATGATATCAACAATATTGTTCATGCCGACAACCTCATGCAATATGTTTCGCTAGTAGTATGTTACCAACATTATATTGACTGTTGATGAAGTTTTAACACATTCTTTGGCAAATACCCAGCTTGGTACCTACACAACTACTGTTTCTGCTAGCTAGCAACCCCTTAACTTTCGAGTGTATACCTAATAAATGCAAGCGAGCTAATTACGTTTATACAATTTAACAGAAACGTACCCGATGTACCTCCAAGGCAACCCCGTTGACCAGCTAGCAGGCTTTGTGTATATGGTTGCTAGCCAGCTTAGCTGGGACAGGTCACCACCAGACGTAAATAACAAGCCTTTACCGAGCAATGTTTGTTGCGTTTAAAGAGCTTAAACCATAACACGATTGGAGAATATTGTAACGCTAACTAATCCGGCCATATACGAGGCAATACTTCAATAAACATTAGGAATATTTTAAAACATAAGCGAACATTTTATGTTTTCTTTCTATCTATCTTGTATAGAACAATGCAGATTCCATTGGGTAGCAATTTATCTTCTTCTTCTTACACGACAACAGTGACGTATCTCTGGGAACTCCGCGCACTACTGCCCTCTAGTGTTGGGTGATGACCAGTGAACCGCAGCTAGGCTACCTGGTGCTAGTTTACTTCAGGAATATTCTAACATTGGAAGATTGTTAACCCTGATTTATAAATGAAAACAGTTGAGATGAAAAATGACCGCTCCCATGAACAATGCAATTTTATTTCAGACGTTCATTTTTCATAATTGCTTAACCACCATCTCCCCAGACAGACCCACATACTTTCATATTTCAGTCCCTGAGGCCAGATCATTTCCGGATCCTTTCTGAAAGAGTGGGTGTGTCTCGTGGATAATATCCACCAATGGGCGATGAGCGCTGTTTCAAGTTCCCAGTCATTTTCCAGACACCCCTCCATAAACCATTGCACGGACTGACACGTACCCAATTCTTTAGGATTCCTAAATAACTCCTATAGGTAAAAAAATAAAAACAGGAGAGTGTTTCCTGTCCAATAACATTTTCTTCCCAAACGGAGTTGAAAGCATGGAAGCGGGGACTTGCGATAGTACTGCTGCAGGTATGTCACAATGACGAGTTGTTGTTGTTTTGCAGTTCTGCTCTTACTAATATTACATCAAGGTGATATTTCCTGATGTGATGCATTGATTTATGGAGTGAGGCTTTACATCCAAGATATTAGTGCAACGTGTGTAACCAGTCTATAATCAGCAAAAGCCAATGGAATATCGATTAATTTGCACTATTCAGAACTTTTTGGTTAACAGCGTTTCTCCTCTGAAGTGGGAATTGTTTTGGGTGTTTTTCTTATTTCTTTAGGTGCTTCTCTCGTTGAGAAGTCTTCAGGACAGGGAGACACTTCAGGGAGCGAGGGTGAAGGGGAAAAGACCATGGAGACAGCAGGAGCACAGAGGGTTGTGGAAAGTACAAGCAGGGTGAAACGTTTGTTTGGGTTTGAGATGATGGACCTGTCCTCCTGGAATCACCTGGTGTGTCTCCTAAATCGTCCCACTGACCCCGCATCTCTGGGCATCTTCCGATTCTTGTTTGGTGAGCTGAGCTAACAACAGACGGGTATATCAGTGAACAAAGAGAAAACATGTTCTTGCAGTGACATCGTCCCAGTTTTAAAACCCTTAGACGCAGAATTGCAAGTCTTTTGGGACTGCTTTTGTTGTAGCACAATTATTCTAAATCTGAATAAAACAAAAATATATTTGGGGCAGTTTTCCTAATTGAATGAAACTGTTATTAGAACAACTAGGTGAGATGAGATGAGGTATGCCAATTCATTACCTTGACTGCTTCAACGTAGAGAATGCCTCAATAGTTCAATGATGACAATGCTTTAATGGAAGATCACTGAGATATGACGTTCATCCACATCAAGGCTGTGTGTGATTTAACTATGCTTAGGTACCTAGCATATGTTAGTGAAATCTTTCAGCAGGTTGTCAGTTATTGTTGTCTCTGGGTTTTCATCTTATTTTCCATCTCATTCCCACAGGAATGATAATGGTTATAGACATCACACAGGAGCGAGGCCTTAGCCACCTGGACTACAAGTACCTGGACGGGGCTCCTGTGTGCCGGTTCCCCCTCTTTGACTTCCTGCAGCCGCTGCCTCTTGATTACATGTACCTGGTCTATGTGCTGATGTTCTTTGGTAGGTTGGGTTTTGAGTCAGTGGTCAGACAGTCAGATCATGCTGTCCTCTACATGTGTGTGGAGGTTCAAATGGATATGCCAATATGCTAATGTGTCAATATGTTAATGTGTCAATATGCTAATGTGTCAATATGCTAATATGTCAATATGCTAATGTGTCAATATGCTAATGTGTCAATATGCTAATGTTTCAATATGCTAATATGTCATACAAATATGTCTCTGTCTTCTTTATAGGAGCCATAGGAATCATGCTGGGATGTTTCTATCGCCTGTCCTGTCTCATATTTATATCCACCTACTGGTACATCTTCTTCCTGGACAAAACTGCGTGGAACAACCACTCTTACCTCTACGGCCTGATAGGCTTTCAGCTGACAATAATGGATGCCAACAGATACTGGTGAGCAGAAGAACTCAGAAATCATCATACCGTAGCTGTACTATATAGGTTTGGTGGATTGTGTGAATGTATATGCGTGTATTTATGTTCGTGTTATATTGTTGTTTTTAGGTCAATAGATGGATTACGAAATCCTAAGAAAAGAAATGCTCAGGTGCCCCTTTGGAACTATACTCTTCTGAGGTCTCAGGTGTGTGCCGAATTCATATTGAGTCCATGGAAATGTGTCCTCTTTACTATGACTTGGATCTGCCCAACAACATGCACATGCTATACTTCAATAAGACACCACCTAAAGAAGTATCTGAATTTATTTTATTGGCAGATTTTTATTGTGTACTTCATTGCTGGAGTCAAGAAATTGGATGCAGACTGGGTTGAGGGATATTCCATGTCATACCTGGCGAACCACTGGCTCTTTGACCCTTTCAGGTAAGTTTATCAGTCTTCAACTAATTATTGATTAAGGGTCATGCTCCTTCCTCTTTTGCACAGATTATATCCAACTTCCAAATTTGGGATTGTATTTTGAGGGTTAGTTTCCAAAACACTGTATTGTCTGTAACTTATTTTATTCATATAATACAGCTAGGTGTTAAACACCCAAATGTAACACAAAATTAACCAGAGAACAGTAATATTTTACACACACAAAGGTACCTTTTAATAAAAACTGTCTGTCCCACAGAATGATTCTGCCTAATGAAATGGTGAGTCTTCTGGTCGTCCACGGAGGAGGTCTCTGTCTGGATCTGTCAGCTGGCTACCTGCTGTTTTTCGACGCCACACGCCCTTATGGCATTTTCTTCGTCAGCTACTTTCACTGTATGAACTCACAACTCTTCAACATCGGTAAGAACACGTTGAATAATTGTATTTAGTATTTATTCAAAACCCCCCCAAAAAAAGCAAAAGTTATAATTGAAACGAGAGGGTTACATGATCGCTACTTGTTACTTTTATACGTCATCATTATCAAAAGGGTTCCCTGTTTACCACTCGTTCTTAGGGCAACATAATGCAAGCAGTTTCTAGAGAGCATTTTCTAAGCCCTCATAAATGATCCACATCGAGTTAATCTATAACCTCGTATTGATTCCCCTACTTCTGTTCCATTGTCCCTGATCTCCAGGTATGTTTGCCTACACCATGCTGGCCACGAGTCCCCTCTTCTGCTACCCAGACTGGCCCAGACGCTTCTTCGCCCACTTCCCATATTTCCTCAGGCCCGTGCTTCCGCTCACATCTTCTCCCCCACAGACAAGCACTTCCTGTGTCTACCCAGAGATCCAGAACACCTCTACGGGAACACACGATTCTGCCCGCAAGACTTCAAAAACACGCTTTAAACACAAGCTGGCAACCCTGTTTTGTATTCTGTACCTGGCAGAACAGTTTTTCCTGCCCTACTCCCACTTCATTACGCAGGTAATGAGTTTACGGTGACCCTTACGGTGGTCCTTACCATGTATAAATGAAGTCAGCATGGATTTGATTTTAGTTTAGTGTAAGCTAAAGACTTCAGTATCCTGCTGTCAGCTTAAACGATTTCCCAATCCGGTGGGTTACTGGAATAATTGCTCAGTCAGTGTCAACACTATTATCAGTTCACAGTAAACAGTCGCGTAGACTAGCTTGAGTCAGCTGAACCAGTAGGGGTTCCAAAAAGACTTTGCAGAAGTACATAATGGTCCATACATCCTGTTGGCCTAACTTTGAGAACAGTTTGTTGTGTAACAGCACATTAAAACATGAACATTTGTTTATATTTTTGACCTAGGGCTATAACAACTGGACCAATGGCCTTTATGGTTATTCCTGGGACATGATGGTTCATTCCCGTTCACACCAACATGTCAAGATCACCTACAGAGATGCAAAAACGGGACAGGTTGGATACCTCAACCCCGGGGTGAGCCACGAAGCCACATCACCAATATAGAATCGGACTTACGGAAACCAAGGAAATGCTTTTACCTAAGAAAGTTTAAGGGCCCTACGGAGTCTTCTTGATCAAAATAATTTTGGTCATTTGTGAGGTGCATCATAAACGTTTTTTAGTACTTATTTGATTACAGTATTGCCAAAATGTGTTTCACCATCACTAGTTAATAAATTATAGTAGAGAGAATTTCAAACTTCTCAGCCAATAACAACTGGTTTTTAGTTTCTCCCTCCCACTCCCACTAGTACTTGCGAAAAATTTTAATAATGATCTAGTGCCACTTTTCACTTGACATTCAATAACGTACCGTCGTAACGTTCAATCTAAAATCTAGGTTATTTGTGAAGTCCTGTCATTCCTTCAAAAACCGCATCCGAGCCTTCACAGAAAATAGAGATTGTGTATTTAACCTGTTGCGACGTGTTCTGAGCGTAATCTGCGACGCACCTACAGGTGTTCACTCAGAGCCGACGGTGGAAGGACCATGGGGACATGCTGAAGCAATACGCCACCTGTTTGAACCGCAATCTGCCTCACTACAACATCTCTGACCCGGAGATCTACTTTGACATCTGGGTGTCCATCAATGAGCGATTCCAACAGCGGTAACCCCATGGCATCATGCATCCTCTAGACAAATGTCGATCCCTGTCGAACACTGTGGTCTTGAATGCTCCTCTAATCCTCTTCGCTTAGGATCTTTGACCCCCGTGTGAATATTGTGAGGGCAGACTGGTCACCGTTCCGCGCAAATCCCTGGCTAATGCCTCTGCTGGTAGACCTGTCTCCATGGAGGACCAAGTTCCAGGAGATTGAGGGCTCCTTGGACAACCAGACGGAGATAGTCTTCATTGCAGACTTCCCAGGTTCGAGGTGCCCTGCTGCATAATGGTAATTGACGTACTTTTCAGTGTCGCTTATTCATGTTCTGTTGTTCTCCCCCCCCCCAGGTCTCCACCTAGAGAACTATGTCAGTGAGGACCTGGGCAACACCAGTGTTCAGGTTCTGCAGGGTCAAGTGAATGTTGAGATCGTGGAGGAGAAGAAGAACTACACGCTCCAGCCTGGAGAGAAGAAGCAGGTATGGTCTCTCAGAAGCCCATGTATTACAGCTAGCCAGTTAATGACAAGCATCACCTGGACGACAGCTGGTACTGTAGTCACATTCCACAGTCCTCACCCTGTGTGTGTGTGTGTGTGTGTAGCTTCCTGCTGGGGCCTACCATAAGGTGTACACAGTGTCTGAGGGGCCATCCTGCTACATGTATGTCTATGTGAACACAACAGAGGCAGCGCTACAGAGGAACTTCACTACGCTGTTTGAGCTTCAGGAGCGGGTTCGCAACGGAACAGGTCAGTGCTTAAATATAGACGCTATTACGCTAACGTAACAGGTCAGTGCTTAAATATAGACGCTATTACGCTAATGTAACAGGTCAGTGCTTAGATATAGACGTTAACGTAACAGGGCAATTGAAATGATGTTATCTTTTTTGTCAAATTAGGTATTATTTAAATATATACTCAATCTGAATTTTCTCACAGCACATTTCTACATGTGCTGTGTTCAGAGCCACATTTCTATACTGTACAAAAAAGTGTGTTTTTATTGTGTACATCAATAACATTATTTGTCAACTACGAAGCTAATAGGGGCAATTAGAAAATAACACGGGACTAAGCCCGTAACTGTCCGTCGTGTCCCAACAGAAACCGAGCCGCTGCCTCCAGAGCTCCAACCACTGATCACAGGAGATGACGAGGCTTCAGGGGCCGGTGTGACGGATCCAATCGTCCGTCTGTTTCTGAAGCGTCAGAAAAGAATTAAGGAAGTGAAGAAGCGCAGAGAAGCCAACGTGCTCGAAAGGCTGAACCGGTTTACTGTGAAGAAGTACTACATGTTCCGACGAACGTGAGTGCCTGTTTTCACGATGGCCGGCAAACGTGCTACAGGTCCCACGTGACGGGTTTTGGTTAAGACGTTAGCGTTCACAGGGATACCAAAGGCGTGTGTTTTTGGAGTGTGACAAACTGTCTTGTGTTGTAGGTTCCTGATGACTGCTATTGCAATGCGCAACCTGGCTGTGGGCCTTCCTCCTCTGGACCAGCTGACCAGAGAAGTGGCCTTCGCCAACATGAAAGAACCAGAGGCCAACCAGGACCTTAAGGATGAAGCTGGCCATGATGAGCTCTAGGGTTTGGTGTGTGTGAAAATGTAAACTAACTAATTTGGTTTAGATGACTGTGAGAAGGAATTACACTGTTACTACAGTGGGACCAACCCATGAGTTTTATTTCAATGCTTGTAAAACATTGGAAATGTGAAAGTACCTTCCTGTTTGTTTTTTTACAAGCCTACTTTGTATTTGTTTAAGTGTCTGTGTTCGGATTGAATGGTTTACTGAAAACATAAATGTTGTCCACAATCAACAATTATTGATGTTTAAAGTCATTCATATCTTGTTTTATATGTATATTTTCCAAAGTGTTTTTTTATATTAATGACTTAAGTTACATTCAGCGTTCACTATCACAAAAGGTATCTATTTGCTTTGCCAGGATCAGGCGTTTCTTTTTTTGAGGGCCGGGCAACACCTCTGTGTGGCTTAACACTGGGCTAGCTCTACTGACAGACCTAATGTGTGACACTGTGCTATGGAACCTATGGTAACAAATAAACTCTGTCACAATAAAGGAACATTTTTAATTGCAAAAATGATTTCACAAGTACTTACTCCACACAAACGCCAGAGAGTATCAGAAATGATTGAAGAACAAAAAAGAGAAGCCGTTATGGAAATGCCTCAGTTTATTGCTGTCAGTCACGGGCTGGAATTCATTCAAACCCACTGTAGGCCTATATGTTCATACAGTGTTTTCATTTACAACATTTACCCATGGTCACACCTCTAAAAAAGTGAAGTGACCCAAGGGAAGGGGGTGTCACCCTTGTTGTGGCAGATTGTATTCAATATCAATATGAATTTGACCTGCAGACAAAAGAGCTACTGGGTAAATACTGCAATATGGGTTTCATTGAATTCAGTCCCTAGTCATTATATTGGACAGATTAGTGCGCCGTGCCTAAAGTGCAAAGTTCAGTGTCAATGGTGGGTCTCATGGCACAAGATACATAATAAGACGTACACAAGCTATATACATGCAAAGACAACTCTGGAGTTGTTAAGAAAACAGGCATGAATGTATTATAGTTTAAGAGGACAGTATTCTGCGAACACAGGCCACTCAAATTAGTATTTTACATACTGATAATGCTTCACCTCAGACACGAGTCTCACGATCACACGGTCTCAATTCAGAAACCAGGAAATATCGAGGACGGAACACAATTCTAGTCATTGAAAAGGACTGTCTTCGTCTTCTACAGTATCTAGTTGTGTCCACTGTGCACTGAATGAAGTGCAAAGTAATGTTAACCTAACTAAGCTCTACTTACTAAAGTATTTACTGTTTTCTATTAACACACAACAATACCGTTGGTCTCTACTGCTTCAGTCACTAAGCTGGATCAAAACTCTTACTGGCATGTTAACAGCAATTTGCTGTACGTTTTCTATAGTCCCCGTTTCAAAACAATTAACAATGCATTTTTCTTCGAGAATAAGGTACAACCTCAAAGGTTATGATAAGGCAGACAAACAATAGACATCTTAATATAGTACAGATTGTACAAGTTCTGCTTCCCTTATTATCTATCATAATTTGTGTCATCGGTTTGCTCGCCTGCTCGTCGAAATGATCCCTATATACAGAGTGCACCCTGGTTCATTGGACAGCGACCATTGTTTTGTTGAATGTGTATTTTAGCACTTAGCGTTTGAAAGGATACAAAATGACAATGAGGTCATTTGTTGTAAAACATATGCAAATGGTTCATCCGATATGTATGAGAATACCCTGAAATGAAAGCCGACAGTCGGCACTTCCACCTCACCTATTGTAACCTTTGAAACTCAAAAGTGATAAAATACAGATAATATAATGGTCACTGTCCAGTGAATTATGTTCCTCCCTGTATTAATAGTGTTTCACCTTGTTATCCCGTGTAACACAGAGGTCTTCCCTTTATTGTAGTATTGGACAATTAGTAGTTGCATACAGCCCGAAAGTTCATTATGGTGAGTGACTAGGCCTCAGCTGCCATAACTCATCCTTATACGGTAGTGTTCCTCTAACAATACTTCAGAAAAAAGCATTGCTTTGAGACTTTTGCCTAAAACGCTGTATTAATTCATTGCTGACATGCTAACTGCAAAAATACTATGAATAGAAAAAATATTATAAACACACACAAATATTTACTAATGTTTATACCACACTTCTCAATTTCGTGGTGTCCAATTGTAGCTACCACCTTGGCTCATCAAAGCAGCAACGGGACAGGGAGACTGGAAGACCTCAACATGATTCCTCCAATGAACGCTGTGTCAAGCCATTCCGCTTCTTTCCCCGCGGGGTCATACTCACTCCTTGACATGCAAGTCAAACAAATTACGGCTGACGACGTCCCCCCCACACCAGGGCGGTGCTGGCCAATATGCAGTGCTCCATGGGACTCCCGGCCACGCGCCAGCAAGTGGCACAGTCACGGAGCAAAACAAGACTGTGGCGGACGCCTCGGCAAACCTCTGCGCCACCCGGGAGCTCTAATGAAATAATGTTTACAAAATTGAGACTCTTGACAAGCTACATTTCTTTTACATGATCCCTTTGTCTTGATGGGTTAGTAGTAAGTCCTCCAAGCTGGCATACAGAAGTTCTACCTTGGCTGCAGGTCTGGGTAGAATATTCCGTGGATCACACCTTCTATGACAACATTTGAAAATGTATCTGTGGGAAGAAGAGGGGCAAAGTAAATCCACTTTTATCTATCAAACAGAAAATGTTACCTTGAATGTGGTATGTGTCTTTATATGATTAAAGATTACCAAAATATACACCATAACATTGCGAATCGTATTGATTGTCTATTTGTCAGGAGTCGACAGAAGTGTTACCGTGTTTTGGCGGAAGCAGGTAGGGGTCCCGCCGGAAGAGCATGGTAGGCTGATGGTTCAGTTTACTAGAGAGAGAGCGTATAGAGACCGGTAAAGCGGTGAAAGATCACAAAAACACAAACGTAAGACAGAAAGTTACTTGTGTTTCTACCATAAAGTTCAAAGGAATACATTTAAATTGACAGTACGAAAAATATGTTGTGCTATAGCAAATAAAACAAATCATTGTTTTAAATAATACGCCATTTACTGAAGAAGTATTTTACTAAATGTATTCAATCAATATGCACAGAGAATGTAGTGATTTTTTTTAACCCTTTTACCCAATTTTATTAATTGTATTTATACTTTCTCATTGCATCAACTGATTCAGGAGAGTTGAAAATCTAGTTTTTCCACAAGGCATCAAAGTCAAGTTATTCTGTAGAAGGGTGTCTGCTAATGACTAATAACCAAAATTACAAACATCAGACATTACTTGTAGCCTAGCTTCTCTAATCACAACCTAGTAAAAAATACAAATAAACTTTCAACCCAATTAACAACACAACCTAAAATCTATTAACAAACCTGGACTCTTCAGATTCCATTTCAAATGACCTTTAGAAAGGAAATATTAAAAATAAATATTAAAGATATTAAGTATTTTTTTATAAAAGGCAACATTTTATTGCACATATGTCAAAAGATATATTCCTAAAAATAGTGTAGATTTAAAAGGACACTTTTTAAAATACCCACCCACAACTTTCCGTTTTCGGTAATGACGAAAAGTGCCGGATGTTGAGGAAATCCAGAAATATCTTTGGAAGCACTTCATTCTCCATAATTATAGTCTGTTGAAAACGGTGGAAAAGCAAATGGATGGAAACATAGAAAAAGTGCAGAAGGTCAAAAGTACTCTTTTTATATTTATATAAAAGATGAGTATGTGAATAGAGCAGAAATAGTACTTTGCAAATGGGTGGTTTATAATTACCTGTAGGTAGAATTCCAGGCCGTGTCTTCTCTGCTCCAACACCTTGGGGACCCAGTTGCGTACATGTTTTGAGGGAAGCTCAGGTGGCTTTATGCTTTTCTTCAGCTGTTGGATGTCGATATTAAATTAATAACGATGACAGGGCATAACGTGAGTTAGGGTAAAGGGAATATATTCCTAGCTTATGCCGACTTTATAATTGGCTAGGCCTATTACACAGACTATGACCTCAGTAACATAGATCAGCTGTACTATTATTCACTATAATGGCGTAGTTGATTTTTTTATTAATCCAAGCCATGTTCTTGCACCAGGAATAAATATACTCCAGAATTGTTGTGCTTGGTTATGTGGAATATAATCATGGCAAAGCAACTCACCGTTTTGTGCAGGTTATGGAATTCACTGTAGCGTTTCTCTACGGTGTGCTGTCTCCCATTCATTAGCACCTCAATTTTAAAGACCTTGGAAGAAGTAAAAACGTGTCATCATGGTTGAGAATTGTGACATTATGTACTGGGATTTCTTGAATTGATTTGCATTTGACACTCACTGACTGGCATGTTTAAAGAAACATTGACAAATGAGGCTATTTGAAGTTGTGACAAATACTGTGTATGAAAGGATCCATCCAAAATGTCACTGAGAATGTGTTATGAATGAACTCCTACAGTTCTATCTATGCATGTCATCTGGTTGTTTTTATTATCTTCAGGATAGATCTTGCAATGACAATTAAACAAATAGAAAGGTAAATAAAAAAAGTTTAAGTAATAAAATGATGACATTTCATATGTAAATATGGCATTTAAGAGTATTACATTGCAATACATGAGGCACAGGTGTTTTGATACAGATGATTGCTGGGTATGCATCTTCTCTTCAGTCTATACGATCTGTTGACACTCCCAGAGGCACCGGCAACTCAATGAAGCGCTTGACTTCCAAGTTCCAAATAATCGCCAGGGTCAGAATCCCGTTTTTTTACGCTCTCCGTTAGACTCCCCGTAACCAAATGCATCGCGTCGGATCAGACCGTTTCAACTCCCAGTATTTGTATGGTGACAGTTTGCCTTTATAGTCGCGAACATAATTACGAACATTTTTAAATCTTCGCTACGAATTGGTGTGAACTTTAACTGAGTTAGCTAGGTAGCCCTCTGTCTGTGTGATTATTTTTTGCCGCACTCATAGTCAGTACATTCAAGGTCTTACCGTGTACCCTTTCTCCATCGGATTGTCCTCTAAGCGGAACGAGGGAATGGAAATCTTGACGTTATGCATTTTGGCAACTCGAACGGGACATTAAATGAATTAAACCTTCGGTTATATCGCCCGGTATCAAACAAGTTGCATACAAATGGGGAGGTTAGGGTGGCTAAAGGAACATATCGTCGGGATCGGTTGGAATGGGGTCTTCTTCTTTGACATGAGTGCGGAGTGCCAAATACACACAGATGCCCTCTACTGGGTGGGAGAGGTATCACAAGTATTCAGACCCCTCAACTCGAATTTTTTCCTTTACCAATTTCTAAAAACAGAAATAGCAATAGACAGTAGTTGATTAAGTTCGGGTGCATCCTGATTCCATTGATCATCCTTGAGTTTTTACAACTTTATTGAAATCCACTTGTGGTAAATTCAATTAATTGGACATGATTTATAAAGCCACACACCTATCTGAGGCCCCACAGCTGACAACGCATATCAGAGCAAAACCAAGCCATGAGTTCCTAGGAATTATCAGTAGAGCGCTAAGACAGTATTGTGTCGAGGCACAGATCTGAGAAAGGATAGCAAAACATTTCAGCAACATTTATGGTCCCAGAGAACGCATTGGATCAACCCTAAATGTTAGAAGTTTAGAAACACAATCACTTCCTGGAGCTGGCAACCTATTCTGAGCAACAATAGATAACCTGATGGCAGCTCTGGCAGAGCTTCAGTGTTTCAATGCAGATGGGAGAACCATTCAGAAAGACAACCATCTCTGCAGCATTCCACCAATCTAACCTTCTTGGATGTGTACCCAGAAGACAGCCACTTGTGTGGCGCAGTGCATTTTGGCTCTAACATCTCTGGAGAGATCTGAAAATGGCTGTGCAATGACATTCTCCATCCAACCTGAAAGAGCTTGAGATCCACGAGTGCCAAGCAAGTAGCATCATCCCCACGAAGACTCAAGACTGTAATGATCGGTGGCAAAGGTGCTTCAACTAAGCATTAAGTAAAAGATGTCTGGACACATATGTAAACAGGAAATCTATTTTAAAAAATACACAAAAATATTATATTATATAAAAAATGGGTAAAACCTGTTTGTGCTGTTTCATTATTAGGGTTTCAAAATGTGAGAAAAGCGTGAAAAAAGCGGATCTGGCTCACAAAGGGTGAGAATACTTATGTGAATTCAGTGTAAATCATCAAATACCATACGGTTAACATTATGTAAGCCAGCTTGAATATCAGCATCATGTAATTGCAAAACAAAATTACAATTGATCCCAATTATTTATTCAAGTAGATTTTCTGGAATACAGAATTTGCCGTTATATGAGCATATTTCATTGCATAAATATCAGATAATAGGAAAACCTCAACAGCAAGCAGAGTAACCATAGGTACAGGTATTTCACAAAACAAACGATGGACAGCACAGGCACAATGTGTACAGTATGGGAAATACTTTGTGAGGGGTTTTAGATGATTTGAAGATTCCTTGTATTTCTTCAAACCATTACGTCAATCAGAAATAATACAAAGTGAACTTGGACTTGAGTTGTAACAATATAAGCTACTAACAAATTGTTAACTAATGTGAATAATACAAGAGTGACGGGGGTGATATGTTGGATGATATATTTTTATAAATCAAACACTGATTGCAGGGGGAAATAACATTTTAATAAAATCATTATCTCACAGTGTGCAATGTTTTCCTTTCTAATGTCAATGTAAATATGTACAGTATTTCATACAATGTGGTGCTGAATATTGTCATTGATATCTAAAAACAGGCATTTCTTTTACTTGGGGCGCTTTTAACCTCTAAAATGTAACACTCGAATCCTGTGTAAACTATTGTATTGTGATATACAGTATCTCTCCTTCTTTCAAATGATTAAAAAGAAATAAATTCAATTTTTATTTCATTGCACATGAATAAAATGGCTGTATAGAAACATGTTCAACGAACGGATGTGTTTTTATTTACGTTCACCTGAGAAACGACAAAGAGGTTTCACAGAATTGCTTGTCAATGGCGACTTCTCGCTCACTCAGTCTCTCTCTTAATAGCTGTGAAGAAAAGCACAGTAGGCGTTATAAATTACACGGATCAGAACACGCAGCATCATAGTTGAGGTTCTACAAGATTAGGATTGTGTGTTAGATGTTTACAATGAGCTTGAACATGTTACTGTCTGATACAGTGAATAAGCTGATGAATCATTATGTGCTGCTATATTACTGGCTGGTTTCCCAGACCTAAAATCCTCCTACTGATTCTTGCACAATGGTTTTCGAAAACAGATGAGTATTTTTAGGACTCACTCTGAAATGTAACAGCCAGAAGCGTAAGCATAGTTGCCTGTATAGCGAACCTCACAGCGCACAATGTTGTTGGTGTAGTCAGATTCTGGAACCTGATAACTGGGGTTCACGCTGATCTGAAACACACAGAGAAAAGGCGTGGTACTACGCATGGTTCATATTTCATAAAATCTAGGAAAATGTTGTATAGTAACCATTTCAAATCAGCCTTGTTGCTTCTCAGAACTGGTATGTGAATACTTGAGGACACATGATCAGCATGGAGCCAAAATTAGCTCTTTCAACAAACCTTCAGGACATAGTTTCCAGGTTTCACATCTGTAATATCGATCCACTGGCAGTCGATGTCTGCGTTGTAGGTGTCATAACATCCTGGACTCAGCCCCTGTAACCAACAGAGCACCGTAATCGCTCAGACAACAGTGGCTAGTGCTCAAAAATCCTAATCCACACAGAGTAAGGAACAATAGGTAAGAATACCATATCCAGTCACTAAATGTTACAGCCAGACAATCCACAAATATAAACAATAGTGACACAATAAAGGAGATTCGTCCATGATTGGACATACCATCGATTTGATTGGTCTACATGAGATTACGCAACAAATGTTGTCTTGGTAACCTGGGTGTGTGAGGTGCAAGCATAGCGTCTATAGTAGCCATAGTCACAGGAGCTGTCCTCCAGGCAGAAGCTGGCCTTGTGCCCCTCAGCCACACTCCTCCCACCTGAATCCAACAGGTCATAGTGGCTGAACTCATCCATGCTGTGGTAATGTCTGGAGAGAAGCAAAACATGGAAGTCGGATCCTGGTATGAATAACTGATTTAATCCCTATGTCATTGCTTAACTCAATTGGACATGCAAGTGTATAAAAGCTACCTAAACCGAAAAAGTAATATTTTTCCGACATGGAGGAAGGTATGCTTAAAAGCATTCAGGTCTTGATCCGGTGACTAACTAATCAGTTGTAAATAACAAGCAAGGAAGTCAATATGTTCATTGGAACTCAGCCAAATGCAGGCTACCTGGTTCTGTACAATGCTGCAGTTCGTCTTACGTATTGCATATCTATGAGCTGAGGTCATGTGAAATGAACATTACTGGCCACTTCTGAATGTTTCCAGTATCACATCCCTCATGCGCAGTAGAGGTTATGGGTTAGGGTGAAATATGTTGAGGTAGAAACTGGAGTCAAATTCATTGAAATTCATTTTTCCATTTCTGCATTTGCCACACAAATGAAAACCAGTGTTTTGGTCATTAATCCACAAACAGTGAGAGACAGAGAAAGTGAGTAAGTGGAGAAAAAGAAAGTGTGGAACCAAAAAGAAAGAGGCCCGATAAAGACTGTTTTGGGGAGACATGGAAAAGCCTATATATATATTTGGCAATGAAAGAGGTAGAAGGGAGAAACGAAAGACAAATCAGAAGAGACTCACTGATGACAGCTGTGCCATTCCCAGGAATAACGTGGTCTGCTTGGCAGGAAGTCTGCGGTCCCCTGGTTCTTCACCCGCTGTGGAAACCGTAGCAGCATGCGGGTGTCATAGTCTCTCGCGCTGTAGGCTGAACTTTAACACACAGAACATATTACGCAGAACTGAGTATCAAACAGATTTGTACACAAAATAGGATTGAGTGTAGTTACGAGCCAAATTGGTCTCTCAAGAAATCACTTTATTTAAATTTGTTTGGGAAGGTATGCTACTGGATGGAGTGATTAAATCGAGAAAGATATGGTTGCCTGAATTGTTTTTGTTCAGATAAACAGTCTGGCTGATGATGATTTTTTGTTCGAGTAAATCAAGTCAACTGCTGGGGTTTGACTACTCCGCCCATACAACTGATGGAAAGATGTTATCTATCCACAGCGGCCCTGCTACAGGGCAACCCAGCACAACTAACTCTGTGGAGTGTATTTCCCTATAAGGCCGATCAGTCTGAATGTCTGGGCCTTAGGAAACCAATGTGAAGACTTTTCAACACACAAAGCATATTGGTGGACACCATCTAGAGCCTCCCCCTTTATCCTGCTGCCCTGTCATTGGTATATTATAATTAAATAAACCGTGCAGCATCAGCTAACCAAATGTTTAATTCCAACATTCTTAAATTCACGGGATAAAAACATGAAACTAATGTTTTCTAACACAAATAGCAAATTTTTCATACTCGTGTAAGTCATAGACTTTTATTAAGAATTTATAGCGTGGTAGAATCATTGAAAAATAGTAAAATTGCATTTTTGACTGTTCGAATGGTATACCTTGACAAGCAGTTCTCTTCGCTTGCGCATCTGAGGTTGTACATAGGAACTCTCTGGACATATATGGTTGACTGGATGTAGTATGCGTCTGGCACAAGATCAGGCAGACCTATGGCGGATGCATTTGTCTCCATCAGAAAAATGGCTTGTAAAATCAACAGAAACAATAGCACACGTCCTATATTTATGAACGAAAGCGGTGGGGGAATAATGTGCGAGGTGTAGCAAAATGCATGCCACATGCGCGCCCCCTTTGATCACGCGCTTACCGTTCTGGTGGTACCTCGTGCCATACCCAGGTCTCTC
Source organism: Dallia pectoralis (assembly GCA_029465975.1). Taxonomy (NCBI): domain Eukaryota; kingdom Metazoa; phylum Chordata; class Actinopteri; order Esociformes; family Umbridae; genus Dallia; species Dallia pectoralis. Next base: position 8,927,109 of record CM055760.1, on the reverse strand, counting down.
TCTGCGCGCTGGTCTCTCGTACACGTCATAGTAATTGTAGTAGGGGTTATCCGAATCCGACGTCTTGTACGGGTTGTACGGATCATCCCCGGCCATGATGTCTTCTCTGCTCGGAGACGGTTTGTCTTGTGTCCCATTCGTCGTGCCATTTGCCTTGGTTTCTGCGCGGCCACTTGAACGAGAACCCTGATTCTGGTTCCTTTGTCCCCTCGGGGGCCTTGGAACTTGCGGTGGCAGCCACCGCGCGCCGGCCCCCGTTTGGGGAGAAGAGGGAGACTGTCTGGGAAGCTCAGAGGGCTTCCTGGCTTCCCCGTCGCTGATGATGGTGACAGGTCCCGCTTGAGCTTGCTCAGCGCCCCTCGGCTTTGCTGGTCGGTACTCCGAACCGTGACTCAGAAGGCTGAAAACTTTCCCATTGTGCGCCCACTGAATTGTTTTGCGTAATGTACCTGCCTCTGGATGGTTTCCTGGTCTGGTCTCTGGTGGATGCCGCTGAGACTCAACAGCGTGCAGAAAGCAAACGAATACACATAAATAGGCACAGGCGCAAAACGTGCGGAATTTACGCGTGCCCATTATACGTGTCCAACAATCTAATACGACTCGAAATAAATACTATTGAAATGTCGGTGGCCTATCATTTGTTCGATCAAAATAAAGGGACTGCAGTTGCTTTTTTTAAGTAAATAAAAATGTCACACAAAAGTGCAATCTGTACGTTTGTGCTATATGTTCCCCACACAATCTCATATCGTGCCTCTTTCCACTTCTGAGACGTGCAGATGCGCATCGAGCAGATAGGAGGAGGAGTTGAACATTTGACGTTTATAATTCGGTTGTTAGACAAACCTAGGATGCTCATGTAACAGCTGGACCAGCTGCGTTCTCCTCCACAGTCTAAAGATAGTTGTGTAATGTCAGACTATAGGTGCAATATGTAATAAGAAAAAGGGGTGCAGATAACTAAACATAGAGTGAGGTCACAATCTAAACATTTGCATTATATATTATTATTATTTTAATATTTTGGTTTGCATATTGATCAGTCAGATTCATGGCGGCTCAGTAAATCTGCTTTTTAAAATATCCCTCACAAAATGAATGCTTATCCCATTCTAAATCAAGATAGAATCACTGATATGTGAAGTTTGGTAATAACTGAGGTCGTAGACACTTCACAATAAAAACACATCATTAAACCCACAATGCCTTTCTGCAATTACCACACCCAGGAGAATTTCCTGGGAAAAGTAACCACCTACTTACTCTCGCACGTACACTAACATTTCTTTCAATTAAGGTGTTTGGAAAATTCTGGTGGGTTACAGCCCTTTCATACAGCATGTGAAAACTGCAAGAGTTTTTGCCAGATCAGCAGGAATGTGATAGTTATGACAAATAGCACTTATTATGTAGGGTGAACTCTGGTTTCAGATCAGCACATAGACAGGAGGAGCTCTAAATCTTAAACAGGATTTGCGTTACGGGCTTACAAGATGTAATTGTGATATTTAAACAAAGACTCAACAAAAGTATTTCCAGCCATATTTTTCCCAATCTCCAGTTTTGCTTTTGGTCCTTTTCTGTCAATGTGTATCTTATATTTAAGCTTTTCAGTCTGACTCATGGCAATAATCACATAGAAGTCCAGTGTTCTTTCATGTGGCATGGATTCATTGTGTTGTCCCTGGTTGTGTGGGAATCCTGACCTCTAAAGGCTTGGACCAATCTGAACCTTTATTTCTGCTTCACTGTATATATATGCCAGTAAAAACACTTCCCTGTTGTTAACAGTAGCTTTCTATTTTATATGTCTATATGACTGACTGTACTGAAGAGGAAAAATCATTAATCTCTATGAAGAACTAAAATATACACATAGAGACAAAAATCTGAATAAAAGTTGTTTATTACTTCCTAACTTTATGTGCCACTATAGATTTTGTTGGTTTAAATAGTCGACATATTTGTCATTGATGTAGACCACAAACTTTGGAAAAATCTAACTTCCAAATGGCAGCTCAGTGCTGAATTATAAAAAAGCCTCCACATTTCCAACCAGAGTCACATGACTTCACATCATGCCTTGTGTAAGTACTCAAAATGGCAAATTAGAGTCCGGAAGCATTATTCGATGCTCAAAAAATGTTTCTTCCCTCCCAAGTTTGAGACACAGATAAATAGCAGATATATGAGCCAGTGCAGTGAAATAGCCAAATCTACTTCTTCTGGTAGAAATACAGGCTAAATGTATGAATTCATTTGATCATTTTTTAAAGTTATTATTGTCTTGTCATAGCATATAGATCGTTCTCAAAATAAGCACGATGGAATACCCCTATAGAGACAGTTCCAATCATAAACCAGTACTGCACAGTACAGTATCAGTAATGCATAGTAGGAACTTTACAGTACATTTGAATTAAAAAAAATAGTACTTCATCAAATGCACTTATCCAGATCATCGGTACAGTAAATTACAGAATAGTTTCATCTATCAGAGTAGAATCTAGTTGTGTAAATTACCTTTAAAGATAATATAGTCACATACTCTATGTGTCTGTTATTTACATTGATCTACTATATTCCACTTCTCTCCTATACCACTGAGTAAACGGATTTCGCAATAAATACATATTCACACATGAATCATAATCAAATATGTATCTATAATGTACTACATTGTAGGTTTTGTTGGTCCTTAATACAACAGTAACAAGTTTAATCATTTAATTAGTACCTAATTAGTAATTATTAGTACAGCTGCACAGAAACCAAACATCCTACTTTAATTTGATTGTTCCCATATAGCATCATATGGAGGACATACGCATTTTTGCAATCAGGAAATTGCCCTGGGTAATTTGGGTTCTGTAAGTGGCGGCTGATGGTAAATAGCATTTTGTTAAGTACAGAGGTTATCAAAAGACTCAAAAGGGGGGTGATGACTATATATAGTCACTATATTTAGAACAATAGTTTTACAAACAAGATTTACCAATTGTTTGTCCGGTGAAATGCTGGGAGTATTTCCAGAGAAGCATGCACACTGGAAAAATGGTTCACAAAAATACAAAAAGTACTAAATACAGGGGTCTTGTAACAACAGGTCTTGGCCTGTGTTGTGTAACGTTAGTCGAGTCCTATTCGAGTCCAAGTTTTTGTGTTTCCTGTTCCATAAATCCTGCTTGTCATTGTTTTGTAAAGTTCTCTAAATAAAGTATCCTTGTGGAAACACACCTGCATCTGAGTCTTGACTCCTGCACTCAGGAGGAATGGACAGTGTTGTTTGCGAAATTGTAATTAAACATGTTGTTACCTCTTTATCTGTTTTTTATTTAAAAAAATATTGTAATTATTTGGTGTTACATTCTGGCTAACAATTTTTTCAATTACATTTTAGCATTCATTTGGGAGCTGGCTGTGCCAGGACTAAACGTTTACAATTCAGCATACCGATAGTTCCCCAAAGAGTACAAATATGCACTATACTAACTATGAATCTGAGTTGATTTATCTGAAGACAAGCAGAACCTTCGAGCCACTGTTCTTTTTCCACGTAACTCATTGAATTGTTTTTATGCAGACTCCTCCCACTCCTTTAAGAGGTACAGTCCTCCCTAGCCACTGGAACCACATCTGCAAGACATTAGCCCAGTTCCTTTGTCCACGTTGCTGTAATTTTCACATTCTGAATTTTGGCCCTAGTGGACACATTAGGAATAACTTGAAGAATTCCAAAAAGTATTGTGTAGGATGAGACTGTGTGTTTTGTAAGGAATACTCAGTGGTGCATCCTACAAATAAAAATAGTAATACTTAATTGGTTCCTCATGGATACTGTCTCTCTCGACACCTAAACAGCCATTATGGACTAATCCTCACTACAGCCAAACAGACATTACGGACTCCTCTCTCTACAGCCGCCAAACAGACATTATGGATTCCTCACCTCTCACCACCCAAACAGACATTATGGATTTCTCCTCTACATCCTAACAGATGTTTTTGATTCCTCTCCTCTCTCTACCCAAACAGACATTACAGATTCCTCCGCTCTCCTCACCTCCTAAAATGTTTGCTCCCAAAAATTGAAACTGAAAAGACCAGTGCAGGCCATGGTATTTTACTCATATCCTTAATCCAGCCACCATTTCCTTTCCAATATCGCTTAAAAAAAATTGACAAAATGTCCAAAGCCAACTAGGCCGACCTCTTCCTCATTGCAGACAAATAAAGATCCAGACCGACCATTTCAATGTCTGCAATTGACAGGAGGTTTCCATTACTCTATTCAAAAGTCTAGAACTTGACCTTAGCAGAACCCACGTATATTTAGCCTACACACATTCACAACAGGCTACGTGGCATTGTGCACATGTAGGCTGCCAAATACTTGTGGGACTATGTACAGCATCCTGGAGGAGGAGCCCCATATCTGGAGCTGCTGGTTTTTCTCCCACTGTATGATGATCATTTGTTGCAACCTCTTAAAGTCTGGCACATAAAATGCACGGGAGAAGCCCTGGGCTTGAATGTTTGAACTTTGCACATACCAGATGCATAATGTAATAATGTCATATTGTTTTATGTTCATTACCCGGGCAATCTCCACAGAAACCCAGTAAGAAATAGGGCAATTATCTGCAGGGTGTAGTAAAATCAGGAAGGAATGAGATGCGAGGTGGTAGAGGAGAAACAATAATGTTAGAATGATTATTACCTGGAACACAAGACAGGAAACGCCAGCGCTGCCTCGCGCTCACAGACCTGACGTTCGCAACACATTTCCGGTGGGTGGGAATGGGCGGGAAATACAAAAACACTCGATCCAATTGGATTTTGATCACTCAAACTCACGTTCGGCCTCGGCAACGTCAGATTGTCGAGTCGGACGTAATTGAGACGTGTACTGAGGCTAGTTATCATGGCACCTGTATTGGCTCCACAAATCATTACATTTGGATTGAAAGCACTTTATCGTCGGTGGGTTGAATAGGACAGCAGCATGCAAGACATGCAAAACTAAAATTAATTATGCGAAAGCCACAATGTTAAACTTTGTAAATCACCTGAAATCCCACGAAGACAGGTAAGAATTAGAATAAAGTGACTGCTGTGCTGCGCTTTGCTAACTAACGTAACGAACTTGCTAGCTAATGTGGGGTAATGTCAGAATGAAATACTTCAGCCAAATTAGGAAACCAAACCATCTTTTCAAGGAATTTCTAGTCTATTCAAGGAATTTACAGGCGATAAGTCAAGCAACAGTCTGATGTACGGTGAGTTATATATAGTATGATCATCCTCCATTCTCAAATACTGATGACATTCCAATGGCATCTCCTAATTTCTCTAGGTGAGTAGTTGTAATGTTCCCAAATTTACTTGCTGGTCATGGCTCCCTCTAGCATTTCAATCAAAGATTTTACATCTTTGGACAGCATTTTTTAAATCAAAGATTGGACAGCATTTTTGGACAACAATTTTTAATCCAAGAGTGGACAGCATTTTTACTATTTTTACGTTGGCTTCATGTTACTGTTAAGACGTGAAAACATGTAATTTTACCCAACAATTTACAACATACCTAAATTTACTTCATACCTAAAAACTAAAACTGAATATTATTATATTTTGTTCCTTTAAGCTCATTTCAGAATTCAACAACAAAACTAGATTTGATCATCTCCAAAATAGATTTTTTCTTTCCCATTGACATGTGCCAACAACTTCCCATTAGGTCTGGGAGGATTGATTTAGAAGTCTTCTACCATGCACTGCTTGTTTAATCAAGAGGATGAACATACGTGCTGGAAGAAGCGTGTATTTCCTGGCCAACAAACACATGTGGGCTAAGACTTCAGACAAAACAACTCTTGTTTGTTCTGACATCCTTAAATAAGCTTTGTAGATGTTTATCACACAATTGTATTATTTAGACAACAAAGGTTTCTGAGCAATTATGTAGGTACAGTGACTAATACAGAGTTGACAAATGGATTTCACCTTGGTAATAAAAATAATAGACTAATTGTAAACAAGGATACAACTTTCATTGTCTTTAGTTCAGCAGTCCACCAACACATATTATGAATAGTAGACTACGTTGGCGCCATCTACTGGGTAAATCATCTATTGCAACTAAACAAAAAAGGAGTTCCTTACTATCTGATCCCATTCATTCAACTGCATTTCATTAATATACCCCGACCTCTTCTTACCAACCTCCTGACGCGTGGAACGTTTTTCATGTCAGACAGCGGTTCAAATATTCTTGCACTGATAACATTTCAAAATACATGTTGCCATGAATATATTTCAGCCATGAAAACGGAATGTTATGGATTAACCATATGTTGGGGAACATGACAAACAATATTTTTTTTCATGTTTTGGCCTTAAGTTCTGCTCTTCTGAAGTAGCTTGCTGCCATCGCATGATTATCTAAGCCAGGGTTGGCCAAACTGCGGTTTCCGGTTTTGAGGGGATGTACTAAATTACATGCCAGTCCAATGCCATAGTGATTTGACAGATTCTCCTTTTCCTAATCAGCTCAGTGCATATTGGACGCTCCTATTGTGTCGTTACTGCATATTTTTTGTATATAACTGTATGTTAGCGTTGTGTATATTTGCGGAATTCTATCTTGAGTGGTTATCCTCAAATAGCTGCTCTGTTTTGTCCTGGCCGGCAGGCTTGCGGTGCCAGTGAGATCAAATGCCCTCCCCCTTTTTTGTGACACCTGTTTTGTGATTACTACCCTCACCTGTGTTCCTGATCACTGTCCCTATTTAAGTTCTGGCTTCTCTAGTATGTCTTGGCGATCTTTGTTCGGTTACTGCCAATGTTACATTGTGCTGTTTTGTTGTTGTTGTTTTGTAACTTCTTTGTTTTGTTTATTAAACATCCTCCATTCTCCCATGTTGATCATCCAGCTTGACAGCCCATAGCCACTAAGAGAAGTGTTGGACGTGAGATCGCCAACATTAAATTTGAAAGAGGATACAGATTTCTTTCCTGTAAATGTAGGGACAGTGTTGAAATACCTAGACCAAAACAGACATGATGAGTAGGTCACAGAAAATGAGCATTGAAATAAAACAGTAATACCTTTTCAATAAATAAATAAATTGCCTCCATATTGGCATGTCTGTTTGATTTGAAACATATTAACACATTTGTCTTATGAACAGTTTATTTCAAAGCCAATGGTCCGTAGTTCGGGATTTTTTTATTGTATTTGCTGCAATGCATATTCATACACTTGAATAAAATGACATTTTTGCTGAATACAACATTCAACGCAGTAGCAACGACACGTGTACAGTAGACTTTTAAATCAGCACATTATAAAATGCATGATTTAAAAGGAGGATAATAACAGGATTGAAATGTAAGCTTCCTTAATACTGGCCACATTTTTGTTGTTGAATGAACACAACAAATATCAGATTGCAAAATGCCCTAAAACTTGTGCATATTTATATATTCATCCCTTTAAATTTAAAATGCTGCAATACAACATATTGACCATGAGCAGCTGCAAAAGTGTGGCAGTTGAGAATAAGCTGCCTGACGTCAGATATGGTGCTCTTTTGCTTCTGCTTGTTGTAGAACAGCTAGCCGAAAATCACAAGTTTCTTACAAATGACAAGGTTGCCAACCAGCTGGACAGCGAGGGCAGAGAGCGATTGGTACCAGGGGCCTTGATATTCCTCACATTATGGGGATCTAGAGAGAAATACACAAAGGTTGACATGCGGTGATTACTTTGTGGTTTCAATGTTAGCTTGTGCAGAAGAATAAGGCTGTGAACTGATGTTGAAGGTCCATTTACCTCGTTGTCTTGGTCCAACTGCTCCAGATCCTGATCGTTTCTCACGTTCCGGTTCGGATTCTCCTTCCAGGGCTGGAGGTTTAACTGTGCGATGCTGTTGCAGTTGACAAGTGAGTTGCTATTGCTGGGGATTCTGAAGGAGTCACGGGCAACCTGCTGAATGCCGGTGTTGCCGCAGATTATCCCAGCCAGGGAAGCTTGTTGCAGGTTACCTCTTTGGTTTGCCGTGAAGACGCCTGGATTTTCATACCACAGCCTGGAGATTAGGAAGCAGAGTGAGGACACGAGTCACGTGTGGGTGCAATATAAACTAAACACACGGTTATACAACTCCAACCACCGTAGACCAACACACACCTGTCTCCCTGGCGGATGTTTTTGAACTGGGTGGAAATTAAGCAGGCGAAGAGCGGCCCAACGCGGCCCTTGGCTACAAAGGGCTCAGCCACGCCGCCCAGCCACACGTCAATGTTAGCCGGGGTGCCGTAGAGCTCCAGCAGTTTGCGGGCCAGGTTGGCGTTGTTCAGAACAGCGGCCAGCTCAGCTTGGTTTTTGGGTTCTGAGAGTCCACAGAATTTACGCCACGCGTTGTAACCTACGTCGGGCACAGAAGAAATGCAATGAGTGCCTGCGACGGAGTTGGCTTACGGGTTGAAGTATGACACTGTAGAGGGGATGTGTACCAGGGATGCCGTGGTCCCGTCCACGCTGCATGTTAAGCGAGCCCAGGTCCATAGCAAGGTGTTCCACGAACATGAAGAGCTTTTCCCTCACGGCGTCCACCAACATGTGATCTTGAGTGTTCAGTTTGGCGGGCCTACCCACGAGACCACGGATCAGCGGGTCGATGCCGCCTGAAGGAGTACCGAAAGAGAGAATAGGATGTTGGAATAATCAGCGGGCCGATTGCAGACTGCTGGCTAAGAAGTGCTTCCGAACACTCACCCTCAAACACCACTCTCCAGGGGGTAAAGAAGGACTTAAACAGAGGCACACTGGGGAACTGAGGGTGCTCCCTGTAGTTGCTGTCCAGACGGGACAACATGGGTTGGATTGCCAGGTGGGCGAAACGGTACGCTGCCGTAGCGAACACGTTGGCGATGGTGGGATTGACGTCCGCGTTGTAGCCAGGGTATCGGCCTAACTGGCGCGCCATAGCCTCCGGGCCTACGATATGAGGCAGGTAGTCCCGGAACACAAACACCTATGATCGGGTGAGATTCAGAGAGGAGACACTTGTGTGGGTGTTTTTTTATGCTCGTGGAAGTTATGGGTTATTTTTAAACATTTTCTAAAATTATCTAACCCGAGTGAGTGGAAGAAAATACCATCGTGGATTTGTTTTTCAATTGCTGTGCGTTTACAATGAGCCAAAGGGCACAGAGAAAGGAATGTGAGAAACGGAGCGAATGCAGCAACTGTACTACGTGGTGTGGCATTCCTGTTTAACCCTGTATGAGAGAAGGATACTTTGGATTCTGCTCAGAGGATGTTTGGTCGAATAGACTGGATGTGGATTTGTCCGTCACATAGGAGACGTATTGTTCTGTCAATATTCTATAATAAACAGAATTGTGGAAGAGCATTGTTGTCTCTTGACTCCTAACCATAAGAGTATAACAGGGGTTATTCATTTCCACCATAAAGTATAATAGTATTCAATGTAAACGCCTTAGGGAACGAGAAGCAGAGAGTCCGTGTAAGGGACTTTGCGGGAACTGACAGGATGTTGCGTGTGTGTGTGTGTGTGTGTTGGAGAAGGTGTCGTCTTCAGGTACCTGGGTATAAGCGCCCATGATCTTACGGGCCTCCTGATAGAGCGTCTCGGCGTCCCAGTGTGGGTTGAGACGCCGGAGCTCCCGGGCCAGACGGTTGTGCTCACGCATGAACATGGTGTGTATTGAGGTCAGGGCCATGTTCTCATTCACACGTGCATCACCTGGCAAACATGCGGAAGGCTTACTGCTTATTGGCAAAAAAACGACTGAGCTGAATATAACACACCTGACAAGCCTTTCACATATACAACGCTGGGTTTAAAGCAATATACAGTACATTGCTCAACTAAACGACTAACCTGCAATGAAACAAGACACCTCCCTGGCATTGGTAACATTGGTGATTCTTTGGCGCGTGGCACACATGTTCTCTTTCATGACAGCGAAGGGTAGCAGCTCACGCCCGTTGTCCGTGAAATCGGTGTTGACACGCAGCAGGCCCCCGTCGGTGTTGAGGTCACGGAGTAGCCGCGCTAACCCCTCCTCTGAGCCGTACACCTGGCCCAAGTCCAGGAAGGCTGTCAGCGAATTTATCTGCTCCCTCTTGCTGACGTCTGCACCAAAGTTGTATGCCGACTCCCCAGTGCCGCACACGGGTGCGGATCTGAACACTGGGAGGCAGCTGTTTGGCCCGCTGGGCAAGCGTTTGTCATTTGCTGGAATCTGCTCACAGAGGAAAAGACAAGAGAGATGATGAGGCCATGTAGAGACATGGGTCAGATATTCAAAACTGCCTTACAGTCACAGATAGAAGGACAGATATAAAACACTACCAGAAGGGTCAGATTGTGGGATGTGTTGTCAGAGTACTCTACTGACCCGGATTGGGAAACAGGGCTCAGATCTTTCACAGCTCTTGTTGCAGTCCAGGCCATTGCTAAAGGAACGGATGCTGGGCGAGAAGGGAGTGAACGTCAAGTCATGGTCGTTCCACTGGCCAAAGAGCGTGACCATGTGTGTGTATTTGCGGTCGTTCTCTATGCCAGCATCAGTGGTTGACAGGATACGATTGGAGACATCTCTCACCTGCAGAGAACAGGATATCATATACAGTATAATTCTGGAGCTGTGAAGAAGCATATTTGTCTTTTTTCTACCTTAAATATGTTTATTAGACAACCAGTTCAAGGCAGCACACAGTAGCACTTATTCAACCTTATTTGTTGTCATCATACCAGAGGAAGCATGAAGTTGTTTAAGCGCTTTGTTGGGTCCCAGCCTTGCGGCCGGGAGACGCCATCTTCGTACTGAGCAGGCAGCCAGCGGGTGAAGGGGGTGTTGGAGGCTCCAAGACGAGGGAACTGGCTGAGAAGAAAATGCACATCAAGAGTTGAGAAACTCAAAGGGGTTATGGCCTCATCTCCTGTGGCCTAGACACTCCACAGCCAGACTTTAGAATGTATGTCAACTTCTCCTTTTGGTAACAGTTAAAAAGGCTTTCGAAAACCTCTTACAGGTTGTTGCAGATGCTGGTGGCAGTACGATATTTGTTCACATTGGGTGTGGTGCGGCACGACGGTTTGCTGACCCGTGCCTCGCAGCCAGTAACCCTCACAATGATGTCCAGCTCCTCTTTAGTGAGAATGTCTGCGAAAGAAGAGGGACGAGATAAACTTGTCGTAAGAGGCACGTGTCTTTATCGCAATTATGTTTCGGTGTATCTAGCTTAATGGATACTGCAGGCATGGTTGTTGACAGTGTTGTGCCTGAACGCGTGTTCATTGAACGATAGTTCATGAACGCGTTCATATTTTGGGCGAACGTGAACTGAACGTACTGCTTGACTGGCTGATGAACGTTCCTGTGAACTCGTTCATTCTGGTGTCTTTGAACGGCACGTTCTCTTAGTTTACCCTCGTTTAATATGATGCCAGATTTCTATAGTGCCTTCTTTGCGCAAACCCGGCTACAACAGAGATTAATATGTAGCCTATCGGAAAAAACACCCAATCTGGCAACATCAGCCACCAGTGTCGCACCACCTCATCATTATCAAAATAAAAACCAACAGTATCTATGAGCGACAAAGGAGCAAGGAGGCGTCGAATTGTACTTTTAATGGGTTTTATGACAAGGTCGGTGAGGATGGGCAAAATCAGACGTTTTTGTGCAAACTTTGCCCGCCGGGTTTTAAAAATAAAATCCGCACATCAATATCATCCAAAGCAAAACTGAAACGGCATATTGAATTAAAGTACAATCAACAACAAAAACCAAAGACCGATCCTCGACCCAATCAACCCAGATCCCGATAACTGCCAACAGCCGCAGCTGGACAACCTGTTGGTGCAGTATATTGTCGGAGACCTGCAGCCTCTGGGTTTCAATATAAACATGTCCAATTATTTCAGTGATTGCCTCAGCTCACAATTGCTTTAATAGATATTACTGTGATCATTTTTGCCATGATAATCATGATGTTAATATTTCTTGTTCTTCATGTCTGTGGTTCTATATGGGCTCTGGCAATAATATGGAAAAAGAACTATGAATGAACTAGTTCAAAATTTGAACTATGAACTGAACTAGTTCATTTTAAAATGTGTGAACTGAACTTTGAACTAGTTCATGTAGAAAGTGAACTTTCCCAAAGCTGGTTGTTGAAGTAAAATCACAACTAATGTTGTATGAATTCATTATTAACATGTTGCACATGTGTTCTACGTTAGACACCAAATTATCAATGGAATCCCCAAATCATGCTAATTGGGTATAATTACGCAAATATTTAATTGAATGGGTTGGGTTGTCACAGATTTTTTTTTTTGCAGTTCTTGAATATGTACGACCAATGAAAAAAGTGTGTGTGTGCATTGTGTGTGTAGTTGCACTGACCTGTTGCATAAACTGAGCGTTTGTGTCGTAAGTGTGCGCGCAGTGTGTCCGCGTGTGTGTGTGTGTGCACTGACCTGTTGCATTAACTGAGCGTTTGTGCCGTAAGTGTGCGCGCAGTGTGTCCGCGTGTGTGTGTGTGCACTGACCTGTTGCATTAACTGAGCGTTTGTGCCGTAAGTGTACGCGCAGTGTGTCCGCGTGTGTGTGTGTGCACTGACCTGTTGCATTAACTGAGCGTTTGTGCCGTAAGTGTGCGCGCAGTGTGTCCGCGTGTGTGTGTGTGCACTGACCTGTTGCATTAACTGAGCGTTTGTGCCGTAAGTGTGCGCGCAGTGTGTCCGCGTGTGTGTGTGCACTGACCTGTTGCATTAACTGAGCGTTTGTGCCGTAAGTGTGCGCCGTGCTTTCTCAGGACGTTCTCATTGATCAGCCTCAGAGTGTTCTCCAGGTAATCTGCCGAGCGTACCGCAGATCGAGTGTCCCTGGCCGGCTGTTTAAGGAGACGCAGGACATCTGAGGGATTGGTGGATCTCCCACGCACTTTCTCTAGGCTCCTGAAATACACAAACAACTATTCACCTGCAGTTGTGACACATCTCACTATAGAAACATTCAATGTATTGAATCATACAAAACTATTACAATATGCACATTTTTGAATGGTGACACAAACTGAGAATTTAGCGATTTAGATTTCCGTTAATCTTCCTTAATCTTTAGTCAATTTATACAAAAATGTTGCAAGAGATTCATTCATTCATTTGGGAACAATTACTAAAAACAGGTCCGATGGAACTTTATCCGAAGAGGTCGACTAACACGGACTCACTTTTCTCTGGAGTACTTGTAAGCGTCGTCCACAAGCCTCTTTGCCTCATCCACTGAACTCTGAATGAAGGGCCCACCTAAACTCTGTTCTGATACGCTGGGCTCGATCCACATCAGGCAGAACCCCAATGTCAGAAAACAGGGGTGCAGCATCATCTGGCCAAATTGAGAGATTAATCAGAAAACACATTTTGACCAAACGCGCTGCTCTCGTAAATGTGACGTGCACATCATATTGCCCATGGGCGCTTGTTAGATTCTGAGAACGAGTGACCTGCAGAGACCTAAAGAAATAATCAAGTACTTTTTAACACAGTATTGTTATCAACGCGCTCATGCTTGGATCAGAGTAACCATGGATAAGTTTAAAAAAGATCATCAGAGAAGAAAGTTGAGAAAAGTACCGCAACAAAGGTGGGTGTCTTACTCTGGTTTATCCGCTGTTGTTGGGACGTCTTTTTGAGAGTTGTGGCGTCAACTGAAGATGCCTTCTGATGCCTTCTTTAGCTGTCCAATATATAGTGCATGTTCCAATGACCCGCCCCTTTCGCCTGTCATTTCTCAGGTTTAATTCTGATTGTGTACTTCCTCCAAATGTGCCCATGACGTATTTGACCAAATCAATCATTTGCTGATAATCAATGAGCCATACAATTAAAAATAGATTTGATTTAACCTACCAACACACACACTTGACCTTAATCGTTTTTTTTGCTTACCGTATCTTCTGGCTTGTTTCCTGCTACAACTCTTTCGGTAATATGATTTATTGTTTTTCTTTCTAGCACTGAGTTGGCTGATTGCTATCGCATTGATTGCTATTGCATTGTAATTGAATGTTCTTTATCGAAAGATGTCAAAATCTAACTTCAGTTGGTTCATTTTGTTCACAGTTAGCTATAGTCTGTTGAAATCAGTCTTTCACACATCCTCACCAAGATTGCTGTTTGACCATTTTTTGTTACCTATGTTGCCATCACCATCTCGCAACATGTTGACATAGAAACTATAACTTTGGAAAGTGGCTTCAATAGGGAAGTCTAATTCAAGATTGTGAAGTAAATAACTCTTGTACTCTTGATGAAGACAGCGTGCCTGTCGAAACGTTGGTCTTATTAAATATTATTTGAGTTTAGAGTGTGCAGCTTTTTCTTATTATTTTGTTCCATTCCGGACCCTTCAGCCAGCACCTCGCCTACTAAGGTGTGCGTTGCTTCTACCTTTTTTTTAGGTAAATAACTCTTAACATGACTAAGAGTCAATTGTAATAAAATATCCACACACAAGGACGGGACAGGTTTAGGTAATCCTGAAACAAACATTTTCCCTGGTTCAGGAAGTTTCGGACAGTAAAGTAACAAAGGCTTAATTGATAAAGTGCACTTGCACAGATAATCACTTACTGATTGTTTTATGTTGTGCTTGGTGGAATGAGAAAAAGGGATGAAAAGTCCTAGATAATAAATAACCTGTAATGTTTAACATGTTTACTGCTGTATGTTGACGAGGTGAGCTTTTATACTTATTTGTAACAATGATACTTTGACTAGTTGTGAGGCAGACGACAGACACATACATGATTGCAAAATGCAATGGTTCCTTGAGCAAACATATCTCTCTGCCATATTTGCCAAGCGAGCTAACTAAACCACACATTTTACACTTCATTTGAGTAGCTACAAGTGTGATCGGACTGTATCCTTAGTGTCACATACACAGAAGATTCGACCAAAAAGTACAGATCGCAGGACCACCCAGGACACTACGTGAATAAAAACAGTCGCGCAGCACGGAAGGAAAACAGTTAACACAAAATAATGTTCTAAATTAAAATGTATATATAAAACAGAGAAATGTTTAAATGATAAAAGAAAAAAAACTGCTGAATAAACCCCCCAACCCCCCAAAATACAATCACATTTGTAAATGCTCAGGCCAAGTCAGATTTTTATTGCTAATCATTTGTTAAGCATTGACTGAGACTCTACAGGGACGACTAACAAGGGCACAAAAAATAGTTTAAAAATAAAAAAATGTATCCATGAGTTGAACAAACTCAGAAAAAGTCGATGAAGGGCTGTCTTTCAAAGATTCTGAACAATAAAATATGAGGTTTATAGGTTCCGTAACTAAAATCTATACTCCGTATAGCAATTTTATTTGCCAATTTTTAAGAATTATTATTCACCTCAGATATTTGGGCGTTTTATTTCCTGATCTAGAATCTCAGAAAGAGCGGCTGGATGAATTGAACTCTATATTTGAGGCTTGAGCCAAGAAGTGATTAATTTTTTTGTTGACAACTTCCCTCTTATCTGTGTATTTTTTGAATTACATCTACACCCTGTAAATAACCACCCTATAAATCAAGTGTTTAGTATAAGGAAGTGACTGGAAGTATAGCATTAAATTAATTAAAAATTAAGAAATCAGTTTTTTTTAATCAGTAACCAGTTTGGAAGATAGTATGTTGTGTGGAGCCATGGTCAATAGGTAATAGTGCCAACTCCAGGCCCATTTGGCTCTTCAGGCACCAGGGTTTAATAGCTGTCTCCACACCTCACTTATGTGTATCATACTCCTGTCTCTACTCCACCTGTGTCTCTACTCCACCTGTGTCTCATACTCCTGTCTCCACTTTACCTGTGTCTCTACTCCAACTGTGTCTTCACTTCACATGTGTTCCACCCTTCACTAATGTGTCTCCATGTCACCTGTGTCTCCATGTCACCTGTGTCTCTACTCCACCTGTGTCTCTACTCCACCTGTATCTCCACTCCACCTGTGTCTCAACTCCACCTGTGTCTCCAGTCCACCTGTGTCTCCAGTCCACCTGTATCTCCACTCCACCTGTGTCTCCAGTCCACCTGTCTCCACTACACCTGTGTCTCCTGTCCACCTGTCTCCATTACACCAGTGTCTCCAGTCCACCTGTCTCCACTACACCTGTGTCTCCTGTCCACCTGTCTCCATTACACCTGTGTCTCTCAGAGGTAAGACGAGTAGCTACTGGTAGTGGGCCTTGGCCTGAGTTGTGCACATACCGGCATTTGGTTCGTGCTCAGACTACCGTCGTTTTCTCGCTCTTGTTGACATCTATTAGTTAAGGACGTACGTCTAGGCAGAATAATATGAGTGTAGATTCTGTAGAATGTCATGATTGACCCCACACCACTAGGTGGCGGCAAGTGCACTTTAACGTTGACTGCGATCCACCAACCGAATCCTAAAGAAGACCAGGGCTGTGGACAAAAATAACGAAGCGTGGAAAAATGTGGAAGCAGTCAAGGCTGCAAGGTGAAAATGTAATGGGTGGTGGAGGAAGATGGCCATGAGATTTCAGGTTGCAAAAGCCAGAAACTTGTGACCGCCAGCACCGATACCCCCCCCCTTCCAGGAAGTGAACTCAAGTTCAATGCCGCCTACCCGGAAAAGCAAATATATACATTTCTCTCGCACTTGAATAATGACTGATGGACAGGAACACACCTGTACCATGACATGGCTGGTATGTACATCACAGAGTACTGAAATAGACAAACAAGACTAGTTGGTACACTGAGCTGTAACCTAAAGTCTCACTTCACACATATCCAGTGGGTCAATATTACAATTCAAGTGATTACCGAACATTAGTGCAACACTGTGTTGTGCCCAAAACATTTGCATGTTATCTCATACCAATGTTTCTTGAAAAAGTTTTTTGATGCTGAGCATGGAACAACAGTGCCCCATTTCTTTGGTACTTTAATTAATTTCCCCTCTATTAATAGGGTCACAAAAGTGACACATTAATAGTTCCATTTTTGTCCCCCAAGGGGGCGTCTAGGGCTTGTTTTGTATAGGTTTGATTAGGGAATAATTAGGGGTCCATATTGGCACAATAAATGCTAAGGTATCTGCTATAGTTATTTAACGGGCCTCACTAAACTGTTTTTCTGTGTTATGTAAGAAGTGCAATGTTATTCAAATGTTTATGACACATGTAAACTGTATCTGATAGGCTGCAAGTGAATTAATTTAATTAAATTAATTTCAAAGCATTATGTAAAATAATATGTAGTATATCCTCATTACTACTGGAATGATGATTATAGGTATTTAACAGGCTGAATGTCAAATGGCCAACTGAATGCACACTGGCTCCTGTTGTTGAATACTAAAGCAACACCTTCCTTGTCTTTCTTTTGCATAACTTATACACTTGTATACATGTCAAATTCCCTTCTGCTCCTTCCCGACAAGCTTAATCCAGCGGCCGTCTTGTTTTATTTTGCGCACCTGTTGTCATTAGTGTGGTTTATAATCCCTTGGTTTTTGTTCAGTGTTGAGGAACGTTATTTTGGAATGCTGTTGTATAACGAACCAGCGTTAAGACCTCTTTGTTTTTGTTGTATTTCTGGAGTTCTAGTTTTTGTTTGTTGTTTTTTTTGTTTTGTTCCTCAGTCTTCTTAACCTTTTGTCTTTGTTTTACCTTCACTACCTGTCCTTTATCAGATACACTGCATACATCAGCAACTGCTCATCTCACCGTTACAGACACAGTGTTTGTAAAGTGACAACTGTTGAGTTAAAACTAAAAGCTAATAAAAGTTAATCATAATTCACAATAACAATTTTGTTAACAACAGATTATGTTGTGGCGTGTGTAGGACTGGCACATGTATCAAAAAATATGTATCTTCCATTTAATTCTTGATTTTTTATTCTTTTTTACTTTTTCCAATAGGGTAATTATCTAACCTATCTGTAATTGGGCTTATCCTTTTCAAGTATTATGCAAGAAATGTATCTGAAGTGAAAACTATGGTTTTCTATTGTATTAGGGCCTTTGTTATTTTTACAGCTTGGTTCCTCACCAATGAGAATACAAATAGGCTTATCGCACATTGACTTGTGGTTTTATCTCAAGCTCTCATTGGTCAAAGCTTTATGTGGCAGGTGGCATCTGTCTTTACCTCAGTTCTGCATTCAGACAGACTTTATTTTCCAAGTGAACACTATACTAGACAGACTGACTTTATTTTCCAAGTGAACACTATACTAGACAGACTGACTTTATTTTCCAAGTGAACACTATACTAGACAGACTGACTTTTTGGTGATGGCGTCTTTAAAGTTGATATTTGTTGTCTTAATTGCCTATCAGACCACAGGTATGCTATACAATTGCAGAAATGTGTGGTTATTTACATTAATAATGTGATGTTGAAGGATTTCTCATTCTATTTATTTAATCAACATACTTAAAATAAAATAAAATGTTACATAAAATGATCTATAGTTGTGTTAATGTACTTTTAAAACTACAAATAAAAAGTATTTACGGGAGACATTTGTTCTAACAGAAAAACCTTATATTTTCACAGCTTTGGCCAGAGTGTTTGTTGCGGAGACACAACATGCCTGGGACAAGCAGAAGGTAACTATCATTAGACAATTCTTCTTTTAACCATCACAATAACCATTGCCAGTGTGGTACCATTTGGTGCTACCTAGTGAAAAACAACTACCCTGGTTACGGAAAACATACACAGACACATATACTGACACAAAAACAAAACATTTACTGAGAGAAATTAACCAGAAGCTGCAATAATTGGACAGGGATTATGTTTTATCAAAGAACAGAAAAATAGATTAAAGAACATCAATTAAATCAAGGATAATTATAATCAGCAGTGGCGCAAACACTTTTTATGAAAAAATACATATAATTTTTTACAATTGGGACCAAGTCTCAATGTTATGTATGTTTTTTAAACATATTATTAATTGTTTTATTTATAATTACAACAAGTAAATGTTCAAATATAACTTCATGCAAACATCTTAAATCAGTACTTGGTATGGCTAGTAAACATCTACAAATGATCTCCTCCAAATACCACATTACATTATCAAAGTAAAAAGGTGTTATAATCCATTTTCCCATTTTCTCCATTGTCCCAGACATTGAATAGCATACCTTTATCATTGTGACATTGTGACAATATTGAGGTTCACACTGGATCAGGTATTTTTGCATTTCAGTGAAAAAGGTTAGGTATTTTTAGTTTGTCTTGCAATATAACCTCTACTTATACTAAGGTGACAGAATGAGACCGCGGTCTCATTTTCAAACATGCCCTGGGAACATCAACTCAATACATGCTTTCCATACAAAAATAGAATAATGGAGGGATTGGCACACATTTAGGGAGGTCCAACCAACATTCTGGTATAAAATACAGTGATGTGTGTTAACTGTCTGAAGTAATAAAACGTAGGGGACTATTATATACAGAGTCAAGCAGCTTCAGGGGAAATCAGAAGCACTTTGGTATATTATATATGTATGTAAAGGTGTGCGTCTGGTTTAATCAAAACGACATGCTTTCAAAGTTCAAGCCAGCTGAGGTGTGATAGTGATTCTACGTTTTGATAAATGATGAACATAATAAACATTCTGCACAATCATTTTGAGTGTTATTAACAGTAAATGTTATTCACGAACGTGCTAGACAGCTTCTGGAAATGGAATGGCAAAAATGTGGATTTCTGTCTTAACCAATACAGTGAACTCGACTAATTTTGGCACCTTTGATAAATACAAGCGAATCAGGCTATGAATGTTTTTGTTTATCCTCTAGGTCTTTGACCTAAAATCTAAACTTAATTAGATGTCAAATGAAAAACATATTATATAAATATTTGTCTCAAAAATATGTGAAATATGCATGCCATAATTATTGCCACTA
This sequence comes from Dallia pectoralis, assembly GCA_029465975.1. Classification (NCBI taxonomy): domain Eukaryota; kingdom Metazoa; phylum Chordata; class Actinopteri; order Esociformes; family Umbridae; genus Dallia; species Dallia pectoralis. Next base: position 8,907,088 of record CM055760.1, on the reverse strand, counting down.
GAAAAGTAGTAAAATCTATTGCCACAAGTAAAATCTAGCTGAACTATGTTTGCATTAATATTTCAAGTTTCTAAGTTAAGTGGTAAGCCATTACATTACAGTTTTTCTGGGTTATAAATATGTAGTGGCCATAGTCAATCATCAGAAAATGATGTGCGACAAAATGTTGAGATGCACAGATCAGGAAATTGCTATAAGAAAGTGGCTCAATTGTTGAAATTTAGGTGAACAATTTTAACAATAGAAGTTTAAAGCAACTGAAATCTGGCCTGGAGGAAGACATTTCTATGCTGTATGTACTCTACACACAGTAAAGAGGATGGTTTTAGTGGCAAAATAATCTCCAAGGATCAAAGATGGTGAATTGATTGTAGACTAGTTGAGTCATGGGATCAGAAAGTTTCTGGAACTTTCAATGGGACCGAATTCTAAGGTCAGATAGGACCAAAATAGCGCCTTTTAAAAACAACACAAGAAATTGGTTTCGTCGAGAGAAATATTTGTTTAACGATAAAAACACATTTTCTCATTCAACTTTGTTTGATGTTTAGACCATGAGAATAATATTTTCCTGGTCTGGCGAAATCAGGGTTGAACCTTTGACCTGAATGACAAACATTACATCTGAAGGAAACCCGAAGTTAACCTGCCAACACAAAGGAACCTACCCATCCCAAAGTAACCCTTCCAACACAAAGGAACCAATCCAAACTGATTGAGTTTGAGAGGATATGCATAGAAGAGTGGGAGAATCTCCCCAAATCTGGTGTGCCAAGGATATAGCTGATTGAAAGGAGCTCCAACAAAGTATTGAGTGAAGGGATTTGAATACTTTTACATTTAATACAAGTGCTAAAAAACGTTTTTTGAAATGTCTTCTGGTTATTCATCCTAGTAGAACAGACGGAGTGGGACATTTACTATATTTAAAATACGCCACATATTTATTTATTTAAAAAAATAAAATGTATTGGAGATCTATGCACAGCAGTGTCCAATCTCTTGGCATTAGGTTCTGGTCCTCTCGTGTAATTCATCGGGATATTATTAAAAGCAACACCCTACAATGTTGAGGAATACGTAGGTATGGCAGTCTTTACAAGTACTCTACCCGATATACAAAAACAAAAACATAGATTCAACAGAGAATTCGTTTCAGACGCCCCACGAAAGAGGAACCTTTGTATGTTCTACCACCTCCAATCTGGAACATTCTCAACCACAAAACTCCACCAAAGCCCAAACCATGGGTTTATTAAAGAGTCAATTTCATTTCTGTTTTCTTCAATTTTTTTGGAAAGGTAGAAAAGTCTTAATTAAAAAAAAAATCACTAACAACATCCAATTTTGCCCTAGAAAAGAGTAGATGTACATGTATGTCGTCGCCTTCGTATCCCCGTACAGATTTTCTCTTTTTCTCTCAGACAGGGGACAGCTGCCAGGATTGCACCCAAATAGTGGAACTTCTTAAAGATCTTCTCTCCAACACGGCTGTGCAGGTCAGTACATAGGCAGAACATGTTCCACTGAACCCCACACAACCTATCATGCAATCAACCATTCATCCTAGTAGAACAGACAGAGTCTTACAAATGGGACTTTTACTACATTTCAATATTAATGAAACACTAATAAAGTTGACATTAAATGCATACTTTGTGTTTAAAATAATGTAATAATAATAATTATACATTTGGATAGGTATATTGAAAATAGTGTTCAGTGTACAGAAAGGTCATAGATAGAGCCTACAGGACACCAGAAATAAACCGAGGAAACGGACAGATTTCAGTTCCTTAAATGGTTTTCACCTGTTTTAAGATCACGATTCACGACGTATACCAAAATTAACCTTCCACTGTACTAGAAATGACTCTCTGTTCTGCATTACCGTTTTGTTGTCTTCACACTTCCCGTTAACTTTTGAGGTATGAAAATACGCTGTAAAAGAAGGTCACAGCCTTATAGTGCCCAGTGAGTTTCAGTGATGCTGGTTTGCTTTGGGCTTTCACGTTTCTCGAAAAGAATTCGGTGGTGCTATAATTGTGCATAATTACTTTAACTGATGCCAATCCATTCTTTCCTTCGCAGACGGAAATCCGAAGCGAGCTTGAGAAAATGTGTGAGGTCCTACCAGGCCCTACAGCACCTAAACTGTGTCAGGAAACCGTGGATAAATACTTCACCCTGGGCATCAGCTTCCTCACCAACGTGGTCGTGAGTGTTCGCAAGAGTTTGAGACAACCATCTGTTACGTTTTCATGTAATCCAACTCAAGGTGTGCCTCTGTTTCCTACCACAGAAACCTGCTGAGGTGTGTTCCATGTTGGGACTGTGTAACCCAGAGGCAGCAAGCCAACTGATCCAGTTGCTGACCAATCACAATCAAGAGGGCCTGATGTCGTCCATGAAAACGATGAACGTGAGACGGAAATAACAAGACTGCCTTAACTCTCTTAGACGTCGACCCTAACAGTGTCTGACCTCCTGAGAGTATCTGTCTGAACCAGTGTGTGCGTTTGTTTTTAACTGGTTGTCTTTCTCCCTCGGTTCTCTTTTCGTATAACAGGTGCAGTTCAATCCACAGTGCACCTTCTGTGTTTATCTAATTAAGTCACTGGAGAATATGCTGCCCAAAGTAAGGACCGAGGTATCGCATTGCCATGGAGATAGAATCATTGTTGTGATTCTATTTCGTCAAGGCATGAGCCCCAAATACACACACTCAAATATACACACAAAAAAACACCCACGCTCAGTTTTCGTAATGCCCGTGTTTGTTTCCACTGTCAGATAGCTGTGATTGATCTGGTGGGGAAGATGTGTGACATTCTGCCCCAGTACTTCCAAAAGCAGTGTCACAACCTGATAGAAAAGTATGGTAAGATCCTGGTCGACATGCTCCTGACCTACACCAGCCCGAAAGCCATTTGCACCTTCATTCAAGTCTGCGTGGCCATGGACACACCCCTTGTTGGTGAGTTCATAATTCACTTCCTTCTTCGCTAGTCCTGTCTGTTCTGCTTGCTTTTGACACATTTTCTTCCCCCCCCGTCTTTTCATTCTCCTCCCTTACAGCGAGTGACGCTCCAACCGACTGTGACTCCTGTCTGACCCTCGCGGTTTTGACACGCCTTCAGCTGGGCTCCAATGCTTCCGAGTCTCAGACCACCTCCTTCGTGGACTCGGTCTGTCAGCTCCATCCCAATGCTCTTCCCAAGGTTAGCCCTGACCCCCTGGTTTACCCATGAGCCTCCATGCTACATACTGTAGAAGCCTGGTAGGACTCACTTTTTATTGCCCCCTTTTCAGTGCACTAGCTTTACCCAGCGCCACGGACAGCAGCTGACAAAGGTTCTGGGTAAAGCACAGCCTGCACTTGATGTGTGTGAGGTAAGTAATTCAACTCACCAAATAAGGTTATATACCATCTCGCATAAAGCCCAAGTAGCTATGGACTGGCCATTTGTAGTAATTGTCAGGACTGTTTCTCAGGGAGTTGGTCTGTGTGGTGGCGTGAGGGAGGAAGATGGACAGGAAGGGGACATGTGCACTCTGGTCAAAGGCTACAAGTGCAGAAACCTCACGACTGCCCAGGAATGTGGGGTAAGGCCAAAGCAGCTGGGATGGATTTCTACTTTTACCAGGAGTTCCCTTTAGACAAAACGCTTCTGCAAGAGCCCTGGTTTATGAAATCATACAAATAACCAGTTTTAAAATGTATAATGTTGTTTAAATTGTGGCAAATTGTGTCTTATGCAGACGGTGTCCTTCTGCGAGAAGTATGTGTGGAAGTAAGACACGCAGACCAGCCCCTTCTCTCCAACCAATCGAATGGTAAGTCGACTTGGGAGTAGATCGTCATGGTTTCGGTGCGTTGGTTCTTACGGTTCCCAGGTTATTCATAAGTGTCTCTTCTCCATTCAAGACCAATGATGCATGACGTTGGAGCAGAACGCAGCCTTCAGCCAAACGGATGATTCCAAAGCTTTCTACATCAAATTGCAAAAACATCTAATATTGGTTTTTGATCTTGACAATCGTTTCCTGATAACACTTTCTGCACACAATAACACGGACCTGAACATTTCTGCTATTCATAACACATTCATAGACCTCTTTTGTACTTTTATCAGCTGCCTATGAACTCTGAAGAGCAAATAAATGGCTTCCAGGGGCTGGAGATTTCTCAATGCCAGATAACATTGTTTCAATTAATCTACACTATTGTCCATTTCATATTAGCAGTATAGGGATCTCCAACTACTGGGAATAGATGATAGCAGGTGTTAAACACAAAATGCATTAAATGTCACTTGCTTTGTAACTTTGGTGCCATCTTGCCTCAGTTCATATTAAATACAGTATACTGCATGCTCATTATTTCTCTACACTTGCAAAACACATTTCCCTTAAGAGGACAAGTGACATTCCAAACACAGTATGAGTTTTGTCACACTGGGGACATGGAACAGTACTCCTCTTTGCCTTCAATAAAATACCAAACGACAGTAAGTTTTCAGAGTAAAATACTACATGGGATGTGGCCGTATGCAGTGTCACAGTAGACCTTTATTTAAAGAGTTCACACATGGGACAGCATTTCAAGTCATCGAGTAAGGGAACCAGAGTTTCCAGAGACAGGGTATTACCTGTGAGGGGTTCAAGATAGAACAGGTGTATGCGGGTACGGGCGGAGAACGTTATAAAAGGCACTTTTACACCTTCAGTAACCAGACTGACAGCCTTTCCACTGGACTGAAAAGTAAATGTGGAGAAATTAAAATGATCCACAGTCCCAAACAGACCCATGAGATTAGAGAACATTGTAAACGAGGCTGGTTTCTCTGTACAACACCAGCCAGACTTTGTCTCCATCTATGGGCCTATACAGAAAAGTTGTGTCATCTCAGATCCTTGTTGACAAAATATAAACAGCGCCTCAATTAAGGTCTACAGTGTCACCCTGTGGCAGCCGCCTGAAGTTTCTCTGTACAACACTTCAGAAAGCACAGGGTGACACATTCGGAATAAAACAGGTTAGGCAAATGACTAAAGTCCTTCTGTGCACCATTTTATAACCTGGCGGTGTACATATATAATAAAGGTCCCAGAAATTAAAAAAACATTTGTTTTGTCAACCATGTCCTAAACAGATACAGATAGCTGGACCCCAGGAGTAACTAAAGACAAGCTTTTACCACACTCAGTGGTCACCTTGCCTTTACGTTGGTCTAAAAGAACGACAGAAAAGACAGACCTTAAAGACAGAGTCCGCATTTGACCAAGGTTTACGACAAAGCTTTCTTTTACAGTGCAGACAGCTAGAGTACTTGACGTGAGACTGATTTTGGGGAGGTGAGCTTGTCTGGGTTGACAACGTCAGAGTCGCAGAACTGTGCGTTTCCCTAGAGATAGAAATTGCGCTAGCATGGGGCATAACGGCCGCTTTGTGTGCAATCACGTTCCACTCTACCCATAATTGAATTGCAAATGTGGCACCAAAATACACAAAACAGGGGTTTTTAAGTAAGAACACACAAAGGACCACATATTAACCCCCGAGACACTGTCAACCCACTCGATATCTCTGGCTCATGAACTAACAAATATAGAAGGCACATCCCAATCATAGAGAAGGTTAGAGGACATTAACAGCCAAAGGGCCGTTATAACATGAAAATCACCACTGAAAGCTTCCATTACGTCAAATATAGACAGGCCAAGACAATCCTTTCTGGTAACACAAGAGGACAAATCAGATATCAAGAAAGGCTGAAAAGCAGACACTTTTAATGGTGATGTCCACACTGTCTCCGTCAAAGGAAACATATATATATGGATTTTGTCCCCCTTCCCTCTCCGTGACTCCAACAAACCAGGTCATTTAGCAGCTTCTGACTTCTCTGTAACACGTCAGAAAACATGATCTGAAGGGATGACACTTCCGAACATGGTAATGATTTCACAACCTAACCATTCTCCCCTACAATCGCGTTTTGGTTGTCTGCCCCGAAGGCAAACACTTTGCTTTACACTTTAATTTAAAAAAATAAAGTTAAAGGGGACAAGATCTATATCCTAATTACCAGTTTCAAGTACTGCTGATCTTCAACCCAAAATGTGCCGTTAATTATTTCTTCGATTAAAAAAAAAAAAATGTGTTGGGGTACCGTTAAGGAAACACATGGGACTTCAAGGAGTGTGCGAGCAATTTGAAACGAACAGATCGGGACGGGAGTGAAGCATCCTTCAATAAGAGGGGGAGTTGACAGTTTGAAAAGGCGCTCGGGGAAATACACCCTTCCCAAACGAGTGTGGGTTTTTCTGTAGTACACCTACAGCTCGGGATGGGAAGGGTTTTGGGGTTCAGTATTTGAGCTTTTTGGGGACCTCCCAGGGGAAGGCTTCCCGGCCAAAGTGGCCGTATGCAGCTGTCCGCTGGTAGATGGGCTTCTTCAGGTCAAGCTCCCTGGAACACAAAAACACAAGGTTATCGATTGGGTAATAAATGCATAATTACTGAAGTACCAATTAGGATGCGGAATTTAAAATGTACAACTCCAATGGGAACTCAGCAGACAGCGTAACTGCCAGAGAACACCGTTCTATAACCCCACCTGACAATGACACCAGGGCGAAGGTCAAAGTTCTTCTTGACGATGTCCAGCAGCTCCCTCTCGCTCTTCTGTGACGTCCCGTAGTGGAAGATGGAGATTGATAGGGGATGGGCAACTCCAATAGCATAGGACACCTGACAACACGGACGCTTTTATTACACATGTATTTTCGAACTTGTGTGCCAATCTGTGCGCTATGTCTTGGAATTTCATGACTTACTGAGAAGTGATTAGGTTATTTAACTACTAGATTACAAACAGCCCAAAATGGGAGGTGGAAAATTGATTTAGCTTATCACAAAAGTCCCAGACCGCAACTTTAACAAACAGGAAGAAATCAATTAGAACATGTTCCAACTTATCTGTCTTATCGTGACACATAACAGTAACACGATACAAAATCAACAAGCGGAACAAAACATGCCATCGCTCACCTGGACCAGAACACGCTTACACAGCTCAGCCTTCACCAGAGACTTGGCGACCCAGCGGGCCGCGTACGCAGCTGAGCGGTCCACCTTAGTGTAGTCCTTCCCTGAGAAGGCCCCCCCACCGTGGGCCCCCCAGCCCCCGTAGGTGTCCACGATGATCTTCCGTCCCGTCAAGCCAGCGTCACCCTGAGAGAGAGAGACAGTCAGCCGAGGAACACCAGAACCACCGGTCCAGCTGAGTGTCCGGCGATAACAGCGATGTACAACGCTCACCTGAGGACCTCCGATGACAAAGCGCCCGCTGGGCTGCAGGTGGTAGATGGTGTCGTCGTCCAGGTAGACTGAGGGCACCACGGCCTTCACCACCTGCTCCTTCAGGGCGTCGCGCATCTCGTCCAGGCAGATGATCTCATCGTGCTGTACAGACACCACCACGGTGTGGACACGCACTGGGAGCATGGCCCCCCGGTCCTGCCTGTACTGAACGGTCACCTGCAGGTGGAGAGGCAGGGCCATACGGTTCTTAGCCAGGTGGCAAATCACTCATCTTCTGACTTGGTCTGCGTTTCACAGAAGTTATTTCATGCGAGTCAAACGCATCAAACTGAGATTCTGTTCCAATCTTCCTATAATGTTCTTTGGCCCGTGTTAATCTTTTGGTTTTATTAACCGGTCTGACACGAGGCTTTATCTTTCCCACGCTGCCTAGATTGCCAGCACTTGAGAATCGTCGCTTCATTGTTGACATTGAGACTGCTGTTTTTGCAGGTACTGTTGAGTGAAGCGCATTTGAGGACCTGCGAGGCAATTCTCAAACTAGACACCTGTGCATTTGTCCGCCTTCTCTGTATTTCCCCAGGGTCACCTACTTCACTTTCTATTCTTGTCAGAGCAGTTTGGGCTGTTTGGTGAAGTAGTACACAGCGTTCCAAGAGACCGTGCGTTACCTGGCAACTCCCCGCATACACTGTCGAGTTTCAGAACAACGTTATTTGTTTCAGGCCATTTGGAACCTGTAATCAAACCCACAAATGCAGGTGCTTCACATACTGAACTAACCTAAAGGAGGGTTTTCGAGTCTTTAATCAGCACAAATGTTTCCAGCTCGGCTAAAATAATTGAGAAAGAGTATAATGATCAGCTTTTGTGAAAATTATAAAATCGGATTAACAAAACCAATGTGCCATTGAAAGAGGACTGATGGCTACTGATAATGGGCCTTTGAAGACAAGTTATTCCAATTCAAAAAACAGCTTTTTCCAGCAATAAATCATTTACAACATGAATTATGTTCACACATAATTTGATCAGCTAGGTGTTAATCAAATAAAACAAATTAGAAATATCCTTGTTTAAGAAGGAAAAGATAAATTAGCCCAAATATTAGTACCTTTGTAACATTTATAATTTTATCTCCAATATTAACACAATCTGCACCTACAACAAAAGCTGCCGATGGCAAATAAATCACTTAAATTTATAAATAAAAATAAAATTGTGCGGTTTGTACTTTGAATGTGGATCCATGCAGCAGTATTTGGATCATCATTGATCGAAGTATTATTGCTCTACTGTGCAGAACACAAACCTGAGTTTTGGAGTCGGGTCTCAGCCAGGGCAGGGTTCCATTGCGGCGTAGTTCGGCCATCTTGGCATTCAGCTTGTGGGCCAGGACGATGGTGAGGGGCATGCACTCTTCAGTCTCATCTGTGGCATAGCCGAACATCAGTCCCTGTAACAAGTCACACAGAAATAATAACCACACTGCCAAACAAATCATCCATCGTCAGGACCAGGGAAGTAGTTATTGACTCACACCATATCTGACTTCCAGTGAATGCTAAAATGGTCAAACCACCCATTAGTATAATGTAAACTAAAAAACAAATCATGTCCTTGTCTCAAATTTACAGCTGGATTTGAAACAGGTTTATTCAGTACGTAATCAACAAACAGAATCCCAAAACTTTTATTTAATGACCTGGGCCAGACAATGACTCATACAGGACAACACACAATTATCCAGGACACAACGGCCCTACGGATACACTTTAATAGGAGTGTCTAATAATCCGGGACAACCTCGTCAGGCGACATGGTGCATTAGAGAACGGAAATGAGGAACGAGCCACTTGAAGTTGTAATTAGCCCCTACGGGCAGTATCATTTTAAACCCCTTAGCTCGGAGACACTTGCACAAACGAGAGATGCACATTTACAAGCAGGCGGGAAACAGCAATCCCCAACCAACCTGGTCTCCGGCACCAACATCCTCCTCTTTGCGGTCCAGGTGAACACCTTGAGCGATATCAGGAGACTGCTGCTCTAGAGCCACCAGGACGTTACAGGTCTTATAGTCAAAGCCTGTGAGAAAGGAGCGAAGGTAAAACGCTTGTCTAGACCCGCTAGCTAACGGTGACGCGCAACCGCAGAACACGTCGTCGGGAGTTTGTGAACACTCTCCGGCGGGCGTTACCTTTGGATGAGTCATCGTAGCCGATGTGCTTGATTGTGTCCCGGACGACCTTCTGGTAATCAACATTGGCCCTGGAAGTGACCTCACCAGCGAGGAGGATCATCCCGGTTTTAGCCACGGTCTCTGAAAAAGCACCGGCAAAGTCAAAGAGCGTAGGACACAGTGAGAGAAATCAAGAGATGGGAAGTGTATAACTAAACATTTTAACCGTACTGAAAGAGCCCTTTTATGCTCAGGGCGGTATAGACGACATTGAAGTCAAGATGCCTGATGCTTTCTAAAGGCAGTAGCTTTGTAACCATCTCGATAAAGCACCATAATTGGACACACTTTCATGGCATCGTGTCATCTGGGAATTGACTATTGTGTCAAATAAGACTGGTGTTACTCTTTTCTGGTATTGTCACAACACCTCAGCATATCTCAGATGACATGGGACCAAAGCAAAGGCCTTGTACAGTGTCAAACGCCTCCTTACCACACGCCACTTTGGCATCCGGGTCCTGTTTGAGGTGGGCATCGAGCACTGCGTCGCTGATCTGGTCACAAATCTTATCTGTCAAGAAAACCAGGGTTAACGGAGACAAACAAGACCTTCACCGAACGCTCAGAAAGGGCATAACGGCAAAACCAATCCCTCTTTATGGAACTAGCTAAGAATGCATGCAAGCCTGACATGGAGAGGGCTATATATAAGCAGCAGCTGCAGTGTACCACATTCTAATCACGTCAATACTCTCACAGCCCTGCCTGCAGGGAGATCAGGGCAATTATAGAAATAAGCCTTCACAAAAATCAGGACCATGTTGAGTTCCATTCAATGGATTATAAGGTGGACTTTATCACATGCTGTAAATTGTTGCCAATGTGACGATTGGTCGAAAGCAGTTTCTTGCACAAAAACACACATAATCGCCAGGAGACAGGAGCACTGCAGTACCCTGAGAGGTCTATATATAGGATGCAAGTAATCCTATAGATAATTAACAGCACTGCCGAAATCACCCTACCATAACTGTTGAGTGAGCACTTTACCTAAACCTGTACTTATTGAGGGCTGTAATACCGGTTAAACACAAGTATACTGGGCATTAACATTGTGTAAATGTAAGAGAAAGTCGATTCTAGAAAAGTTGACAGCGCAGAAAATCGGTTCGAGTACAGTAACGCCTGCATTAAATTAGCCGAATGACTAACATGGGAATTAAACACCCCATTTGCGGTGAGACTGGAAAGTCTACATGGTTGCCCCATGTTTCTGTCAATCAAAATAAATCACTGACCTGTTGTAGCTATAAATGCTCAGCAATGGACCTAAATACAGCACGACTGAAGTGACAGCTGCTGGAGAGCTCGACTAACCCAACTACCGGGTATCAACAGAACCTACTCAGCACAGTAGCACCATGTCTGAACCCAACTACCGGATATCAACAGAACCTACTCAGCACAGTAGCACCATGTCTGAACCAACAGAACCTACTCAGCACAGTAGTACCAACAGAACCTACTCAGCACAGTAGTACCAACAGAACCTACTCAGCACAGAACCTACTCAGCACAGTAGTACCAACAGAACCTACTCAGCACAGTAGTACCAACAGAACCTACTCAGCACAGTAGTACCAACAGAACCTACTCAGTACCAACAGAACCTACTCAGCACAGTAGTACCAACAGAACCTACTCAGCACAGTAGTACCAACAGAACCTACTCAGCACAGTAGTACCAACAGAACCTACTCAGCACAGTAGTACCAACAGAACCTACTCAGCACAGTAGTACCAACAGAACCTACTCAGCACAGTAGTACCAACAGAACCTACTCAGCACAGTAGTACCAACAGAACCTACTCAGCACAGTAGTACCAACAGAACCTACTCAGCACAGTAGTACCAACAGAACCTACTCAGCACAGTAGTACCAACAGAACCTACTCAGCACAGTAGTACCAACAGAACCTACTCAGCACAGTAGTACCAACAGAACCTACTCAGCACAGTAGTACCAACAGAACCTACTCACACAGTAGTACCAACAGAACCTACTCAGCACAGTAGTACCAACAGAACCTACTCAGCACAGTAGTACCAACAGAACCTACTCAGCACAGTAGTACCAACAGAACCTACTCAGCACAGTAGTACCAACAGAACCTACTCAGCACAGTAGCACCATGTCTGAACCCAACTACCGGATATCAACAGAACCAAATCTGAAGGAGCGCATGTCACGTGTTCAAGTTCAAATACTGATGCAATAATACCGGTGTGCGACTCAATTCACACTACATTGCCTAGAAGAGCCGAGTAACGCAAATAGCCGGGCAAAACACACGTTTCGCTGTTAGAAAAACATGTCAAGTAACATAGGTTGTGATGACTAGATCATACAGACAAGTAATACCAGTGTAATGGTTTGGATTAGAGTTAGCATGTACTGCTAGCAACATGCTAAGACGCTAGCACCCCGCGTGGCCCAGAAACAGGCGCGTGCTCCCTCCCCATCTAGACCCAATATATCAGACGAATGTGGATACTGGCTTACTTTCATGTTATTAAATTAACTAAATAATACCTACATTATGTAACGTTTTGTTTGTTTGCAAAAAAAATGACTGCAAGGCAATCCGATAGCATTTCGCTAGGTAGCTACATCTACGCCATGACCTTGTTGTGTTGAACACACAGGGGGAATGCAGCTACCTACTTAATGTTAGCAAACGGAGAAAAGCACCAGACGCATGGCAAACTCACCTGGGTGTCCCTCTCCCACAGACTCAGATGTGAACAAAAAGCAATCCTCCTCAATGAGTGAGTTGTGGAAACCGTTCAACTGACCGTTCATTTTAAGGGAATTGTTATTTGTTGCCCCGTTAAAACAACCTGGCAACCTAAAATTAGTAAACTGGTGGTATAGGTCAATTCGTTTTTTATCCGATAGTCGCCTCAATTCCCAATAAATACAAGGGACTCTAAGAAGTCTTAATTTGGTCTGGCTGACGTTCTAGAAGAAATCAGGTTGCGTTGATATTTATCCTTTTTTCACACGAGTGAGGCGGGGCCACTGGGGGTACTGGGTCTTTAACCAATGGCCACGAAAGGGAGGGACCATTGACTACAGTGCTACTCGTTCCTACTATGCAGTGTCATTTGGACCATATCTTTTTTTTTATACATTTTATTATGTGTTACATTTTATCAGAAAGTATTTTTGACTGTCAAAAACACATCGCTGCAAATCAGCTTGAAAACGAATACATTTTAAAAATATATATATATTCTGAGGATTGATGAGAGTAAGGGTGATTCAGCAACTTCAGGCATTAAAATGTGTCCAGTATTCATTTTTAATGTTTTGTTCTTTTCATATATATATATATATATCTTCTGGTCGTGAACATACCTACACGTATAACATACTCAAGCATATAGATATTGTGTTCACATACATTTGTTTTGAATCCTTATAGGGACCAGTTCCCCATCTTTCCTATCCTTAACTAACTTAACTAACAATTAACTCTTTTAACCTTAACCTAACTCAATGAATGTACCCTGTATGCTGAAACGTAACCTAATCATAACGCCTAACATAACACTGAGAAGTTGCCAACATCCACAGTTAAGTTTGGAACCAAACAGGCATTACCACAGAAGAAGAGAAGCTCAGTCTTATTCTTGTTGAGCTTGAGGGGGTGTGCCGATATCCAAGCTGCCAGGCGTGCACAGAAAGTTGTCGTTACCTAGGTGTCAGTATGCAGGGGGGAGTAAAATAGTTGTGTCTCATTTCTATAGCAATGATATGAGAAGTCAGGTCAGGTGCAGAAATTTATGACAGAGACACATTCATTTGTGTACACAGAAGAGTAAATGGCCTAGAACTAAGCCTTGGGGAACACCAATTGTAAGAGAAGCTAGGGCAGATACTGATCCTATTCAAATCAACTGGTAGTAGCGTTTAATCCAAAAATGTCTTGAGCCTCCCAGCCTCTGTCAGAGACAGCCAGACCCAAGATATTTAAGTTCAATGTGACGGTTAACAGCATGAAAGGCAACCGACAGATCTAGAGACCTTTCTGAATGGTGAACAGACCTGTTTAGCAAATGGCCATGAAATTATGTTATAGCCAAGCTGCAAACATCCCTGGATCACAAAACATCTGGTTTATCCCAGCTGTTATTTCATTCTGCGTTACTGCGTTAATGCTTTTTAATTGAATTCGGATGAGAATATACGCTTTCCATTTAATACTGCTGATAGAATTGTTGCCCACTTGTTTTGTGAAACAGGAGGAAGTTGAAGGTGTTCACATTGAGAGACACGAGACCAATCTGTGACGCGCAGTTTAAATAGATGACCAGGAACCAGAGTAAAGCCGATTAAGGACTTTTATTCCAATGATTGCAGTCATCAATTTACACTGGTGTTGTGTAGCTACTAGATAAATAATGAATGTTGCATGCGCGACAATGCATGCTTGTACGTGGTGGTTCCTCATTAAATATTTAGCTAGATAGCCTACACACCCAGGCACCGTACGTGGTTGGACTTAATCCTTAGCACCAAGGAGGAAAGGTTAATAACAGTCTCTCTAAACCCACAACCTTATTGAAACACTGCAGTATTGGCTACATTGTTGTGTTCTCCAGTATTTAGATGATTTTTGGGGTTTACTCTGGATACACCAGTTCCCGGAAACATTTGTTTGTCATTGAGCAGGTCATGCACTGGTTTGTGTGCCCGCTGGATTTTTGAGAGCAAGCTGTGAATTAGAGAGAATTAATGAAGCATCATAATAATCCTTAAATTTCTTTAAGGCAACTTGTTGTATTGTGTACCTTTCAGTACGATAACACAGGAGCTGAGGGGTTGGGCTTAGTCTGATAACACAGGGCAAAGCAAAGCCTTTTCTCGGCCTTCTCTTATTACAAAAGATATACACACAGCCAAGCAAGGTCTCTGGGACAATCTGCCAATTGCCTGCGCTGCATTGGAAGAGACCGACATCGTTGTTTTATCAATTTAGACTACACTGTCTAACTCATATCACAAATGTCGAGATATTTGTCTCCCAAAGTACATCAGATGCTAAATCTTATCATGCTGCACAGCAAAAGTCTAGACCAGAGTTGTCACCCACCAGAATCAACACGCACTCTTGCTGTCTACGTCATAGTCGGACACAAGGAATCCAAGAGTGCAAGAAGGAATGGCAAAAAACATTAGATTATAAAGCTTGCTGATCCACTGCTACGACTGCTCTTCGTCTGTTCGTTTCTAGACCTACAATACATATCTTCGGATTTATCCTGTAATCTTTATTGTACAACTTAGTATAGCCTAATCAACTTTAGTCAACCTTTTTTTGATAGATGGGCTTCTGAACGCTCCAGAATTCTCAATCCTCTGAATGAAATGTACTGACTGAAGCATGTATATTCACAGACAAAATGATTTAAAATGAACATGCACACACACCCATGTTTTTATAGACCACAGACCACTCTTGGTCATATAAGATTCCCTATATGACTCAGTAGTGTTCCCTCAGAGATGTGTAATACAGAGCTTTAGTTTCAAATTAGCCATTTTAATCCTCAAGAGTCATTATTCTGATTGCTAGAAGCCGGGGAGGCTGCCGCTAGCACAACCCATACAAGTCTCAGTCGTGGACTGAGAGTCGATGCCTCTTATCTCTGCTGAGTCACTGCAACACACGAGGCTTCCCTAAATCACCTGGCAGATTCATTCTGGGTGTCTGCCAAGACAAGGTGGGACTTTGTTTGTGTTTGTGTGAAAAAGCCTTCTCGGAACATTCTGGGCTTTTAGAAGATAAGCTGCTTTCCATTGGCCCCACTCTCAAAGCTTATTCTTCCAGACAGACCTAAATGTCCTTTTCCTCACAACACTTTTACCATGTACAGAAACACACACATTTGTTTTTCTGTCCTTGTGGGAACCAGAAACTAAACCAAGAAATACATGTTCCCTAACCTAAACCCAGATAACCTAACCTTTATGAACAACAAACAACAACAAAACTGTTATATTGTTCTAAATAACAGTACTGTCGTCTCGAACACATTTATTTTACTCTATATCACAGTACTGTTGTTCTCTAAAACTGTTCTACTGTTCTGTATCACCGATTTATTATTCTCTATTACCATTCTATCACAGTACTCACAGTACTATTGTTCTGTATCCCAGTATCATTGTTCTAAAACATTTATATCGATCTGCATCACAGCATCACTGTTCTTCGTCACAGTTCTGTTGTTCTCAATCACATTACTATTGTTCTATAATTACTCTCTGAGTTCTTGCACATACTTTTCATTTTATAGCTTTGAGATAACAGACACAGTTTAAACCCCAATGTTCTAATCCCACAACTGAGAGAAAACATTGATACGTATAAGTTAAAACATTACTCATGATTCAGGCCAATAGGAGGAAAATGGTGAATCCTAGATGACGGTCACAGATAGTTTACAAATTGAGACAGGGCAAATAGCAGCGCTCAAACACTCAGCCTTCCAGCCCAAAAGCACGCAGATAGGGAGTTAATATCCACGCTTATCAAACCAAGTTGTCACGATAATAAAGTTCCAGTTTGCAGAGGACGTTGTGACATCTGTGCAATATGAAAAAATATCAGGATTGTTGTTACAAAAGTTGCAAAATCTGCAGATAATATTAAGACAAATGAGCACTCCCATTGAATGTTCTGCGTGACATAATCGCCAATCTCGTCTCTTTTGTCAGGTGGCTCACTCTAATGTTCGTACACCATTATATTATTCACAACCAAAACAAAAGACCCTTTGAAAGCATTTTCTCTCTGAAAAAAATACATATATTTTTTCTTAAACATGTACAGTGCTACAGCAGACAATAGGATGATTGCAAAAACAAGCAATTTGTTGGATCTTGGGGATCTCGAAAAATTAATGAGGTTCCTCACAGATGCCCCACCGCAGGGGAATCTGTTAATAGCAGCAGAATTTTAGTAACCTAGACAAACAGTAATAGTGTACATTGCAGATTTGTCCTTGCTTTGGTTTTACACTTCTGTACATACAGTGTTGATATGAGTCTGTAAAGCACTTATTTGGGTAAGACGGACTGTTTGGGAGTGAACATCTACACACCCGTATGCACTGCCGTTACATTTTATCGCTATACATTACATCTTTTAAGGGACTACATTGAAAGAAAGGCCCAATCCACATTTAGTGAATGTTTGTTTAAGAACATATTTATAAAATAATATAAGTAAAATAACAGAATAATAACGTAATCAATCATTATCAACAAAGATTAATAATCCGAAAATGGCAGTCAAAGATTCCTCCAGGAATAATCTCTGAGGCGTGACTAAAAACCATATGGTCACACAAGATGTGCAGTGGGGTATGTAGTTCTGCATTTAATATATTTCTTTGATTTAATCTAAAGGCAGCAGAATGTGAATACGGTGAAACACTGTGAGACGTCTCACAAGCTACCGCATCTCTGTCTGATAATTAGATTAAGAAACACCGACAACAGCTTGACTACCACGTGGAATGTCACAAACTACAAGTACCACAATGCACTGCTTTTACCAGCGCAGTGACAGTGTGGGGGTCAGCTCATTAGAATAACGAACCATTCGCACTGGCTGTCAAAGGTCTTATCGTAACGTCTGTTGATCTTCATGACCATCGCGAGATCCTCATAAACCTGCCGTCTCACCGGTCTTCCCGTGTAACTTCCCTCCTGTCGGGGTGACCCGAGCTGGACTGTGCTCCCCGAGGATGGCGGCGATCAGAGCCTCTGGAGCTGAGACCCCTCCCCCGGGGGACAAAGGACTGCGAGGTGTGAGTGGGCTGACGGGCGACGTCAGCGTGTCCTGCGGCGAGACCAGGCGCTCTTTCTTAGCGGCAGAGCCGGGCAGACGGCTGGACTGGTGCCCATCCGGGGGGCGAGGGTGCAGGCTGAGTCCCTGCAGAGAGGGGATGGGCGCGTTGGGGCGCGCGGGACTGTGGCTGCGTCGGTGGCGCCGTTTGATTTTCCCCGGGGACGGGCTGCGGGAACTGGCCGGCGCCAGCAGGACCAACGTGCTGTCGTCTTCCGAGCTGACGTCGGAGCTGTCCGAGCGGCAGGCCGGCGAGGTTGCCGGGCTGCGGACGGGGACGCTGATCTGGGAGAGACGGAGAATGGGTCAACATGGGTGGAAGAGCAGATGGGCACACGGTGAGACGAAAGGGAGGTGACCCAGGAGAGATACACCAAAAGACATCGCTCTACTTCCTGTTAATTAGGCAAAGGAAAACAGCATATAAAAGGCCCTGACCTGAAATGGTGATGTCACTCCAATGATAGTGTTTATGTTGTTGCTATAAAATCCCAGAATGTATTCCCCCGCTTCCTGGGGTAAATCCTCCTCTGGAAATGTCACCTGTGGAGAAACAGTGGGAACACAGCGAATAGGAACATAACAGAGATGTGAATAAACGTTTTCTCGCCTCGTGTTATATCTGAGGTTGACGCTGTTTATGTTTTGTCCGGCCTCGGATCGTACCTGCGACCCGTGATCGACCTTTGCCCACACATATGCTACGTAGTCCTTGTGATGTTTGAACCCGACCTGTAAAGACAAACCGGAGGCTACAGTTTAAAATGGAACACTGACCCCGGAACAGAATAGTACCAATGACCTGTTTAATGTTTAAGAGATACTCGATGTCTCTTAACTGGTACCTTGTATATTGCCACCCAGTCCCATGAGCTGCGCTGGAAGCTGGACCTCACAGTGAATCTGACTGTAGCATCAGAAACTTTAGTCCACTCCTTCTCATAGTCCAGGCTCACAAGAGGAAGATCCACTTTGAATGGGAACTGGGGACAGAAAGACCGAGATTCAGAGGGCGATGCCCACGATATCCTGCGACCACCAGTAATGTGGTTATACGGTTACAGTGACGGTTTGTTGGTGTTCTGCCATATCTGGTTTAATAGACTGATTGCCAGGGGGAGAGATCAGGTGTCCCTGGCAGATGAACCTACATGTAGTAGGAAAACTGCAGAGACGGGCTTGTGGTCGCTACAGGTGTAGGTCATGTGACTGCGGTAGGACTGTTGCACCACCCGGGTTGCTCCACCCAGCCAGGAGGTCAGGCCGCGTTGCAGTGCGGCATTGTGGGTCGGAACAGGGGAGCCCGTACAGCGGAGGCGCCAGAGGATACGGTCCGTCCACGCCGGCTTTCGCTTTTTACTGCTGTGTGTGCGACATAAAGAGAGAGCTACTAGTTTGATAGATAGGTCAATTAGTTAAAAGAAGTGTATGTGAAGTGAAAACAAATATATATAGCCAAATATATTGCTTTGCCCAGCGTACCTAGTGTCGTATATGTGGGTCCCGACGTCAAACTTATACGTGGGGGGGAAATTGAGAGGGCCTTCCAGGAAGCCGTCTAAAATGGACTTGCTGTTTTTGGCTATGTTGAGCTGGAAAACCGACATGTGGGAATAAAGACAGACAGAGGAATGGCGATATAGCACATCTAAAGTCATCTAAGTTGCCCGCTTGACTTGACAAAATTGCCTGAGAGTGTATTTCTGGTCCAATGTTTTTGCGATGCTATGGCACCCCCTGTTGGAATTGGTTGGTCAGAGAACAGGTCTTAACGAAAGTTCTTCCTTCTGTCAAATACATCTATTCCACAGCTTTCTCACCTGGTCTCTCTCCCACAGCAAAGGGAGCTTATTGCTGTCGATTGCACTCTTCACCACATGGATGTCATAGTCCTCAATGCGGAAGTTCAAATCTCCAAACCAGAAGACCACGCTAGGGAAAGAACACACAACCACGATAAACCAATCAGAGCACATAATTAGTACTGACCCACTCGTGATCCAGAACACCACAAGCGGTCCCGCCCCCTTAATCCAAATGACCCACTCATGATCCAGAACAGCACAAGCAATCCCGCCCTCTATCCAAATGACCCACTCATGATCCAGAACACCACAAGCGGTCCCGCCCTCAAACTGCTGTTGCTGCAGGATGCTCTCAAAGTCCTCCATCCGCAGCTCCAGGTTCCGCATGTGAGCCGGCAGGTGACAGTTGAGGAAACAAACCGAATGGCCGAACAACGTCATTCTGGCACTCACGCCCCCTTTATTACCCTGGGGAGAGAAGAGAAGAGGAAGGGATACGGACTGTGAGCCAGTAACACGCCGATGTATGAAAGATGGATGATATCCGAGCGTCTGGAAGAGAACAATGGCTGTGATGATGATGAAGGGAAAATGTATACAGTTTCATCTGTATCTTAGAGCCAGTCAGTTCTGTAACACTGACAGTTCTACATACCAAAACAGGTCACCCACAAAAACTGTGACATGCACACAGGGTTACAGGCATAACATTTTACTCTCTATATACATGTCATTTTATACATATTATTCTGAAATCAGAAAGCTATTTGGAAAGTGGAACAGTGGTTTAATTTTTTTTATTCTGGAGCAGGGGTTGCCAGGGGCGACACTCACCCAGCATCCCCCGAGACCTGTGCGGGTTTTTTCCGTCTGCACCTCCCGCAGGAATGGAAGATGGCAGAATTTAGTAAACACCAACAACAGCACTCCCTGCATTCGCTGGGACGCTACCTACAGCGATGGAGACAACCAGACAGAGAAACAGAGAGAGAGAGAGAGAGAGAGAAAGAGTGTGAGAGAGACAGAGACAGAGTGAGAGAGACAGAGAGATAAAACAAATACAAAAACAAAGAAGATTGCAACATACTCTGTGCTGGCTCTAGTGAGCAACTATCTACGTACAGATAAAAACATCATAGTGAGATACGATTGGTCAGTCCTTACTGACCAGCACATATCCAAAGCGACTGAGCGTGTCCATGAAGAGCTCAGTCCACTGGTCGGTGAAGAGAGCATCCTTCAGTCGCTTGTTCAGCATGGAGTTTACTTCCTGTAGCCTGAATGCGGGGGGATGAGGAAGAAGAACAATATTCAGCAGATGAAGGACAGACGGGTGAACGAGGTGTCGGAGGTCAAGGCCACGGATGGTGGTACTACAGAGGAGACATTCAACGTTGTCATGCTGCATTGTGATTGGACCAGATGCTCACCCAATGATAAACATATCTGTGCTCCCAAACGCAACATGCGGCCCAAACAGAGAGATGATGTCATCCGGGGGAACAGCAGAGCCCACATTCCATGTGACAATGTGCACCCTATTGGATGACACAGATGGGGTGGGAGGGCACATCCTACATTATCGGTAGTCAAGGCAACACCTGCATTATCAGTCGTTAAATAACAATATCTAAATTAGTGATAGGTATGTGAAAACCTATATTCAAACTAGTTATATAAACAGGTACACTAGCACGTTCTTTACACCTATTTGACTCAAAATGTCAAGTGACCAATGTACATGTCATAGTCGAAGCCTTAACCCTGTAGAGTAAATGATAGCTTCAAACGGCACCTATGAAAAAAATGTAATCTAATATCAGTACCAGTGATTTTGGTCACTGTGCAGGAACAGAAAGAGAGAAAGAAGGAGGGAGAGAACTGCCTTGACCTCTGAGAAGGACATATGAGATGGTATTTCAATAATCTGACACACTGCAACACCCATCGTACTCCAAACTAGCTGTATACATCCCAGAAGATGACTTCTGTCAAGCTGGTTTGCCATTCCAAAAGGGGGATTATCACCATGGAGACAGCATCTTACTTTATTTAGTCAGAGAAGAAAATTAAGAACAAATGCAATATTTGCAATCCGTCTCACCTGAAGCCGTTGTGTATTTCTTCTTCAGTCTTGTCCGTTGGTGATTGGTTCTCCATAGCCTCCTCCGGAGAGCTGGACCTCTGTGGACTGGCCCCCAACACGGGTGTGGCGCTTGGTTTGGGGCTGAGGCTGGATGGTGGGGTGAAGCAGGGCTGGGGCAGGTTGGGCTGGGGAATGAGAGCAGGCTGAGGGCTATGAGGACTCTCAGGGCTGCGGGTCAACTGTGGCGACTCTGTGGGGGACTGGGACAGGGACATTGGACTGTGTGGTCCCGGGATGCGGTTTGGTATAGAGGCCTTCTCCTTTATGTTAGCCTCGGAACATCTGGAGGAACCCAATGCCGTAGGTCTGGAGGAACCCAGTACAGCAGGTCTGGAGGAACCCAGTGCAGTAGGTCTGGGACGGCTGATGCTGACTGGAACTGCAGGCTGCATCTGCTCCGGCCTTACTTGGTCTGACATGTCACAAAACCCTGAGACCCGACCCGGACTCGGTGCTGGAAATTTACCCGACCCACCAACGGGACTAGGGATAGTGGTTCCGGGAAAAGCATTGTGTCCAGGTTGTCCGAAGGCTCTTGCTGGTACTGCGCCGCTTTGTTCCTCCTGCATTTGATCCATCGGCCTGATTTATGAGCACAAATCACAGGGATGGAATGGAGGAGGAATGTACAGACTGCCAGGCTGGGTGTGTTACTGATATGTCAGTGTAGAAGGAGAGGACCTGTGTTTGTTTGTCCTTCACAACCCCCTCTCACATCCTCCCCTGGGTCACAGACTGTCTCCATCTATCACAGAGTTCTCTAGCCCGTTTGGGCTAGAGGCAGAGGTGGGTAGAGGGAGAGAGAGGTGTGGGTAGATGGAGAGAGAGGTGGGTAGATGGAGAGAGAGGTGGGTAGAGGGAGAGAGAGGTGGGTAGATGGAGAGAGAGGTGGGTAGATGGAGAGAGAGGTGGGCAGAGGGAGAGAGAGGTGGGTAGATGGAGAGAGAGGTGGGTAGATGGAGAGAGAGGTGGGTAGATGGAGGCAGAGGTGGGTAGATGGAGGCAGAGGTGGGTAGATGGAGAGAGAGGTGGGTAGATGGAGAGAGGTGGGTAGATGGAGAGAGAGGTGGGTAGATGGAGAGAGAGGTGGGCAGAGGGAGGGAGAGGTGGGTAGAGGGAGAGAGAGGTGGGTAGATGGAGGCAGAGGTGGGTAGATGGAGGGAGAGGTGGGTAGAGGGAGAGAGAGGTGGGTAGATGGAGGCAGAGGTGGGTAGATGGAGAGGTAGGTAGATGGAGAGAGAGGTGGGTAGATGGAGAGAGAGGTGGGTAGATGGAGGGAGAGGTGGGTAGAGGGAGAGAGAGGTGGGTAGATGGAGGCAGAGGTGGGTAGATGGAGAGGTAGGTAGATGGAGAGAGAGGTGGGTAGATGGAGAGAGAGGTGGGTAGAGGGAGAGAGAGGTGGGTAGATGGAGAGAGAGGTGGGTAGATGGAGAGAGAGGTGGGTAGATGGAGAGAGAGGTGGGTAGATGGAGAGAGAGGTGGGTAGAGGGAGAGAGAGGTGGGTAGATGGAGAGAGAGGTGGGTAGATGGAGAGAGAGGTGGGTAGATGGAGAGAGAGGTGGGTAGAGGGAGAGAGAGGTGGGTAGATGGAGAGAGAGGTGGGTAGATGGAGAGAGAGGTGGGTAGATGGAGAGAGAGGTGGGTAGAGAGAGAGAGGTGGGTAGATGGAGAGAGAGGTGGGTAGATGGAGAGAGAGGTGGGCAGATGGAGAGAGAGGTGGGCAGATGGAGAGAGAGGTGGGCAGAGGGAGAGAGAGGTGGGTAGAACTTTCTACCCCACTGGTGTCTACATCGCTGTTGCTTAGCAACTAATTTCAGCCCCCCAATCCCCTTTCTACCCAGTTACTTGCTGCCCCACGCTCGCCTTCTACCACCGTGACAGTGTACCCCTCGTGAGTAGAGCTATATTCCTGTTCTACACGGTCACGGTCACACACACACACACACACACACACACACACACACACACACACACACACACACACACACACACACACACACACACACACACACACACACACACACACACACACACACACACACACACACACACACACACACACACACACACACACACACACACACACACACACACACACACACACACACACACACACACACACACACACACACACACACACACACACACACACACACACACACACACACACACACACACACACACACACACACACACACACACACACACACACACACACACACACACACACACACACACACACACACACACACACACACACACACACACACACACACACACACACACACACACACACACACACA
This sequence comes from Dallia pectoralis, assembly GCA_029465975.1. NCBI lineage: Eukaryota > Metazoa > Chordata > Actinopteri > Esociformes > Umbridae > Dallia > Dallia pectoralis. Next base: position 8,883,399 of record CM055760.1, on the reverse strand, counting down.
CACACACACACACACACACACACACACACACACACACACACACACACACACACACACACACACACACACACACACACACACACACACACACACACACACACACACACACACACACACACACACACACACACACACACACACACACACACACACACACACACACACACACACACACACACACACACACACACACACACACACACACACACAGAGAGAGAGAGATACACACACAGACACACACACAGTTCACTTACTGGAGGACACTTGTGACGACTTAAATGAGCAACCTTAACCAACACATAAGGTCGTTTCTGGGCATAAATGTGCCAATACAACACGAATACTGTTGTCAATAGGCTGTGGATAGATGTGAAGTCATGTAGGTGGACTATAAAACTACAGGTTATGTTCCATGTCACACTTTAAATCTAATATTACTCCGGCCTATAATAACATGCCTTGATACCGGTCTAGTATAACCATACACTGCATCCGTACACATGTATTCGTCTCTGAACTACACACGTTAATAAAGAAGGATGTATGAGCATCATTAATCGAGATGCATCAGGAATCACATAATGACATGCAGTGGATGCAACTTACCTATATCATCTGCAAGGTGAAATGTTGCGCCATGAGAATTGGTCTGAAACTATCGCATTGAATTTCCAAATGAAGTGACATGCACAAATATATTTGGGAGTTTAACGGCCAAATGCACAATTAAGCCTTTCCTTAAACACCGCAGAATTTTGACAGAAGTCGATGCGGTCGCAATTGGCTTAGATGTTCATGCGAGCTGTCAAAGATGGAAAAAACGAACGCAGATTCCAGTCCTCAATACTGTATATTGTCATCTATGTTGCCGATGTCCAGTAAACACATCATTATACTTACTGTGTCTATAGGTCTGCGCGTCTCCGAGTGATGAAGACTGTCCAATTAACGGACCGCTTCGGGTGCCAGCGGGTCCCTGCCTCAATTACCTGCTGTTTGATCCGTGCAACCGCTGTTTTAAGGGACAAAGACGCATTCCATTCCGTCGGGACAATGTCAAATTAAGTCTTATTAGTCAGAGTCCGAAATAAATGCACCCGAAATTAATTTGAACCGCAAAATCCATCCAAAGTTATGCCTATGGTTACCCCTAAATTAACCCGGCATCTGTCATATCTATGACGTGCAAATAAATCCGCAGGTTAGCGGAACACCGGGATGAAGGAGAATTAAAATGTGAAGCTGCGGGACACATTGATGCTCAACACAGTCCTGTTAAGATCTCGTATGCACTGCGCAGGCGCCACCAGCACCGGGGTCCGGATCATGACCACTATATTTGTCACAGCGCATGTATACAAAAAGCAGTACTTTGAAAAATAGGCCCAGCTGACACCAGTCTGACAGGAGCGGAATATATTACATAATTTCATGTACAAGCAACGAGGGCATCGTTCAAATGTAGGCTAACTGACATGGACCAGATGGATGTCCTGGGACCAGACGGATGTCCTGGGACTGGTAAACAACGGGCCAAAGAATGCCACCTTCCAAGATAACATCCCAGCGGGTCGGAAGGTCAAACGAGTCTATTTATTATCATGTTTAAATAGACACAGTGCACTCTGACAGATTAAATGACATTGGTTAGCCTAGCCTATCAGTGCAATAGACGGTGTGAAATTGTTTAGCTTTTGCCCATGCGCAAAAATAATACATTGGAAAATATGGCATTTATCAAATAATTATAATTGAATCCCATTAAAATGGGAGATCACTCGAGATAGAAGAGCATTGTGCCAAATTGTATTTATCAAGGCCACCTAATATAACACAGTGACCTGAAGGGTAAAACCCACAGAAAAAACAACAGAAATAAAAATGTCAAATAAACAATTGCAACTTTGTAATTAGGATTACAGGTTCTCCCTCAAATAAAAGTCCTACGAAGCCTGTAACAAACCAGCCTTACTGTGAAACACAGGCTTTATTAGCCCTGAACAAGGATGCCTGTGTGAGAAGAAAACCTAGATATTAGACTCATATGTGCAATTTTATGACAGTGACCAAATACAGCAGAAATTCAGCAATCATCCTCTTTCTGGACAAAAATGGTATGGATATCCCTCAGTAGAAATGGAGACAAGGCCTACTCTGAAATGCCAGCAGGACCAAATAAATCTTCACCCATTAAATCGCAACATTATCTTATATTTAACCTAATGTATTTTTAACTCAGCTGTAGCCCACTTACACAAACGAACTGTAATCAGGGCACAGTGCCACGAAAAGCAATTTGGAGATTTTTAATGGCCTCAAATGAGATTAATGCAGATGTGTAATCTCAGTGGAATGCACTTTTGTGCCAGCTGTCCTCTCAAAAACACAAACGGATAAATGAAAGCACATTCAACCCCCAAAGAGACTCGTGGGTTCATTTCAATCCCAGATATGGGCTCTAAAACACCCCATGGCAACCATTTTCCTTTTACAGTTTCTTCTTAGTCTTAACGAGGCCTTTCTGAACCAGGCATCGGTAGAACTCCTGGATGTACGTGTACACACATTTCCAGTCAGGCTCATGCATCCGCAGTAAGTCTTCTGTGTCCAGCAGAGGGGGGCAATCCGCTAGTTTCCTGCCGGACAAATGAGAGGAGGGGAACACAGGCCTGAGCCATCACAGTCAATAACCAACGTCCCCGGGCACCGTCCACTATAGCAGCTGACCTAAACACTACAGGGATGTGTTTTAACCCAAAGTGTGTTTGTCAAATTCAATCAATCCCTGCACAGCCCCTGGTGCTTCCCTTTGTAAACAGTCGCCAGTGACAGTCTACACGCACCATTTGAAAAGTAGTTTTGCTGCCCGGACATCTTAAACAAGGCTTAGGTTGTATTGTTTTCCTGAAAATCTACAAAACGTTATTTTTACGTTAACACAAAACGAGGACGTTCAGTAGATTGTATACGTGTACAGAGGCCTCGAACCTTTCCCCATTTTCTATCGCATTACAGTGTGATTGAAATTGATTCAATTACAGAGATTTTTTAAAAATGGATTTACGGACAACATTTCTCATTACAAAATCAATATTTAAAAAAATAATTAACAGAAATGGATAACTAAAATATGATTGTTGCCGAAATGAGTTTAGGATAACGCATCAACATGTGCCTTTGAAAGGCACTGTATGAGGCAAGATTGTGAATTTCGTTCCAGTTAATGAGTGTGTCTGTTTATAAATCCACCATCAGAAACTCACTCTGCAGTACTGAAGGCCAGCTCAAAGTTCTCCCTGCGTGCATTGGGGTTGAGAGTAGAGTACTCAAACGCGTCTGGGAAGAACCTGTGCACCAGGGCGCAGAACGCAATGCCGTCACTCCAGCTGGAGGAGAAGTTATGAATCTCAACGCCCTGGATGGAGCAAGCAAGGAGAGAACGGATGGGAGAACATAGTTTATAATGTAAACGTACATTATATATGGTGGGGACTACACACAGAGACCTCTAACACACATGGCCTGGAGAGACCGCTGCTTACCTCATATGGTTCAGTTTTGGCCCGGCACCAATCCAATAACATCTGCTTGACATTTTTCATATTGGGCACGGCCGCGACTGGGGCACAGTGATGGGCTGGTGCCGTGGCTGGGCTGGCCCCGCTGCCAAAAGAGAATGAACTCTGTTAACACAATCCCGGTATCAGCCGGCATACAGACACCCAGAATGAATTGGACACACCTGCAGCATGGCTCTGTGACATACCTGCCAGCTGTCTTAGTTAAGGAGCTGGTAGTTGATCCTGAGAATTGGTTGTGAGCTGTGGAGAAACAGAGAGGAAAACGTTAATCTCTCACAATCCCAATTTGATTTGAAAGTTATTGTGTGAGACTGTGTGTGTGTGTCTGTGTCTGTGTGTGTGTGTCCATTTTTATTTGGCAGGTGGCTAGGCTAGTCATACATGGATCAATTATTATTGTTGCTAACATTATGGAACTAAATGGCTACTCGTCTTCCTCTCTAACCAACAGGAGATCTCCCGGCATAAAGGCTTTAAGGCATCTAGGAGTACAGCACAGTTGCCAGATGGGAACGTTGTCAAGGAAGAGGGTTGTTGTGCGTGTGGCAAAGCAGAGGATCACTGAGTTGTTTTGTTTGTAGACAGGCAGACAGGCAGTGGAAGAAACTATGCTATATATGCTAGCAATAGTCATTGAGACTAGAGAAAGAGAGAGAGATGCATCCAGGAGAGAAGTGTGATACTCACTTTGTGACTTATTCTGATAGCTGCTGGTCTGGCCTTTGTTCATGCCTTTTTGTCCTGTGCCTGCACTTTTCAAAGCCTGCTCTCTCACGTCATCTTGCCTTGACCCCCGCTCTTTCTCTCGTTTCTCTTTAGAGACATAAGAGTTGAGGAAAAGAGAGCGTGGCAGTACAGAAATGGAAAATAAACTGGGCAGTCGGCTGGAGTACAACAAGAGACCAGCAATGAGAAGACAAATACATAAACGTATTGGAGATCTTGCTGAACCAACCTCTCTTCTTCTTGATCAGGTCCCTCAACGCAGCGCGAATCATTCGCCTCTCATCAAAATCCATCGCCTTGTCCAACTGTCAGAGATAAACACTCTTAGAAAGCAGGCCGAAACTCATCCCAACCACTGTACGCCTCCTAGCGGTCTCAGTCTCACCATATTATTCAGGAGTTCTTCATCCTCAACGGCAGCTAGCTGCTGACTGGTCAGTCTGCCGGACAGGGGGTCACCAGGGGTCATCTCCATGCTCTTTGTAACAGATACGCCATCCGCCTCCATGTCCGGGACACTGTAAGGGCCTTCTCAATGAGGTAGAGAAGGAAGACACAGGGGCTCCAGTTGGAAACATCTCAACACAAATATTTTCAGAGAGCATGACATCATCAGGTCGACTCATCTATCATAAATGTATCCTCAGCAAGCTGGTGCCAACTGTCTTTCTCCACCTTCTTCATTTCCCCTGAACCAGAGGGATATGATAAGAGGCAGGCTGACACAGCAGGACGACCGACCGACAGATCAGTGTGTGTGTGTGTGTGTGTGTGTGTGTGTGTGTGTATGGTATTCGTGTAGGTGAGTCGGAGGTAAAAGGATAGACCAGTATTTGATCTATACTAATAACTACAACAATTATATATACTAGATCCGTAAAACCGTCATTAAGCTAGCTGGGCTTGGACAATATCAGCCTTTTAGCTTCAACACAGTTTCCGCAATGTAAACGCATAACGACTGACGCATAACCATCTGTTGGATGTCCAGCAATTTGAATATAAACATCGCGCTTGTATAAACTGAGGACTAGACTAGAGATCTGTTTGGGGGAACTCTTAATCTCTCAACAAGTGTCCTGGAGCAATATTAAACATGTACAAATATAGTAATGTAGCTCGCTCATTTCAACACCACTCGTCCTTGACACTTCCGGAAGGACATAGTCTTCATCCATCTATTTTACTCTTTCTAAATAAATCTCGCTACGTACAGTAACTATGGATACATTAACCATAGCTACATAAAGTCATAATTGACAGTGACTTTGGCTACATACAGTAACTATAGACACAGTATCCATAACTACACAAAGTCATTATTGACAGTAACTTTGGCTACATACAGTAACTATAGACACAGTATCCATAACTACATAAAGTCATTATTGACAGTAACTATTGATACATCCGAGTCACTATAGACACAATAACTATAGACACAGTAACCATAGCTACATAAAGTAATTGGCAGTAACCATCAATACATATGCTCAGTACACACAGTAGCTATATTTAAAATGGAAAAAACAACTTGCAGAGACAGATAAATGCAGTGAAAGGAATGGACACTATAAAAGACAGCAGGCAGTTTGATATCCCGGACCTACCTATGCTCAGAGTTCTGGAGGGCAGGTAATGGACTGCTCATCTGTTGTTCTCAGTACCAGTACCACTTGTCCTCTTCCAACACTGAACACAGAAGAGAACTCAGCCCGAACATCACCACACCCAGAGCCTAAAGGGTCGGCCCACGATGGATGTTTGGGGGAAGGGGGTGGGGCGAGCGAAACTCAAACTGGGTCTGAACGTCCTCCTCTTCCTCAATCAATTCTTAGACACTCCACAACTGAGTGATGTCATGTGAAAATTGTTTTCAGACATGTTGATTTCTTTTGGTGGGGTTGGGGTACATGGAGTGTTGTTTGGAGAACACACTACACGGATGACTTCAGAGGAGAGGAAAGGGTTAAACAAAGAGCTGCCGGGGAAGCAGAAACACTGCCTTATTCAGGCAAAAAAAGTCAAGGAGTTGATCAGCAACATCTCAGAGAGCCAAGACAGCCCTGTAAGGAAGGAGCGAACACACACGGGCACAAACGCACACATCTGGAAGAGGATGGACACAGTACAACTAATATATTCTTATTCGCAGACAAGGTTGACACGGGTGTTAAGGTCAAACAAACAACTAAGGAAATGGCTCCACCATGTGGTCACCTTAAGCAAATTCATACCAGTTCATACAAGTTCAACTGAACTGTTCTCCACGTACGATGTCCAAAAATGCCATTTTCCTCATTAGAGAAGAACAAGACAGGAGACAAACATTTTTGAAGTAGTATATTTAAGCCAGCCTTGCATGATTGTAAAATACATGAACATAATAAAATATTTATTTACATTCCACTTCTGCTGACATCAAAAACAGTATGTCCACAGAACCGTACCTCGTCAAGGCAACATCTTTCCCATCAGTGCAATATGTGCTTTGCCCTTATGGCCTGCCAAAGACAACATCTGTGTGAACAAGCAGCCAGCCTAGTCAAGCCCAGATCTGTCGGTCTGAAAAATTCAACTAATATATCAACCTACCCATTGAAAAGTCCCTTATCGTCAATCAAAGTTACAAAGCCAAACGGGCCTTTAAATCAGTAGGCTATTTACAGATAGCATTTGCAAACCTCTGGTTCTGGGCAGACTGATTGCTGCTTGACCTTCATCTGTAAATGCACCAAAGGCAGGTTTTATTTTGAGGTATTTAACTAACATCAATAAGAAGGTCCTCGCAGTTGAACTCTAAAATAAAAAGGACCAGCATTCATTCTGTCTTTATTCAAATGACTAATTTATCAGGTCTGGCAACAAATCATTCTGCTACAGCTGTTAAAATGGCAACGAGGAGTAACAGTGTCGTTATCGAAGCAAAACCAAAAGCAAAAAAATTAGGTAGTTATATTTTTTCTTTTCCATTTAAAAGGTTGTAGGTGTAAAACACAAATGGGTGAAAACTGTACCTTTTTGGCAAACTTGACGATTAATTGACTGGGAAGGATTTTTTTAAATGTAGCTCTTCATACAACCTTTGTAATAGTGCTGGCATGAGCCTTAGACTTTTGCAAGTCCTCAAGTCAAAGAACCCACATTAGTTTGTGAAATGACAGACTATTTGACTTTACCCCCTGTTACCAGGTGACCTCTGTGTGACATAATTTCAGTGCTACATTCGAACAGAGGAAAAGCAACATCTTTTAAACTGGGACAAGCTGAAGGCTGTTCACTTTTAGATGATAAACAACAAACCTACCCATAGTCTATTCTAGGAGACCCGTGTGTTACCACAAACTGCATCATAAATAAATATATATATTCCAGCATTCAAATGAGGTACAATAACAGTGTCCATCTGAGGTGGGTTTTTAAAGAAAAATACATGAATGGATTCAAAGAAAAGACACCTGCTTGACATGACACGTGGCGGAAAAGACATTTCTCCTCAGTACTGGAGTGGCGCTAAGAAATAAATTAAATTATCATTATATGACCTCACGCGTAAGAAGACGGCACTAAAGACGTGTGCAACGCCCTAGAGAACGGATGGGTCTAATAATAGAGGCGTGCTGCCGTGAGAACGGGTTGAAGGATATTAAACTGATCTGCAGTCCTGTGGGTCCTCTCCAACTGCACGTTAGCACACCCCGTTCTTATTATTAGCTGGAGGAAACGTTAAATCGGGTGGGTCACAAATGGAGTTGAGGACAACACCTACAGGACAGTAGATCACCAGGAACAGAGTTGGGCACCCAGCAGAAGGAGAGGAGTTGGGGTTGAGTATGTCCTAAACCAATAGGAGTTGGGGTTGAGTATGCTTTGTCCTAAACCAATAGGAGTGACACACACACACACACACACTCATTTATCTTGCTTTTCCTCGCTATTGTAAACGTCATGTAGGCATACACTACAGCCCTATTACAAACGTAGCACCCTCGGTTTAAGATTCCACACACACAAAGCTGCCAGATAACTTGCATCCCAACTGATCTGAGACCAGGAGGTGGTTAGGTGAAGTAGCATACGTTGGTTTGAACAGACGCATGTCTCTAACGCTCACTCTGTTAAAAAATTCACAGTGGAGTAGTGTACAGCGAGTCATACCTCATAAGATGTATCACAGATTTAATGTGCTTATGCATGCATGTACCAGTATGCGTACACGTACGAGTGTTCGAACAGCACAAACTCAACTGTCAGATTCAGGAAGGCGTCAGTTTTTAGTCAGTCAACCTACTTCTTAGCAAAATAAATACATTGGCACAGCGACGAGGTAAGAAGTACCTGACCGTACACGTTTTAGTTTTATCAGTAATGTCATCGACGACTACGACCTCGTGAGATCTCCCACGACCACAACTACCCGATTTAAACGCTGAGGGAATCTGCATCTGTAGACAGTCCAGCTCCTCATCTGGACCCTGGTCTATTACTCTCAGTCCGTCTTGTCCTCTCGCAGAACCCGGTCGTCTGTCCTCTCCTGAACGTCTTGGGAGAACGGTTGTGACGGCCCGGTGACATCCTCCTCCGTGGCTTTCACTCGCCTGGCGCCCAGGAGGTTGGAAATAAACTCACAGTTCTGGTACATCAACATGCCGGAGAGCGTGAGCGCCACGCCGGCGTAGCTGAGCGCCGACATTTCGTTCGGGAACAGCATCTGGGAGAGCAGCAGGTTGCCCACCACGCTCAGGTTGCCCAGAATGTGCAGAGTGACCGCCGAGGTCAGGGTGATGACGGAGCTGCTGGCCAGGTTGTACAGAACAGATCCCAGGCAGCTGAGCAGGATGAAGAGCCAGAGGTTGTGATCGTAGTGCGCCGGGGACTCGAGAACAGCCCAGTTCTCCAGGACCAAGGCGGCTACAGACAGGATGCAGAAACTCGGGATGGACATCAGGTACAGCAGGAACACGGAGTTGATCTTCTCATCCTGGAGCAGGATACCTGAGATGGGTGGAAAGGCCATAACGTCATGACCCAGATATAGAGAGGCAGAATACTCAAAAATAAATTAGACAGTGAAGATTATGACGCAACATCCCATTTGGATCTAGGTGCAGAGATTAAATATGCACAAGACGGAGGAGAGATAAAACGTTATTTAAGGGTGATTCCTTGGAATTGTCAAACCAGCAGAATTGGTGAAATAGTTTAGGGTGTTCAACAAGGTTTGTGCTAAAATGAATAACATTGACCGTTGCTACATTAGTTACAGTTATAGTCAAATTCACCATGGTTGTCTGAAGTTGAGCTAGATTGGTTCAATGACGGACGTCCTTATCTTTCCACTGCGGTTTATCAAACATGCATTTTTGTGCTAAGAAACCTTGTGCTGTTGCTGCTCGCTCGGAGTTTCTCTGGGTAGTGTCTTAACACGGTCTTTAACCGACTCTTATCTGACTCCCAGGACCTTTTCTGAGATGCTTCGTGAATACATGCCAAGGCTTCATTTGGAACGTTTATGTAGGAAATTGACATCATTTCTACCATTACAGAATAGGTTTAAAAAAGACCTGTGAGTCACACAACATGTTGCGACATATAGAAACAACACATGATATTTGCATATCCACTAGCAGATGTCCCCACAGGGATAGTAATGACACCGGGGGTTATTGAAGCATGTTTTGCATATCTTGTAAAACCTTGAGGTGACTGGAAGAGAAAATGTAATAATAATGTTTTAAGCGTTGAGACATCCGTAACAGCTCTAAAAGCCAAGATGTGGTGGATAATAATGGTATCATCTTATATCGTTGTGTGTTGCATGTCCTGCAACTGATTCTACGAAACCAATCAGATAAAACATCAACAGTCACGGAACAATGTTGTTTTAAAAAACAAAAAAGCATAAAAAACATAAAACATACCAACTTAAACCTATTCATACATGTCACTATTGAGGCAGATTCGAGGAACTGCAATGTGGAAACCTGTTATATTTATATGAAAATAATTGCATGGACACTTTGGGAGTGAACTTTGGGAGTGAACTATCTGTAACAAAACAAACAACACGTGCACGACAGAAATGACTCATACAAATGAACCGAGTCAGATTTAAGGAAGGGAGGTTTAAAATAGCCTACTGAAACTTGACACCATTTAGCTCCATTTGCCTTTCCGAATGGAGATTCTGAGTAGTATGGAAATCCAGTTATAATGGTCACACCAGCAGGCTATTTACCAGTACTGCTCTCTCATTAATAAACTGACAATGCATGTAAAAGAATAAACATGTCACTGGTCAAATTGTGTACAGTAATTGGGATGGAATCTTTAACAAGCCTGTGATTAAACAAAATTAGAACAGTACAACCCCCGTTCATTTAGTTGTATAATAAAGGTCTGCATTCCTATACTATACATAGTTTACAGAAATTGACAACTCTGACAAGTGTGTATTTGTGTAGACAGTGGGCACATTAGCAGTATACTACTGCTGTACTTAAGACAGCCTATCTTAGCAACCAGTTGTGTCAAAGGTTGTTTCTGTAACTATGATATAACTATAATGTGGATGTCACTTATAATGACACTTATATTGTGGATGTCACTTAGGATTTGACTGCTGCTGACATCAATTCATGGGTAAAGAAAACATGATTCCTTCTACGTTGTCCATGTAGATGGGCCCTATGTTTCATTGGTGTCCTTTGTGCCCGTCAACACACCATCGGAGCTTAGACTTCTATTTGAAGAGTGACTCAAAAGCATCAGAAAAAAAATTCCAGCACCAACAAAGTATGGAAAGTTTCAAATGACTATGGAATTAGTTTGAACTAGATTTCGTAAGTCCATAGTCCTTTTCTATGACAACTTTATCTGGGATCATTGACAACATGGGTGTTAGAGAGCTAAATAAATGATCTGTCTGTCAGAAGATTTTTAAAGGGTTAGCGAAATACATGTTACTCTTACCTAGTGTGACTTAAGTATTAATTGTGAATGAAATATTCAAACAAAATAAATTAGACAATATGTACGTCCTGCATATAGCACCATGCCACCTTTCTAGAGACGGCTTTGGATGTAAATTATCCACAACCAAGCAACGCGGCTTAATGATTAATCATATTCAGGTGAAATTGTACTGCGGTCTCGGGCAACAGATCCAAACAACATTTAAAACATCCTGGTAGTGTTTAACTTCTTGTTTTGAATTTTTCTAACCCACGCTCCTGCCCTAGGTGAAGTCCACATATTTGGGGGCATCTCTGCTTTGTTCTAAGATGAAAATCGGAATAACCGTCTAAACGTAGCAGATTTTACTTCACTTACTTTGCTGAATGGTTTTGACACCTCTCAGCATCGTTGCGGCAAATACGAAGAAGCAGCCTGTGTGGTCGTACTGAACCTCGCCCATGACGCTAAATGACGCGCCAAGGCAGATGGGCATCATGGCCGTGTATTTGAGGATGTGGTGATGCTTGCCCAGTGCCAGGGTTGATATGGCCAGGGTGAAGATCGGCGTGGTTGTGTAGATCATTTGGGCGAATGACAGCTGCACATAGTTCAGGCCCACGTTGCCAAACGCGATGCTGGCACAAAATGTCAAGCTCAGCAGAAACACCTTGCACTTGGCACTGGTGGTTAGGTCCTCCTGCCTGTCAATGCCGTCCTTGTGCTTGAATATTCGCAGTTTAATAATCCCATAGTCCACCACAATCGCTGTCAACATGTGCAGGGCCGAAAGCAGCAGGGGGTACCTGAAGTTGTACACAGCAAAAATCCATTTGTTAAGCCCGGAAATGGTCATCCCCGTCACAAGCCACACAATGACAGCAGACAGAAGACGCAGCATCTCTGCAAGTGGTCTTTTCCCCGTCTTGCACCGGCGCGCCTCGCATCTAGAGAGGCCATCCGTGCTAATCATGTTGCTTCTATCCACGTCTCTGTGAAGTCAAACACACATTGACCTCACAACACCATAATGCCAACATTATTGCATAACCTCATCGCACAGGGCAAACAGAGAGGTGTGTTAGCTTGCTGTAAACGCATCTCATCTCATTTTCCCTTTTAACCTTCTCTAATATAAAACAAATACAGCTACACGTGAGTTTCCAACCTGCTGTACTGTTATACTGACTACACATTGCTTGCCTGTGTCATCTTGCATGTGTCAACAAGCACAGACACGTGTTACTGTTTTGCTTACAGGCTACGTAGTAGTTGGGTAGTGGATGTGTTGTTCCATTTTAAAACAGGGGACTATCCTCCTTTGCGTGTGTTACCATTTAAAATACCAAAATGATTAGACAAAAGTATACAAAACCATTATGCATTTTGCTGAGTACAATTGTCCTACCTTTGTTAGCCATGAATGAATCCGGCACCCGCCAGTCCGGACAGAAACCTCCGGTAGCAGCTGCAGTGCGAGAGAGACGCTCCCTTTAATGCGGGAGAGGGCTCACGATTCCCGGTATGATTCCCGGTACGAGTCCCGGTACCGCGGTTCGTTTCACCCGCTCACCAGCAAGCCTATAAGTACAACAGGAACTGATGGTTTACCTTATTTGCTATATTTTCTGTCGGTGTTGTTTTTTTGTTTGTTGTTGTCCTGTTTTTAATGTATCCCAGTACGGCATGAGTGCCGAGAAAGGCGTCTTTAAATCAAATCTATGATTATTATTATTATATTAAAAGACGACACGACAGTGAAAAGATGGGGCCGCGAAAGTTACTAGACACGAATATTATCAGCATCATCATCGTCACATCATGTCGTCAAGTCTCATGTATTTCCCGTTTCGTTCCTAATCATCATCATTCGGCGTAAACAAATCAGGACACGCCAGCGAAGTCATAACCCTTTTCTACTCGTGGCTGATCAAGTATTAGTCAAATGTAATTTCAGAAATGATGATGATCGTCCGGAATCCGGAACAACATGAAATCACAGAGTCGTTTCCCCATAATATTTACAATGAATGAAAGAACCGAGCAGCAGCGGGCGAATATCACGTGACCCGCCCGCTCCCGGTTACCGAACAGCACACACACGACCGCAAAATTAACGACTAGTAATAGTAAGTGTTGTCACTTTTACCTCTGTCGTCGTATATCTCTGTCTTGGTTACTAACATCACAGAACCATCCCAGGGAAACACTGCCAGGCTGCCTCGTTATCGCCCCCCCGCGATCAGCTGTGCAGCTGACGTCACCGCAGCTGACGTCACCGCCACCCCCTCTGTTCACCAGACAGGAACAGATGATGACCTCGCATAGGTCAAGAGGTCAAGAGGCAGCCGCTATAATATCATTGCCCTGACTTAAGCAGCACCAGTTGTAGGCGGCCACAGAGTGAATAAATGCTGACGAATTCTCTCTTTCTCTGTGACATTTGTAATGCAAATATCAAAAGTAAATATAACATGTGGGACAGAAATCACAATGAGAGGCTGTTCTGTCCCACCAAAATATTAAAATTAGGAAGGACACTCTACCTCGGTTTGTAACATTGGGTTTGGGTTGTCAGTGTAGAATACATTGGATTTTCAGATATGCAACAATATCTAGATATATTGTTTTGTCACGTTGGGCATTTTATGTTTAATATATTTCATAATGATACAAACAATACTTTTATATTTTATAAGGTAATTTTGTCCGTTTTACAGGTGAATGACTGAAATTCGAGGAGGGTCAAGATTACACGTCTGCAGTCAAAGACATTTGCAGGTGGACAAAATAACTAAAACACTACATGGTAAAGGATTTTGACACAATGTAAATATTACAAATCTCCCAAGTCGATAATATTACCAATATTTCGATGTATAGACCTTTTTGTGTTTTGTTGACTACATGAACCATATGTTGGCATATGTACACAACCCTATTAATTATTGAGCTCAGGCGTTTCAGCCACACCTATAATTTGCAGGTGCATAACACCCAGCACATAGTCATGCGATTTCCTTAGACAAACACAGACTGTACAATGGGTTGTATTGAAGCGCTCAGTCACTTCAAACAGGCACCTATTTTCTATTTCTATTGCAGAGCAGCTGTACCCAAGCATCACATCAACATTGACAGCTCATTCAGAATGCTGCTGCTAGAATGTTAACCAAGAGAATAGAACACATCACTCTGGTTTTTAAATTTTTTGCACTGGCTTCCAGTCAGTTACAGAATAGATTTTAAAGTGCTGCTTTTTGTCTATAAATCATTGAACGGTCTGGGCCCTGAATACAATTCTGATATGTTTGAAGATTATAAACCGAGCAGGGACAGCTAGTAGAGCCCAAAGTCAAAACTAAACATGATGGAGCTGATTTCAGCAGCTTTTGAATTAAGTTCTTAAGACCTGGAAGTTCTAAAGACTTCTCTACCAGGTTCTAAAGACCTGACAATGTTCTAAATACCTTTTGAATGAAGCTCTTAAGACCTGGAAGTTCTAAAGACTTCAAGCCAGGTTCTAAAGGCCTGAAAAGGTTCTAAAGACCTTTTGAATAACATTCGTAAGACCATTTGCTTTAATTCGGTATGTTCAAACCCAGTTTAGAAATGTTTTGCAATGCATCAATATAAAATTTGATAACATAATTAGGCTATTTTATAAATAAACCTGTTTCCTATTTGTTGCATAAACACAGATCGACAAAATGAAAAAACACTCAAGCGTCTGTAAAATATTATTTACTATTATTGGAAGTCAAGTTGTCATTTCCATGCATATCTTTTCTCTAGATAATGCCCATTATAATAACGCATTGACAGAAATGTGTTGTCCCATTGCATATTAACATTTGAAGAAAAAAAAAATGAATCGTCCTTGTGCATTTCTAACCAAATTAAAACACACTTCGCTACGTTAGGAAGGCCTACAAAATAGTTTCAAATCAGCCATTTTAAATAACTAGACTATACTATTGTGTGCATAAGAGCGAGATGTGAAACATCACAATGCGTCAGCAAATTGAATCGTATATGCTTAGCATTTGGTGAAGAACAACCTTAAACAACATAGATTTAGTGACAGTCCCCAAGCCGAAAACGACTGCACCCACCCTGGCAACAATAGGCTTTGAAGCCGAATAAAAGTTGCCACAAAAAAAGGTGGTGGTCAAATCGCACCACGACACCACACATCTGAAACCATCTCCTAAACCACCATGTATCCTATCACAATATTATTCCACTGACACTATAATAGTGGCATAACAGTTACAATGTAGGCGATTAAATCATCAATCGCAAATAATTGTGTGACAATTAATCGTCAACTAATATGTCATAATGACAGCCCTAGTGACAATATATGGGCATATATAGTGCAGTTCTTTTTTTTCTTCAACAGATGGCGCTCTCTGAAACACAAATTCCCACACTTGGACAAAAAGTCTACATCTTGTGTCTGCAGTCCGGGGACCCATTGTCTGTCTGTTCATGAGCCTTCAGCTCTTCCAGTGATGATATCACAGCTAGAAGATCTCAGGACACTGACTCCAGTCATGTCTGTCTTTGGCCTCCCAGTATCCACCCTTGTACACAAAGGTGCTTTCCCCCGTGGAATCATCTGTCCTCCTCTCAAACCACAGTGGCAAGAAGCCCTCAACGTCTTGGCCTAGTGAATCAGAGACAGAAGACCACAGATGTTCCTCAGTACTTTTTCCACATTTCTGAGGCACGCCATATTGTAATAGGGTCCCTCCCGCTCTCCACAAAACCACCACACATTTTTTACACACACATTGCAACGACATTAGTGGTTAAAGTGCATCAGAAAGTGTGAATCAGCAGTTCAAACTTTAACAATGTGTTATCCATACTATATTTTAGGAGAAGTGGGTAAATGTACGTTGCATGTGTCTAAAGACCCGCTCCGGGAGTCACTAGGATCTTCGGAAAACATCGCACAAATCTCCAGGAGCTACTCTGAGGCTGGATTGGAAGTACCGCCCAGACTCCTTGGGATAGTCACTCCCACGTGTTCTTAACGCATTCATTCATTTCATATTGTCTCCGGTAATCCTTTTGACTCCCATCCTCTCCTCACCTTCTTCCAGGGCCTGCATAGCCTGGGCCTCCCTCTTCCTTCTCTCCAGCCTCTGTTGTTCCTCCAGACGCTGCTTGTGGATGTTGGCCTCATCCCACAGTCCCGCCTCCATCAGCCGTTGGTCAGGCCTCAGACGGCTATCCGTTGGGGCCACGCCCTCCTCAGGCTCGTTTAGGGTCAGGGCCATGGAGGAGAAGAAGTGCATGTTCTCAGCGTTTTCCCTGAGAGGTAGAGGTGAACAAACCCACAGGTGTGAGAGGATGGACAAACAGGAATAGGACTGACGGGTGGAGGTGCAATGGATTTGAATAAATAGGTTTGACCGCATCACACGCCACAAGGCTGACGTCATGAAACGCCGACAAGCGGATCTTACGGAAGTGGATATTTCTTCCACAGCAGTTTGGGTTGGAGGGTCTGGTAGACGGTCTTCTGTTTGCCCTCGGATCCACCGCACCCCCGGCTACTGTCTACTACCTTGGCACTCTCCATTTTGTCGTCCCAGGTGCCAGACAGGATGTAGTGGGCGGTGCCCTCGCTGTCTGCCACCACACCTGTCACCTGAAGACACAACGCCAGCAGGTTGACACGGTCTCTCGCCGTTTTCTACGCCAACTTCCTCAAATGGTCGGCGTGCATCACAGAGACTCAGAAAGGGCAAGCCAGAAACGTACCTTGCGTGGGAGGTCTCTGGAAAAATAACTGTAAGGGACAAACTTTAGGTGGCAGGTGTCCTTTGTCCTGTTGTTGACTATTTCAATGTCACCAGACTGCAGAAAGAGAAACAGACTGTTCATTCTAAACTCAAGGCTGCACATTCTCCTTGCCAGATTGGCTCTGGCTTTTTAATATCTCTAATAAAAATATATCCAGTTCATAAGTGTTTGCAATACTTCGAACAATAGACGTCAATACTCATGATAAAGTTCGCTGTTGAGAGTTATGAAAGCAGAGCAGGACACAGAAAGATTTTGGGTTTTTGACTAGATCATGCAAACACAATGAAATAGCTTAGAGTGATGGGCTCCCAGACGCCGCAGCATATTATGAGTTTTTTCGTAAGACCAGCTGACCACCAAAGTCTTGGTTTGAGCATGTTGATGACCAGTGGTTGGGAAGCCCGTTTGTCGAGCATCGTCCAGGGGGTGGGGAGGGTGGCATTGTCAGCAGGGATTTTCTATACAGGACCCCCCGTGGTGCCTACAATCTAACTGAGGTTGTCCTGTGAGCGAACAAGCCCAGGCATGTGCGGAATCTTGACTGACAATTGTTTTAGGAGCCATTCGTATTGCCTTGATATACCTGATGGTAGACACACATACACAAATACACATTAAGTATGTGACTCAATCACCTGGTCGATCCACAGTTTGCCTACAATGATGTTGTGCACGGTGGAGGTCACTTTGCCCCACACATAATGATTCCCACTGGCGTGGAACTGCAGGTGAATGCAACCTGAACACAATGACATAGAAACAATTAGCAACCTGGACACAATGACACAGAAACAATTAGCAACCTGGACACAATGACACAGAAACAATTAGCAACCTGGACACAATGACACAGAAACAATTAGCAACCTGGACACAATGACACAGAAACAATTAGCAACCTAGACACAATGACACAGAAACAATTAGCAGCATAAACAAATATCACTAACAAAAAAAAATCAAAAACAGATCTCACCTAACAGAATATTCTATTTATACATAACTCATATGAGAGCATATTCTGGTCACATAGGACACATATGAGAGCATATTCTGGTCACATAGGACTCATATGAGAGCATATTCTGGTCACATAGGGCTCATATGAGAGCATATTCTGGTCACATAGGGCTCATATGAGAGCATATTCTGGTCACATAGGGCTCATATGAGAGCATATTCTGGTCACATAGGGCTCATATGAGAGCATATTCTGGTCACATAGGGCTCATATGAGAGCATATTCTGGTCACATAGGGCTCATATGAGAGCATATTCTGGTCACATAGGGCTCATATGAGAGCATATTCTGGTCACATAGGGCTCATATGAGAGCATATTCTGGTCACATAGGGCTCATATGAGAGCATATTCTGGTCACATAGGGCTCATATGAGAGCATATTCTGGTCACATAGGACTCATATGAGAGCATATTCTGGTCACATAGGACTCATATGAGAGCATATTCTGGTCACATAGGGCTCATATGAGAGCATATTCTGGTCACATAGGGCTCATATGAGAGCATATTCTGGTCACATAGGACTCATATGAGAGCATATTCTGGTCACATAAGACTCATATGAGAGGATATTCTGGTCACATAGGGCTCATATGAGAGCATATTCTGGTCACATTGGACTCACCTAATGGCATGATAGAAATGTATTTCCCTCTGAACTTGCTGTCAATAGTGATCTCCTGCCACAGGGTCCAGCCCCGCTGTGATGTCAC
>CM055760.1:8647079-8859579 GCA_029465975.1 Dallia pectoralis | reverse complement strand
TTCACTATGTGATCTTACGTGTGGAACAGACATATTCCTGAGAGGGCTTCACTATGTGATCTTACGTGTGGAACAGACATATTCCTGAGAGGGCTTCACTATGTGATCTTACGTGTGGAACAGACAGACTCTCTCAGTGGGAAAAGGACAGAGAGACAACAGCAGAACAGACAGACTCTCCGTGGGATGACAGCAGTGTAGCAGACAGTGGGAGTCTGGGGTCAGATGACTGAGCCATAACCAGTAAACTAAGCTTCTCCAGTCTATGGCCCAGAGTGGACCAGCAGTTTATGTGGATGGGAAACATTGAGTTGTCTATTTGTTGGATTGATCTGGTGTTTCAGATGTGGTTTAGATGATTAACACAACAGCAACAATTTATTACATTGCTAATATTATATGAACCATTCTAAAACTAGACATTTTTTAACAAACAAACCAAACCAGATGCAGGTTGTAGAGAATTGAGCTGTGTATGGCCATACAGTATACACCCATACAGTTTAAGTTCTCTCCCAAACAGACAGCAGGTTCTCTGAATCTAGGCCAGTGTCAGGCAGAGCAGTGAAAACACTCCCATGTTTGATAAAGAGAAAAAACAATCAAGAACAACTAGATCAGTAAGCTCTCAGGGGACAAAAGATTAAAAAAAAGAAAAAAGAAAAAAAAGACTTTCAGGTCATCCGCAGTGGTCCATTGACCCACATAAAGACCAGACCGGGGGGATATGGGGTGGGAACACGAGATGGGAACAGTGGACAGAACCAGGGATACTGGAGAACCCAGGAGAACCCCCGACTGGCTTTGTGACAGCCGCTCTGCATGGTGCTGCCATGACACCACAACACCACCTCTCCCCATATACCAGGGTGTGAGTATAAAGAGGTGTTTAGACACTGGAACATACCCACAGTACTTCAGGACACAAAGAGAGGCTGTGAGTTGGCAATGGCTCCTACCATGTGTGGGAGTCAGATGACCGCATCAGCAGGTCATGTTGGGGGCAGCCCAGGTTCCTACAATCTAGTGGTTCACCACTACGTACAGCTGGAAGAGGGAAGATCTACAGTCTGATTACAGAAGACCTACAGTCTGATTACAGAAGACCTACAGTCTGATTACGGAAGACCTACAGTCTGATTACGGAAGACCTACAGTCTGATTACGGAAGACCTACAGTCTGATTACGGAAGACCTACAGTCTGATTACAGAAGACCTACAGTCTGATTACAGAAGACCTACAGTCAGATTTTCTGAAGACCTACAATATGATTTTCTGATGACCTACAGTCTGATATCTCAGCAGGTGTCTATTAGTAGAATCACACAGTGGCTGTCAAAACTATTCACCAACCTTGGATTTTTCCAAATTCTATTCTGTCATAAAATGAGACAAAAATTGATTTAACACAAAAAGTCTGGAATATCAACAAAAATAAATCTGCAAATTGATATAAATGAATTACCAACATCAACCAGAAATCCACAACACACACACACACAGCCAAACACACAGCCCAGTCTCTATAAGACACAAGCATGCACACAATCTCAAACACCCACAAAAACATGAACATTTGAAAATACAGTTCCTAAATGGTGCCAGGGAATGCCAGCACAGAACATAAAAACCACCGGAATAAAACTAGACTTGTATTCAGTTTGAGACAGAACTATAAGGATACATTCTAAGCCCTGTCCAAGCCTGTTCAGTGCCTGGCCGTACATTAATTAACTACATGTGTTGGTTTGGCAGCACAGACACAAGCCACTTATAATGAGATGGCCAGATATAACGATGTGCTTTTCTGACTCCTCAAATAGACAAACGATAAAGGAACAACGGTCGCTATGGAGACCAGGTGAGGCACAATGCAGAGGTGTGCATTAAAAACACCTGCATTACCATGTAGTACACATATTAGCACAATCTAGCACATTTATCATTTAGTGGCCTGATAAGGTACTCTGGTCTTCTGATAATAAGCATTATGCAATACTACAGAAAATTCAGCCAAAGTTCTACATCATTCACAATACTAGTCCCATCTTTATTAGAGGCGAGCCCCACTGACTCTGTCACACACAGTACTAGTCCCATCTGACTCTGTCACACAGTACAGTCCCATCTAGTCCCATCTTTTTAGGCTTGACTCTGTCACACACAGTACTAGTCCCATCTTTATTAGAGGCTAGCCCCACTGACTCTGTCACACACAGTACTAGTCCCATCTGTCAGACACAATACTAGTCCCATCTTTATTAGAGGCTAGCCCCACTGACTCTGTCACACACAGTACTAGTCCCATCTGTCAGACACAATACTAGTCCCATCTTTATTAGAGGCTAGCCCCACTGACTCTGTCACACACAGTACTAGTCCCATCTGTCAGACACAATACTAGTCCCATCTTTATTAAAGGCTAGCCCCACTGACTCTGTCACACACAGTACTAGTCCCATCTGTCACACACAGCACAGTACCAGTCCCATCTTTATTAAAGGCTAGCCCCACTGACTCTGTCACACACAGTACTAGTCCCATCTGTCACACACAGCACAGTACCAGTCCCATCTTTATTAAAGGCTAGCCCCACTGACTCTGTCACACACAGTACTAGTCCCATCTGTCAGACACAATACTAGTCCCATCTTTATTAGAGGCTAGCCCCACTGACTCTGTCACACACAGTACTAGTCCCATCTGTCAGACACAATACTAGTCCCATCTTTATTAAAGGCTAGCCCCACTGACTCTGTCACACACAGTACTAGTCCCATCTGTCACACACAGCACAGTACCAGTCCCATCTTTATTAAAGGCTAGCCCCACTGACTCTGTCACACACAGTACTAGTCCCATCTGTCACACACAGCACAGTACCAGTCCCATCTTTATTAAAGGCTAGCCCCACTGACTCTGTCACACACAGTACTAGTCCCATCTGTCACACACAATACTAGCCCCATCTTTATTAAAGGCTAGCCCCACCGAATCTGTCACAATGTGCATCAGCATGAGAACAAAAAAGAAAAAAACACCATACAGAACAACACAGGGAATAATTCCATATCTCTGTCTACAACAACAACTACACACAGACACACAGACACACAGACCTGTCAGCCAGCCTGATAAACCTAATCAATATAATCAAACCATTAACTACATACTTACAGAAAACTCAATCTTTGTCTTCTTCTGACATTGCAGACAGAGATAAAATCGTCTCAATGAAAATATGAACCAACCCAGAATCTCTCTCCCTCTCTCAATCTCTCTCTCCCTTTCTCTTCCTCCCTCCCCCACTCTCTCTCCCCCTTTCTCTCTCACTTACTCTCAAAACGGGAGGGGGAGATGATATACTGGAAGGTCACTTCATTCAGCTCTGGCTGATGTCATATGAAAAAGATTGTGATGTAGAGAGGGACTGAGGCAGAATAAGAAGAAAAAAACAAAGCGCGAGTGTGAAAGATGATGGAAATACGATGTGCACAGTGAAAGTGTGAATAAAGGTGAAAAGTGGCACCCACTGAGACACTGGTCACAATTACAAGCTGTTCCCTCCACCATCCTTGGCAGTAACCTTAATTATGTCCACTAAGTATAAACCAGAGCCCCACACCAAACCACCAGCCAGTGAAGCCTCAGATCAGTAAAGACAGAGATCATCAATCCAATTTAATGTCAAGGACACTAGAGCAGCGTGCCCCCTTTGCAATGCAATAAAGTGAAATAATTCCTTTTTATGACTGTTAGTTGACTGTCTGTATAGAATTTTAAATTACACGTAATAAACCTTCACAAGAGGTCAAACCTTTCATTATGCAGAGAAAAACAGAATGCCTTTCCTAACAACAACGTTTATTGAGAAAGAGCACCACCTTGTGGATGATTGTATGAATGAGACTGTTAACCTTGGCATGATGACCGACACTGAACCGTTTGCTTAGCTCAAGTCCTTGTTTGACTTGCCTGATAGAACACGTTGCTAAACAATGGGATAGACAGAAAAAAACAATAATAGTATCAAATTGGGCCAGATTATGACCCTCTGGATATAATAGCCCAATGGCTCTTTGTCTGATTAAGGGATGAACTTGAGACAAGTAGTTGGAAAAAAACATTTAACTAGGACAGGAACAAATTGTCGCACAGCCTGCTTTTTGTTGGTTGCTGAAATGTTAACCCTAACCACTCCCCAAAGAATTAACCCACTAGTTAAGACATTGTCTGGCTCAGATTAATGTGCAGTGTTGTGTTATTGTATATACGTCTTATTTCGTTTAGCTCAGAAACTGCAGCCCTTAGCAATCCCCCTCATAAGGCACCCGCAGAATCCAGAGTCAAATCTGCTTACTCTGCTCAAACAAGCTGCAGTCACAAACCTACTTCCAAAATCTGGATCTGAACCTTGTGATGTCAGACAGTTTGTGGGGCAAAATATAGCACAGGTACAGCCCAGGCGCAGCACAGACACAACACAGACGCAGCACAGCTACAGCTAGCTAACAGTCACCAGTGTACATGAATACTGACTGGATCTGTCAAGCACACACTGATGGACCGTAGCGCAATATTTGACCCAGTCATCTGGGTTAATCTGCTGGATGGCCTAGGCCTGTCAGAAAGGCTTTGGTTAGACTATGTTGAACAACTTGCAGATGAACAACTGAAATGCTTAATGAGGACCAGAACTGTAACAGAACCGCATCCTCACTCTGTTTCAACCTGGTTAATAGCAGCAAGTAGGAATGTTGTATTGGTGCTCATTGTTTACTCAACAACTGCACAACAGGCTTACGTCACACCTGTTTACCTTTCAGCAACTCTAATGAAATCAAAAGCAATGTACCCAAATGTGACATTTCCCGGTGGCTCTCACCTGACTGATGCAACATGTTGGCGATGTTAGACTTAGTCTGCTGGAGGGCAGAGAGCCAGCGCTGGCTCTCCCCGTCTGAGGTGGCTTTCAGGTGGTAGTTCCGCCCTCCACTGGTGAGCACCAGGTGGCAGGCGTCACCCACCTCGATGTGTGCCGTCGCCAACGTGATGGTGCCACGGCAAGTGTGGGCCATCTCCGCCTGAGTTCTGTACACGACACACACACAAACACTGAGGCAGTGGGGAAGAGAGTGTCGACTACATCTAGTTCTGCATAGACAGAAAATTACACAACACAGCATGCCTACACACACACATCCAATTTTACATTTTACAAAGCATCACATGCTCTTACACAGATACACAACATCAGAGATTGAGAGACAGCATGTAAATTGAAATAAATAGATCCATGGCATAGAAATGTCCACAAACACGGAGACGAGGTCCCCATATCCTTGTAAAATATAGTACGGGATCTTTAATTTTATTGTTCTGATAAATTTTTTTACTGGTTCTTGGATGATTTTAAAGGTTGACTGCATCAAAAACTCTATCACGGAGCAGGACATTATATAAAAAAAGATAGCCTGGGCCAAAAAAGCTGAAACTTTGCTACAAGTGATTCAGTATGATCCCAAAATCTACAAACAGAGTTCCATTAAATCATAATTTTGCTATTGCCATATTGAGACTTGAATCCCAAGCCAGTCCAGTAGAGCAAAATGATGGCTCTCAAGAAAGACAGATTCTGTATGAGGGGTCCAACACCTTCCAGTGTGTTTTAAAATCAGAAAATGTTCAAGGCTTGTAATGGAAGGGGGCACAGAATACAACAGTGCCATTCCGAAGGGCACTGCAGCATTTGCTTTAATAACCCTTTCTACGTGTGTCTTGGAAGTGACAGTATGTCTGAAGAGCCATAAAAGGCAACTTTTGCAGTGAAACATCAGAGATACGTTTGGCTTAAGTCTACAACCAATCAGTCCATGCCTCTGAGCTTATCAGTTCCTCTGTCCTCAATCGTGAATGACAAAACAGTGCAGCAAGACGGACATAATTTCTCATCAGACCGTAGAGGCCTAGGGAAATTGCTAATGCTCAATTGTGCCCACACAGACAGGCATCCCATCACCACCAAAACACACAAAGCTTTGACTTTCAAGCTGAGGACTGAACCGTCTACCTAGACCTGAAACAATTCTACCCAATTTGACCTATACCCTAACCACATTTATGTCACGCCCTTAAATAACCCCAAATCCTTAACGCTCAAACTTAGCATAGCCCACAGATGGCTAACGCTCCTTAAGTTAATGTGAACACCAATCAAATGTCCTCAGTTTGCATGATTTTCTATATTGGATCTCGGTGGCAGAAAACAAATAGACACTCAGGGTTCATCGACAGCCCATTACACTGTCTCACAGGCATCACTCACTATTGGCTGGTTTAAAGTATGTCTAACCGCTGTAGAAAGTATTACTAAAAGGTCCACACAACATTAAAACGTTTCTAATAATAGTAATAATAAATTAGAAACAGCCTGAACAGCCAATAAAAGTATAAGCTCCTTTAAAAATATATTAGCATAAACTAGACTGGGACAAACTGACAAAATAAGGTAGGACTATAACAGTCCATGCATCCCAAGCAGTTATGCCATGTCATTGACTAGGCTCTAGAAATGCCTTCTCCTGGGATGATGCATATGAGTGTGAAAAGGCTAAACAATGACTAGACTTTTCAGTGAGAAATATTTGCAGTGCAATAGATGTAATCTTTTGCACGAATGCCAACGGCATAATTTATCAAAAAAAATATTTTTGAAAGTGCACTCGACTTTAGCATTTGCACAGAACCAGCTAAAGTAAAGTTGTCCCGCTAGCATCAATTACCTGTAATATGAAAGGAGGCCGTTGCTAAGGACAAACCACCGGCGCTGATAGCCCTTCAAATAGTTCGTCCATTTGTATAGCCACCCTCTGTACGTGTCGGACACCGCCGGTAGCCCTAGTGAGGACGTGGGGGAAGGCAAACTCTTCACCGGTTCCCCCATTTGTCCCCGGGGCGCTGTGAACCGCACAATATACGGTAAACCGGTCCAGAATCAGCTGTAGCGGCTAGTAGTGTAGCACGGTGGCTAGCGTGGCGTTAGCTAACGGAGGGAATAGTGCTAGAGTCCCTATAAACGACTGACACTGCAGCTGCATTCCCCATCGAGTAACGCGGACGAGGCTAACTCCGTGTCACGTCCATTAGTTATGTGTGTCCTACGCGGTGGGACGACCGACTACCACCAGCGTGTTTTGCCAACTCTCCTGACTCCCGGAGCATCACATCAGCACTACTGCCGCTGGTCCTGATGAGAGTGACGTATTTAGATGCTGCTAGGCAACGTCAACACGAGCTCGTTAACAATGCGACGTTTCAACCGAAACTAATCCGTGACCCAGGACTGAACACGACCACTGAACCACCCATATAAGTCCCAAAACAATATTCAACACCCCAGGACCGCAATGGAATAAATAAAATTTCATAAAGCATGTCGTCCTCGAGTAGGAAGAACAACTTC
This sequence comes from Dallia pectoralis, assembly GCA_029465975.1. Taxonomy (NCBI): domain Eukaryota; kingdom Metazoa; phylum Chordata; class Actinopteri; order Esociformes; family Umbridae; genus Dallia; species Dallia pectoralis. The sequence goes on along the minus strand of CM055760.1, from coordinate 8,852,115 downwards.
GCAAATGGGGTGAATGTATTGGTAACTTTATAATAATGAGATTTAGACTCAAAGGACACTTTAAGTAATATTCCATTGCGTTGAGTAAAATAAAGTGTGAATTAAAACTAGATTTTCAATATTTTTAATTCAACATTGTCAGGGAAGGGAGAAAAGGTAAAAATTTTAAATAAAAAAAGGTTTCACAAATACAATCTTCCACAATTTCTGTACACGAGACAGCATGCATGTATCACCCGTTCAAAGTTTTAGACAAAAAAAAATGGTAAAAAATTAAAAGGTCAAAGTTCAACTACAGAGCGATCACAAATGTCCACCGTTAATCATTCATAAATAACGAGTTACAAGATTAAAAGGTCCTTTTAAAAAATAAATGTAAGATCTGGGAATTTATGCAAGTGTTGTATCCTTCAGTAGGGACGATCTCTCCGCTCCTGGCGATGGTCTCCCCTGGAGGAAAAAAAATAAAAATAACACACATAAGCTTTTCACCGGAACAATATAATCAAAACTGTTAAAAAAAACTTAGTACTATGAAGGAAAACGTTCCCATTTAACTTGCCAACGATGCAGTATCTAATGACAGTCATGCCCTCGTTCAAGAGAGTTGAAGGCGACAAACTTTTATTTCATACAGCACATCAAACTAGGAAGTAAACTAGATTAATCGATGCAGGCTATAAGATGCCACCCCCTGGGACTTGCAGGGACACATCCTTGTGTAACACACTTAAGGATCAAGCCTCAACTGGACATCAGAGCACTGCAATGCACCAACCAGGGAAAACTGTCTGATGGCAAAATTGCCCAAGCATATCGCCTTCAGGGAGCTAATACTTTGTATCATGTTTGAGATTCAGGCCACCATGTTACAAGTTCTTTGGGGATGTTGTTCTTGTTGTTTTGATAAATGTCTAGGATGTCCTCCAGTCAGATTCCCACCAGTAGAATCAATTAATGTATAATAAATCGTTGTCTCTAAAAGATCACAATTCTGGCAGTTGAAATTAAACGGAGGACCACATTTGTTTTGTAACTTGTTAATAATGAATAATATACAGGCTAGAAAAAAGCAACAACAAAAATGTATACAGTAGGCCTAGTATTTTATCTAAATGATTTTAATTTGGATACATAACACTGGTGTGACACTTTGTAACCCTCAAAAACTGGTTCAATACCTACTATGGGCCTGCTGATATAGCATTGAGGACATGCCTTAATTTGCCCACCCATTCTAGATTGTGTGGAGAAATATGTTGAGACAAATGTATCCATGTTAACATTTGGAATTAGCATACCAAGTAGCTACGCTAGGGTAAAGCTAAAGTGTGTGAGTGTTTGAATGCAAGCCAAGCATTAGCTTGTTTAATGTGAACCCCGCTTGATCATGTAGACCAGGAATGTCAAACCGGTTCCACGGGGGGCCTAGTGTATGCAGGTTTTTGGGTTTTCATTTAAATTAGTTCCCAGTTCTGACCTAAACATCCAGTTGAGGGTAGAACCTAACCAATTAGTGACTTAATTAATCAATCAAGAACAAGGTGAGAGCAAAGACCTGTAGACACTCGGCCCTCCATGGAACCGGTTTGACACCTGTGATGTAGACGATACTCACTTCATTTCCATCATCTTGCCAGGTGGTCCCATGCCCCTCCTGCCTCTGCCGCCCATATCATCCATGGGGCCTCCGGGCCCACCACGGCTCCTGACTCCAAAGCCTCCCCGGTCCATGCCACCGCGTCCTCTGAATCCTCCGCCGCGGTCACCGCCGCGACCTCCGCGGAAGCCCTGAGGACCCCCAGGTCCCCCACGGTCCATCCCCCCACGCCCACGCATGCCCGGGCCACCCCTACCGCGGTCCCCTCCTGGCAACAGGGCAAAGGAAGTGAAATCTCAGTAAATACGTCACCTGGCTAAGTGCACGTCATCCTACATGCAGGTATGCTAATGAAAGCGTTTACCGGGAGGGGGGAACGGTGGTGGACCAAAGCCCTCTGGTCTAGGGGATTTGCACTGGTTACACTCCATTCTCCATGCAAAGTTCTGGTTCCCACAGCCCCTGCAATAAGAGCTACTTAAAATCACCAGGGAATGGCACGGTCATGGACAATGTAGGGAGATTCTTCGTGTCATTTGTTAATACCCACCCATTTGGGCACTCCCAGTCTCCTGCCCTCTGCTGCATGTTACCCCCTGAGGGCGCACCTCGGCCCATTCCACGAGGAGCGCCTCTGGGCATAAATCCACCACGGTCCCCACCTCGTCCCATAAATCCACCACGGTCCCCACCTCGACCCATGAATCCGGGCCCTGAAGATAAAGTACGCGTGCTCAGGATATCAGGAGAGCAATAAAGTGTCACTAATAGCCTGTTAACGCCAGGCATACGGTAACATCTGACGGGCATTTGATTGGTGGCACCCACCTCCGCGGTTCATCATGCCACCGCGGTCTCCTCTCATGGGCGCGCCACCTCGCATCATACCCATCATCGGCTTACGGCGAGCCATCGACACCTTCAGCTTCTTTCCTTGGAATTCTTTGCCTAGTCGGGTATACAAGAGCACGTTTAACACGGACATGAATGGCAAGAAGACGGTCCCCCACGACGGCACAACACACTGGCACAGCACTCACCATCAAACCACTCGACGGCAGCTTTGGCACACGGAGGTTCATCGTAGGAGAGTGTGCAATCTCCCTTTGGTTTCCCGGAATCTTTGTCCGTGTAGATGTTGATCGCAGGGAGCCCAGTGCGCTTGTTGATCTGATTGACGGAGACCAGATAAATGACCCAATTCACACATGCGATATTACACCGAAAAAAGAGCCTATGATAATATCTGGAAAGTACAAAGTAAAAGTACCAACCCGTATTACTCCACTGTGCTTGAAAAAGTCAGCAACCTCAGGCAGCGTGGCTTCCTCCGTCAGGCCGGTAATGTAAATGGTGCTGTTCTCAGAGTCATCCTGCTCCTCTGGGCGTCCTGCGGACATAATAAGGCCTGTTTAATACACGTGAACAAACCGATGGACAATGACACACGTTTACTGGGTTTCAGTCGCACTTACCCATGTCGGAGTCGGGACCTGTGTTAGCCACCCGCAGAGAGAAGATAAGAGAAAAACCAACATTAGCAAACATGTCTGACCTCACACACGCTTAAGGCTGACATTTGCCCAGGCACACACATTCTCCTCTGAGCATTCCCTTGTGTTGAAAAATAAATAAAATAAAAAAAGTGTTGCTTGCAACCCAAATTAGATTCCTGAAACCCAATGTGTTATAAAGTGGGTTAAAAACAACTGAACACCCAAGACAACGAAGGCTTAGAAGTTAACCTAAATGAAAAAATGTATATCAACCACATTACTAATAAACCAAATATTGTTCAAATGTGTAAAGACACCAGTGGCTTGGGGTTGTATACCATAGACATATCAGTGGGAACACTAAATCATTTTCCGCTTTGAACCAATTGACAGAACACTTGAGACTGAAAAATTGAAAACCCTTAACGCAGTGTGTTGTTGTGCAAGTAAAATCCAAATGAACCGGTAATTAGTTTTGCTTCGTTTTCCCCCTCGATAAAAGTACACACAACGACAGAGCAGATATGTATCAATGTGTCAGGTGGTCTGGTGTATGGTCTTAAATCTCAAACTTACCACCGGGCTTAATGAAGCCACCTCTGTCTCCAGCGATGCTGGGGGAATAAGCGGAGACATGAAGACGGTATCCCTTAAAACAGACACTTCTGTACCACATGGGGGGGATAGGGAGACTGGGTACACTTCTGACTAACTCTTATTTGAAATGCTCCGAACAAAAACTAAATCTGAAACAGGGATGGGGAACTATACAATATATGGTCTATGGGTTCCCTTGCAAAACACTAAATTCTTTATTAACCCAGACGTGGCATGGCCATACAGAAGCATTAATGGCGTGTAAAATGGGGTACCCTTAATCTTTATAACCGATGACGAACAGATTTACACAACACATATTTTAATTGTTTCACATGCAGCTCAAAAACGAAGATTTCGATAACCCCAGGACAATACAACCGTCATATGATAAGTAATTAAAGGCTTAGATGAGGCGTCAGTCAACAAAAAATATTTTTCCCAGCAAAGGGCCCATAACAAGCAATTAAAATTAAGAGCTGTATCTGAGACAATTGTGTTACAGGGAGTACATTTCATGCAGCTATTGCAAGACAAATTGCAGGCCGACATTTTACACAAGTAAAAGAAAACCTCCATTCTAGTTCATTAAATTGCATTCTCGGTAAAAACAACAACATTCTTTTCTTGATGACATTGACACATTTGGACACCTCGTTGACACCAGCGATTATGTCCCCTTTTCAATAGGCTGCCGGCCCAGACTCAGAACTGAGTAGTGGTACTGTAAAAGTATTGCTGTGTTTACATGGCTCGTACTTTGTTACCTGTAGCTATAAATGCGACAAAGCATGTTAAAGAAAAAGCACTTCAGCAATACATTTGAAGTTACACCATTAACATGTATTTGTTTCTTACCTATGTAAGCAAGGTGAATGCAATGTACTTTTGAAATGACTAATTCTCACAAGGTAACACTGCCAAATTTTACTCTGGCATTCAAAAATTTACCTAATCATTACAATGACTGCATGAGTAACACTCAGTTTCAGATTGTCATTAATAGACAAATCAATGCATTCACCTTTTAAAACAAATAACCCGATATTATCTAGTAATGTCTAACATAGCATATTATCATAATGTATGTATGAACGTTCATAGTTCTGCACGCCTAAAGGAGTTGAACTAAGAATTCCAATAAGCCTTAAAACATTTCCGTAAGAAATACTATAAAATGACAAACCTAAAGAGTTATAAATAGTCAAACCCTCTTAAAGACACACTAGAATTGCTTATAGCACATGGCTAAATAGCCTAAAGAATATGCAGTCCTTCATAACCCACCAGTCATTTAAATGAGACTATTAAGGTCAGGGATGTAACGATGCACTCATGTCAATTTGTAATGATTCAAGTTGATGAAACCAACCGCAATACACGTTTTGACCAGCAGGAGTGCTAAAGCTATATACTTCGACCTCATTTTACAGACAGGATAGCAGCGAGCAAGTTGTAGAGTTACTCAAGCGTGACTTGAGTGAATCGTTACATGCCCAATAAAGGCCCTCATTTCAGAAACGTAACTGTAAATGAATGCAAGGCTCACAGAGCATCCCAAACACAGCTAGATCTGCACCATGGTCCCATCAACTCACCCACTTCGTCCCAAACGAGTTTGGCTTTTACGCGCCACTCTGGTTTACATTAACAAACACTAACATTCTCTGGGAGATTCAGTGGTAAGTTTCCAGGGGACCAGGGTAGAGATATACTGATTGTCCTAAGTATACAGTCTTACCTTCGGCCATATTCAGGGAGGGCTGAGAGCAGCAGCCAGTGACATCATACATCTCTACTGAGTAAGATGTAACCTAACATGCTACTATGCTTTAAAGAGATCATTCTCACACACACTTTCCTACATTAGTTGTGGCAAAAAAGGCATGGATGTAAAAAACCAGGCACAGTAGCAGAGACTTCAAGAGTGCAGCCGTTTTATCACAATACCTGTGACAAGCCATGAAGTCCCTAAAAACCGTTGCGTTGCCTGAAGAAGCGACAGCAGCGTAATGACATTAGGTGCTGCTTTAACAGACACAGAGTAAGCATTTATCCTGGACTAAAATAGACAATAATGTCTCACTCCCTGAGCAGGTTTAATCTGAGTATGAGAAACAAGCCCCAGGCGCGTTACATTGTGATGGTTCAGAAGAACATTGTTTTAACCCACTGATGTGTGGTAAACCAGAACTTACCACAATGCTTTACACATACCCCACCAGTAAATCACTGTCACCAATTACAAATGGTAAGGCCTACACATTATATTAATGTAACAACCCCTTAACAAGAATGTAGTGAAATGGCATTAAAATACGATCAATATTTTTGCTTCTTTATAACCTTTTATCACCCAGACCTAGTAGAAACCCTAAACACAGATTACATTGCTCTTTGGAACAGCTTACTAGGTTATGCTATACCTCTGAGGTTTAAAAACAAACAAAACAGCCACACAAAACCCATAACAGAAGAGGACTGGTGATCCCTCAGAGCCTGGTTCCTCTCTAAGTGTCTTCCTAAATCTGACCTTCAGGGAGTTTTTCCTAGCCGCCGTGTATCAACTTGTTTCTTGTTCAACTTGTTGATGTGTGCTCTGTTGGATTCAGGCTGGGTGATTGTAAAAGCACTTTGTGACAAGGGCTGTATAATTAAATTAGATTGATAAAAGCAGTTTGCTGCATAATCGCTTAAACCAAACCAGCAAATTGACAAGCGGTTTGAATTAAGTTTCTAATGCAACAAAAAAAACATGTAATGGGAGAAAATGCACAGCTCCAGGGAATAAAAAAAATGTATACTTTATGACGCTTTAGCCGGGTATAGCCCATACCATCCAGTTGCTGAAATTATTTTACCCCATTGATAACTATAAGAAATTTATAGGTTAACCAAATTGTTTAAGGGTTTCCGGATGCGTTTCTAGGGGTGGATGTTGCCTAAACATTGCCAAATGCAGCAAATGTGTACGTCTCTCCGCAGAGAACCTCTGGTGCCACTCAGCTCTCAGCCCATGCAGGCCTCACTCCCCTCCTGTAGGACAAACGGGTTGTATGAAGTGAACGGACGGTCGAGCACTTACCCCATGCCTCCTCTGCTCATGCCACCTCGCATGCCGCCACCGCCGCGCATCATCCCGCCACGGTCAAACCCCCCACGGCCGCGCCTCTGCTCTCTCCCCCCATGCCTTGGCCATCACCATGGCCCCCGTATCCACCGGACTCCGGCCCAGAGTAGCCGCCACCGCCGTTGGAATGATCCTGTCTGTAGCTGCCTGTTAGGAGAAAGCAGGTGGTTAGCAAAGGCCACAAGAAGGACAGGCCGGTAAACAGAGCCATGGGCAAGTAGACTTACTGTACTGGCCGGGAGCTTTGTAATCACCCTGCTGACCATAGCCCCCTCCTGACCCGCCCTGTGGACCATACTGGCTGGACGGTGGTTGACCGTAAGAGCCTCCTGGCGGGGGAGGATAACTGGAGGGCGGGGCCTGTGTCTGGGGAGGAGGAGCCTGGTATCCGCTACCCTGTTGGCTGTAACCACTCGATTGGCTCTGGTAGCCACTACTAGGCGGAGCCTGGGAGTACGCAGCCGGCTGGGGCGTCTGGGAGTAGGAGTTCTGCTCATAGCTGGAGGGTGGCTGGCTACTGGCGCTGTAGCTGCGGGGGACACACGAAGCACAGAAACGGGATTAGACATGTCTCTGGCATAAAGGACACCAAGCACAGTCAAAATGGATAACACCCAGCATACCCCATTCTCACTGGTGGCACGACTGTAGGACATTTGAGTACTATGACAATTACCCTGGTGGCGCCCCAGCAGCTGGCTGTTGCCCATAACCCTGGTATGCCGGCTGGGCTGCATAGGCACTCTGGATCCCATAAGAGCCCTGGCTGGTGCTGGTGGCAGCGGCGGGGGCAGCAGCGTACCCTCCAGCTCCATACCCCTGAGTTGGCTGGCTGTAACCTGGTGGGGCGGCAGGAGCAGCTGCTGTAGCAGCAGCAGCGTACCCAGCTGAGAAGAGACAACATCACATGTTAAAGAACGGCATGCTAGCTGGCACTTAAAGATCTACCCATATTACGTACATGTAATATGAACACGATGGCTGCTGTACTTGGTGTTCAGCAACGTAACTAACAGAAAGAATAAATGCAGATTCTCACTTGCAGCTGGCGGCTGTTGACTGTATGCCGATGCGTAGCTCTGTTGTGAGTATCCACTGGTAGCGCTGCTGCCCTGGGCATAGGTGGAGTCGGCCGGCTGGCTGTATGACCCATAACTCTGCTGTTGGCCATAAGCTGGCTACAAAACAGATTTAATTCACAGTCAATGCAATCACTGTCAGGTGTACAAGCTATATACGGTGAGGGCTGTATGACACACCTCAGGTCAGAACAGGGGGAGCATACCTGAGTGCTTTGTCCATAGCCAGTCTGAGAGGGCTGGGCCGCATAAGAGCCATATCTATAAATACAAACCAGGGGTAAGAAGCTTAGTCAGGCAGCAAATGGTTTAAATAATAAGTCATTGGTTGTGCAAGAACATCCTTACCCTTGTTGAGCACCTGCCTGGGCATAGGCACTGAAGTCTGCAAAAGCCAGGATAAGCCGTTAGTTCATTTGCCACATACATTTATAAATTGGCTACCCCGGGCATAAGACCCTAAACCCATGTTACAAGCGCAGTGTCAGGCGCACAGACGGAAGTTAGAAAAGGGCTGCTCGGTACACTCACCTTTTGAGGTGAATCGGTTTCAAAAGGGTGAAATACTAACAATCTGGCACGAATGAATATACAGTGTACATACATGCAAATAAACGTATTACTGTGCAACTAGGAACTGTAATTTAGGCCAAATAGTGCGACTAATACAAAGACAAATATAATATTTATACCGATACTTAATGTTAACGCGCACACACACGTGCGACACGTTAGAAAGGGGCAGCGTACTCAAGCCCTATACGGGCCGATATTATAATTATCACTGTGTTTAGTGGCAAAATGTTTTAAACAACTGGCGAAATACGTTAACTAGCCGGCGGGGGAAAATTAATAAAGAACGAGTTTGTGAATTCATCAAAAATACAAGCGCCTCTACATTATTAGCCCGCAATGGTCATTCATACAATCCGGCTACAGCTAACATGCTAAGCACTGATGGCTAACCAACTAGCAGCCTTAGTTTGAGAGGATTTACGGGGGGAATCGCATGGAAACACGTAGAAAGTACAAGCAAATTACATTACAACATGTCTTAGTTAGCCGATGATGGCCAATTTATGTAGTCTCAATAATAAGCCAGCTAGGTTTCTTAGCAAACGAACCCCTCCCCCAACAACAAGCAGACGTTAGCAACGTAATTGCTAAATTGTTTACACTGTACATACCACCAGCTTGCTACGGTACATATTTAACCTAAAATAAGATTACACGTTAATAAAAAATAAACGAGGTCAAATAATTTGCACGGTTTAACGCTTCTTACCGGCAGCTGACGCCATTTCGTGTGTGTGTGTGAATGGTCCGGGTGTCTTCGGAAACGGTCTCCTCTGCGCATGCGCGTTGATGCCTGCTGTACTGGCCAGGACGCACTGTGGAATGGACGTATGACGATCTCGCGTACTTTTGTTTTCTCAGTTTCTTCTCAAACCCCATTGGAGGACAGAGAGAACATAGAAATAGAGAGATGTAAATGAGATACAGAGATGGCCTCAGCGTGTGAGTAGTATAGATAATGTAATGCAGTGCATTCAATACATATTAAGACACGTTTTAAAATATATACATATAATATAACAATTAAGTGCAGACTGTAATCTCAATATATTTTCTAGTTCCAGCTTAATTGAGACATTTTACCTTACAACATTCAAGTAACTTAAAAAGGAAACCGTTCTTAAACGTAAAAACAAATAAGAAAACTAGGATAACAGAGTTTGAAAAGTGATCAGTCCCATGATTTAATACGTCGTAGAGCTACCCTTTGCTTTAATTACAGCCAGAGCCGGCCCTATATCTTTGGGGGCCCTATGCAAAATTTGGTGGGAGGCCCCTTTGACCATTTTGTTACTTATTTAATGTTACTATTTATGTGTGATTTTCTTTGTGACTCGAGGGGGCCCTCTGCTGGCCTGCGAGGCCCATTGCAATTGCAAAGTTCGCCTAGTGGCTGGGTTGGCTCTGATTACAGCCATCAGTCTGTCAGGGTATGTCTCTATTAGCCTTGCACACGTAGATCGGCAAATATTGCCCTATTCTTCCGTGCAGAATTATTCAAGTTCAGTCAAATCGCTGTCTGCAATCGTAGACATCACAATACATCTGGTATTTTCCCAGATGATGCTCTGCCAGGCCTGTCACTCTGGTCTTCTGTCCAACTTCTATTCTTTCTGAACTCTGCTGGTTCTTTTTAGGATTTTGTTGGCGATTCGGTTTAGGACATGTTACATGCTACCTCACTGTCGGGTTGTCTGGTATTTAAACAAAACACTATTAACCCCCTCTAGGATGCTAGACATTCAGAGTTTAAATTCATATTGTAAGGTACGTGGAGCCGCAATTACTTCCTGGATGGCTCATTGTTGTCAGCCTAGAAACGGTCCTAGAATGTGCTAGGACTATTTAAATACCACAGTGTGTTTTATTAGTTTGGCATTGCATGGCTGAGAAGACCAAGACATAGGCCATGCAAAATCAGTATTTACAAAAATGTCCACCTCTTGACAGTGACATAAAAAAGCTGAGCTCCTGCCACTACACTTCTGCATAGATGGCCGTATTTGCACCTCACAGATGGCCACAAAAAATTTGCCATGAATAATCAACTTTCTAAATAACGTTTGCCTTTGCAGGAAAACACTGCTGGGTCAGCTATGCTTACACGTTCATCTAGTTCCCTTGCATTTGCACATTGAGTAACATTCCAGAATAATGAAATCAGTGAAAATGCTGACTTTAATTGTACAATAATTTCTGAATTGTTCCATGAAAAGTGCTCTGTGACAACGTCCTTTGCATAAATGACAGCAATGTTTGCAAAAAGACATTGAGCTGCTGTCATTTATCCTTCCCAGAATGACACATGGAGTGTTGTATAGCAATACATTATGATCATTATAATCTACAAGTATACATACACTCGTACAGGCCAACGCTGCCATCACATGAATACTCACTGAAAAGCTACACGATTAGCAGCTCAGGTTAATTTTATTATTGGACAGAAAACATTATGGCACTAAAAATCTGGATATTTGATATGAAATCCTGTCCTCTGTGCATTACTCAACCTTTTATTCTGTTCTTTAACGACCTCTCAAATAAATATGAATTCTGCGTAATAAATTAACAATAGAAAAACACTACAATTGCCAACGAAAGCAAATAAAAGGCTCAAATCAACAAAACTGCCACGAAGTAGCCATTACACGAGATGGAACAATGACTGCAGACAAAAAGTACACATTAATAGACTTGGACGAAGAGTTTTGAATCCCACCGAATTCAGAAATTGAGGTTAGTTGGACGTATGGACACAGATGATTATAAGGCTGTCAGTGCAGCCAAGTGTCTAAAGTCGTAATGCTGAAGACCACTGCTGCGAGGTCACCCCACCACTTCATCTTCTAATCAGTGTGCCATCTTGCTCCATCTCATAGCATCCACCCTGGTACATTCCTTCATCGAAATCCACAGAATCCGGTTGTAGCCGGTCAGAGTAGTCCGTCCTGGTCAAAGACTGAGGGCAGCGTGGAGAAGTCAAAGGGGATAAACTTGATACCGGTGCCGTGATAAAACTTATTCTGGAACTCCACCCTACGGGGAGAGAGAGCATCGACAAACGACAACCGTAAATAATCGGGGGGTGAATTATAGTGTGAACAGATAAGTGAATTAATTAACTCAGAGTGTATAAGTGACTGACAGGCTGACTGAATGAGTCAACAAGCCAGGCATCACACAGAAGCAACAGAAACAGTCTCACCAGTGCAACCGGAGGGCGTGAAGGAAGGCTGACAGCCCCTCCATGACCAGCAGAATGCAGACGGTAAGAACCGCGAACAGGCTGAACACTGGCACCAGAAACAGCACCCCCAGTCTGGAGGTCATCCTCAGGCCCAGACGCATCACCATGGTCCACAGCACCTCCGAAAGCTCTGTGACACACACACACACACACACACACAAACGTTTGGATCAACAAGCTGACGAAAAAAGACGGTTTATTAGGGACCCCATGTTGCACTAAAAAAAGGAGTGGTGAGTGTGATACTCACGTGCATGGGCCAGACTGAGGGCCCAGAGACGTAGGTAGGAGGCCGTGTTTGAGATGCAGCCCAGACAGTACTCTATGGTGTGGATGGCCTGGTGCAGGAACACGTCCCCAAAGTCAAACTGAAACGAAGGGTAACACGATGACTAGAAACCCAATGGTCCTTTCTGAAATCCAACTCTGGTGACACTGGTATATGAGACGCACACTGACCGGCTTGACCCTGGCGTCTCTGCTGGTCATCAGGTCATCCAATCCTTCCTCTTCATCGTCATCATCGTACGCTGGCGCTTGTGACGCATCGTCCTCGCTCACACGACGAACTCTCTCATAACCCTAAAATTCAGACAATAAGTTAAAATCTGCATGCCGTGTATTATTTAACTGAAAACACACAGGTCCAAAACGCATACACCCCTTTTTCCACTCTACTCACCCTGCGCAATCTCATGCTCTTTCCTCCTCGGTGGAGCCAGTGGAGGTAAAACGGTTTTCCCAACAGCAGGACGGGCACAGAGAGCAGAGCCACGACTACCAAGAAGACCTGGAGCACATTCTGTGAAGCGAATCATATAACACGGTCAAAAGGCGGACCACATGGACATGTTGAGAGAGTTACTGAGAATACAGTTTCTGGAATCATCAAGACTCTTTGAACACAGTTCCAAGAACCATCAAGACTCTTTGAACACGGATTCTGGAATCATCAAGACTCTTTGGACATGGATTCTGGAATCATCAAGACTCTTTGGACATGGATTCTGGAATCATCCAGACTTTTTGAATACAGTTTTTGGAATCAAGACTTTTTGAATACAGTTTTTGGAATCATCAAGACTCTTTGAACACGGATTCTGGAATCATCAAGACTCTTTGAACACGGATTCTAGAATCATCAAGACTCTTTGAACACGGATTCTAGAATCATCAAGACTCCTTGAACATGGATTCTGGAATCATCCAGACTTTTTGAATACAGTTTTTGGAATCATCAAGACTCTTTGAATACAGTTCCAGGAATCATCTGGACTCTTTGAATACAGTTCCAGGAATCATCTGGACTCTTTGAATACAGTTCCAGGAATCATCTGGACTCCTCTAACACCCACCTGGCCAGGGTAGAGAGCGGCGTTGTCTCCTCCCTGCATGATGAACATGTTAATAAAGTGGATGAGAATGCTGGGGGCCAGACGGGAGTCACGTACACCAAATGCCAGCCACTTGTAAAAGATCATGAAGACCAAATAGCCAAAGAGACACAGCAAGAACAGCAACTCGGGGAGGAACAGCAGATAGACATTGAATCTCTGTTTGAAGTGCCTGGAGAAATGAAACGGGGGGGACGAATGGATTAAAATGCACAGACACTTTTGAATATATTGTTGTATGTCACGGGGGTTTTGTCGATTCTCATGTTTTCTTTTCAATTTACCAGGCCCATTTACTAACAACACATCCTCATTTACAGCTACTATGACCACCATTGCAAACTCACAGATGGTTAAATACACTGTACAGCCTCCCAGATTATGGATTACTACAGTAAACTCACAGATGGTTAAATACACTGTACAGCCTCCCAGATTATGGATTACTACAGTAAACTCACAGATGGTTAAATACACTGCACAGCCTCCCAGATTATGGATTACTACAGTAAACTCACAGATGGTTAAATACACTGAACACCCTCCCAGATTATGGATTACTACAGTAAACTCACAGTTGGTTAAATACACGGAACAGCATTCCAGATTATAGATTACTACAGTAAACTCACAGATGGTTAAATACACGGAACAGCATTCCAGATTATAGATTACTACAGTAAACTCACAGATGATTAAATACACTGAACACCCTCCCAGATTATAGATTACTAAAGTAAACTCACAGATGGTTAAATCACACTGAACAGCATTCCAGATTATAGATTACTACAGTAAACTCACAGATGGTTAAATACACTGAACAGCATTCCAGATTATAGATTACTACAGTAAACTCACAGATGGTTAAATACACTGAACAGCATTCCAGATTATAGATTACTACAGTAAACTCACAGATGGTTAAATACACTGAACAGCATTCCAGATTATAGATTACTACAGTAAACTCACAGATGGTTAAATACACTCAGCACCACGCCAAAGCTCATGTGCACGACCCCAATGATGACGGACATCTTCATTTTGTACGAGTTCAGGAAGGACAGACGGTTCACTGCCATGCTCCAAATCTGTGGTTGAGATACAAAGTGTACCATGAGCAGAACATCTGGCAACGCCAATCCCATGGATTTGGCCTCACAGGGGGGCCATGAAGGTCCTTAAGAGGGGCCACGTGAGATTGTGCGTGGGTATAATCTGAAGGGACGACTATTTTATACCGTCTTCAATGTGCATTCATACTCACAGGATCGATCCCAAAGGGGTACGGCCCGATGAAAACGCCGCTGACATTGGGGTTAAGAGTGAGCAAAGTATTTGTCTGGAGAGTTTCATTTCTGGTGAGGAGAAATTAAATGAATACAAGTCGAACGACCAGTTACAGCCAATTGAAAATGACACGTCCGTTACTAAAATTCTAATGACAAAATACAATTCTGAGCATCCTGTACGTTTGAACGTTTTTGTTTCCGACGACTCACGTCCACTGCTGATCTGTGAACATAGCTCTGACACTCCACCCGGAGCCGAATATGTTTAGCGACTTGGAGAAGCAGTCGTTGTAGATGAGGCCAGTGTAGACAGAGAACAAGCCCATCATCAGAATGATATACCGACCCTCAAAGAACATAGTCCAGATCTGAGAACAACAGACAAAAAACACAACCGACATCGGAATAGAAAACCACGACAGCTACGGAAGCAAATCCGATTCCACTTGAAACGCCGATCCCGCTCAATTCTCAGGCTCTCTTACTTCGTTATCGGAGCGCTTGCGCTTGTGGCTCTTCTCTGTCAGCACCATCCACAGGGCAAAGCATGCCATGACCACGCCGTGACCAAGGTCGCCAAACATGACCGCGAACAGGAACGGGAACGTAATGATGGTGTAAGGAGCTGCCAAACAGAGGTAAACACCGTCACTATGTGACCACTTATTCATCTGTAACTGTGCTCAACCGGACCAGTATGTATTACATGTGATGGTCAGGTCTGCTCGTAATAGTGCACACCTGAGCTTGCATAATAGTTAGGTCACAATAGCCTCATCTGAGCTGCTGCACTCACCTGGGCTTGCCTCCCGGTAGTCTCCAACCCCATACGCCTCTACGATACTCTGAAAGCCCGAGGTAAACTTGTTCGTTCTTAGGAGCGTAGGCGGAGTGTCGTTGCTCGGAATACGGTTCACAAAGGACGGCACGGTGGCATCTCCTTTTCTCTGAGGGAAAATTGCACGGGTATAAAAACGTAACCAGCCGCTGAAACAAATGACTGCACCAGTAGTAGTGTCGTTGTGCCCTGGACAGCTGCCCATACCGAGCCTTCCTCCAACGCCCCTCGCAGGTTCATCAGGTCACTGACTGGGCACCACACCTCGGCGATGAGACACTTGTTGGTGACGTCAAAGCTGCACAGGTTGAGGATGTGGTAGATGGCCTTCATCTTCTTCACCTGCACCACCCAGGTGAAGGCCGACTCCGATGCCTTCTGCAGCACCTGTCTCAGGTACTCCTCGGTGCGATGGAGGACCTGCCACGGGACATTTGCAAGATTTTGCATTGTTCATGTATTTTCATAGAGACGTGTCACTAGTGTCTATGCAAACGGGAACGTGGAGAAACGGCATTTAATACGAACTAGTCACCATTAAACTCCATAATGTTGTTTGTACAGTGCCTTCAAAGAGACAAACGTATATACGGTAGACAATGCCTTGGCAATAGACTATCGGTTCCAAACATACATTGTTCAATTCCTGGATGCGAGTCCTCAGGCTGTCCATGACATCGTCCCTCTCCTCGTCGTTCTCAGGGTGGGGGTAAAGGTGACAATGGTAACTATAGGGATGGCATAAAAACACATCACTGTCACCGACCAATGAGAGACCCAGGATTGAGAGGCAAAGCGTGGCGGATCCGGACTGGACGAAAGCTAGGTGTGCAAAAGCATATTTACCAATCACAGATCTTCTGAACCTTCTGTCCAATCTGATCTCCCCAAAATGAGATAAGGAACACCACATTTGTGCTGATTTCACCCTGTAGATACACAGGGTGCGTCATGTACATGGATTCATCTGCCAGTATGGAGGTAGATGGATATTCCAGAGATCCACGCTGTTCTACTCACAGTGTCCAAATCGGCGAGGCTCTCGCCCAGCTCTGCGTAGCTGAGGATGGTGTACCCTTTACACACCCTCCACAGCATGCGCTCAAAGGCCTCCACCTTCACCCTGTGGATTAGACCTGACACAAACCTACATGCAAAAGTCAGACTTTACCACTCAAGGGCGTAACAATCGCTCAAGATGATTCGCACAGTGATTCGCTACTCATTGTGTGTCTGTTGGACAGGCTTGTCTCACCCCAGCTTGGCTCCCAGTCTCTGCATACCAGTGCAGCCGGCAGAGTCTGACTCAATGGACTGGAACTCTTCATACTGCGGACCGATGGCCTCATGCTGCATAGAAGCAGAGGTCAGGTAGGTTAGCACAATCGCCACACAACACCTGTGGCCTACAATTTGTCTTTAATGGGTCATAATTACCAAACAGTATTCAGAGAGTGTGGTCATACATCATCGAGCGAAAAGCCAATGCATTTTAAGATGTGAAATCACATGACCGAACACATTTTTTTGTTTTCACTGTTCGTAGTCCGTCGATGCCGAAGCGTGTGAGGTGAATGTAACTGGTGTGGTCGTGGCCGTCACTCTCTCTGACTCAGGTCAGACAGGTTATAGATACATGCTTATGGAGAGAGGCTAGCAAACGGCCAGATATGGGGTCACACTGGGCCACAGAGTAGACGCCATTTTTTGCATTTGCGGTTGTGTTTATAGTGGTAGTGATCGCTGTGTAAATACACATGATAGCACTAACCCGTGAGCGACTGTGCACAAACGTGCGTGTGATCCTCAGCATGTGGGTGTACTCGATCAACTCTAGAAGATTCCGCTGCAACTTCTCTTTGTTCCGGGCCACCTCCCCAAGCTCCACCTCTAGCCTCTGAAGCTGCTCCTGGGGAAGCACGTTGCAGACCACACACGTGGTCAACCTGACCACACACTGACAACCACGTCACTCAGTCTGTTAACCACGTCACTGTCTGTTTATTATGTCAAACAGCATCTCAGACCTACCATGATCTCAAGGACATGTTTTGGGGGAGGGGCTACTGGGCAGATTTCATCATCTTCAGGTACAGAAATCTTAGCCTTTCGAATCTCCCTCAAAAGGTATCCTTAAACAAAAGAAGTAAAAACGATTCCAGTTAGAGTGCAGACACCTTGATCAAAACATGAAGGTGCCTTTGCTAAAATTATCCATGATCTAGATCGAGCAGAAAGTATTTTACCGTTGATAAGAATAGACTGTATTGTTATTTATGTATTCAGAATAACTTATTTTAAAATCACACAGGGTTGCTGTTACCAATAAATATATCCGTACGTTGAGATCACCGAAACCTGATAGAAGTTGAACATACAGAATGGTTAAAGTCATCCTGGACCTGTGTGTAGTTCTGGCCCTCCTGCTGTGATACATCAATACAATCAATATTTAAGCCTCCTCACCCAGAATTCTCTCCATCTCTTCGCACCTCTTGATTTCGCTGACGAAGCGGCGCTGGAACGGGTTGACGGTGGGGTTAAGCTGAAACCAGAAAAAGCACACTGATCCAATAACTTTGCAGGTGGTTAAATGCCCACATCCTGTAGTTAGTCAAACAAATGCTAATGCAGATTTTTTTTTATTGTGCAGAATTGAATGCTCATATATCAACATTCAAGTTCATTTTACAGGTCATAAAACCATCAGCTTTTTAAAATCTAGGTAGATCTAGGGGTATTTAACTATGCACCTCAGAGTCAGTTCCATCCAATTGTTTCATAACGACCCTTTAATCAGGGACACTTAATCAGCGTGGGACAGAGGGTGGGTGCTATTAATGATTTGGTATAACCTGGTCTGGCCCATGTAGGCTAACAGCTGAAGATCCCTATATGTCCATTATATGCAGACCATAAATAAAGCCTACATACATAGACCTCCACCAAGACTACCAGACAATCAGTACCAGGGAAACAACCGGTATCCTATAGCCAAAGGCTAGACTCGTCTTGTAATCAGTTTAGGGTGGTTGTTTGACCAAAACATTGATAATCTAGTTCTGATAGACAGAACTAATTCTGGGACACTGCTATTTTAAAGCGCCTGGTATACAGACAGTCAAACAGACTACTAAAGGGACAGGTTTGGTTGAGCCTATAATATAATTGACAACTATAGACAGGCCTAACTGATACATATAAACGCATTAGGACTACTGATAGTGTTGCATTTACAAGGCTCGGAATACTTACATCTCGGAACTCCACCAGACCCATTTCTCCCAGCTCACTTATGCAGTCGTATGCGGAACCGGACTGCAGGAACAACTGCGCCAGGCACATCTCCTCACTCCGGAATACCGACCCCATCTTATCCGCCACCGACAAGCCTCGTCTGGCCTATTAATGTTCACTACTCCCCAGGCAGTGCCGTTTGCATTGAATAAATCGTACGCGCACTCACAACTCACGGTGTTTATATTATTTTATATTATAGTCGTGGCAATACCGTTAACACAAATAATCCATTGTAGACTATCGATATTTGCTGAATATGGCTAAATGAATGTCCTGGGCAACGGGAGGCGGATAACTGCATCGATAATCGGCTCTTACAAAATATAGATATATAATATAGATATATAGATCCTAATGTCTCGCAAATTGCAACAAAACAATACCCCTCCAACAAATCGCCGGCACCAATTTCACGGAGCGAGACAGACAATGCGCGTGATTCAGCACCTATGTCACTATCACCATATCTGCAGGATATTTAATAGCGAATATTAAATACAACATATATTTGCAAATTCCTAAAGACCATATCTAACATTTTGCATAGGCCTATAAATAAACTAAAATTGCCTAGACGTTGAAAGCTGTGTGCGTTTCAGCTCAACCTTTTGTTGAACCGTATAAGATACGTTGGCTGCAACATCCAGATTGCACCACCAGGTTGCCAGATAATGACAGTTATCTGAAAAAATAGAGATTTTACTGTCGGTTAGGGTTGCAGTCTACAATTCATACACGTTTTCGGGCATACCCACATTATATACAGCAAAACAATAACACATTTTAGTTAAGAAATCACCAATAAGATAATTTAATATATTTATAATAAAAAAAATTGTGGCATTACAGCTGTGCCAGGTAGTCAATATGTTTATTTTCGCTAACATTTGTAACAGGGAATTGTAGTTTTGTTTTTATTCCGTGTGGCATTTCTTTTTTCGTTTCTGTTAACATCTGGGGAAAAAATGTGTTCCAAATTCGGATTTACACCCAATCTGGCAACTTGGGCATGCTTTATATTCATTCCCATCAATCAAAATCGGGGGACCACCTGCCCTTTCTGTGTTTGCAGGCCTGCAAATTTCATGCGATGGTGAATTAATAAACACTGTCAACGGCCTTCTCGCTTAACCGCCAGTCATGTCTTTCTCCACACACTGATATAAATATTTTTTAAATTATTTAAGAAACAATCGGCCTTCTGCCTTCAAAATTTATATAAAAATATATATGTATACACCAATTACACCCATAACATTAGGACCATTGACATCAGAACTGGACCACGGGACAAAGGTGATATGGTGGCCTGGTCTGATGAATCACGTTTTCTTTAACATCACGTGGCTGGCTGGGTGTGTGTGCGTCACATACCTGGAGAGCAAATGGCCCTGGGTGCACTATAGAAAGAAGTAAAATTAGAACATTCGATTCTGCCATTCATGTGGATGTTTCTTTGACGCGTAATACCTACCTAAGCTTTGTTGCAGAAGATTTCCAACCCTTCATGGAAACGATATTTCCTGATGGCTGTGGCCTCGTTTAGCAGGATAATGAGCCCGGCCACAAAGCAGACATAGTTCCGATCTCCTCAATCAAGCATCTGTGGGATGTGCTTGACAAGTCTGAATCATGGACGCCCCTCCTTGCACCTTACATAATCTAAAGATGTGTTGCTATTGTCTTGGTGCCAGATACCACAGCACACCTTCAGAGGTCCGGTGGAGTCCATGTCATGGGTCAGTGCTGTTATGCGGGCAAAAACGGACCTCCACAATATTAGGCAGATGGTCACAGTGTAATGACTGATTGGTGTATGAAAATACAAATCTTTGTTCAGTGTCGACATCCTGCAATTGAACCAATATGGCCAGGTTGCCATTGAAAACGTTTATTGGTTCTCTGTTGACTTTGCTAAAAAGGGTATTTCTCTACTGATCCGTAATCCTAAAAACTTCCAAACAAGACACTGTTCCCATGAATGTATTTTTTACTTTTTTGTCAGGCTTTATGAAATAGTCATATATGCCTGTATACATATATCAATATGACAGTGTAAGGAAAAACTGTTTAGTAAATAGTGGCTTTACACATATGATTTCAACGCTTTCCAGACAGAAATATTAACTTAGCTTGAAAATAATTGTTTGTTATTGGCACTATTACGTTACGTACGGAAATATTATCTTTGTTCTAGGTTTGTATGAATAATATACAAATACTGAAGTGATAGACCTGCACACATTCTTTTACATTCTGGATCACACAGAATCAGTTATTACAGCTAAGAAATACACAACACAGTCAGGAATTATGGGAACTACAGACTTCACGCCGACTCTGGCATAATAACAACATTTAATGGAACATCAGAAAAAAAATTGGATGTAAAACATTGGCAGCCAATTCCCTGCATGCACAGCACCTGAGTGGCTAAACAACAGACTGCCAACATCTCTAAAGTCCCAGTCTGTGTCACCTGAGGCTCTGGGCCAGTCTATTGAGCTCCTGCGACAGAGCAGTGACAGTTTCTAGGATCTTCTGCTTGTCTCGCTCTTCCAACCGGTCCCCACAGCGCTGGGCAAACCTGTCTGGATGCCAAACGGCCTGCTGGCGCCGAAGCAGTTTTCGGAACACCGGCACATCTTTCCTGTCGGCACCGTGCAACATCACCTCCACCATCTCCTCCACCGAGCCTTTGGGAGCTGGCCAGGGAATGTGGCCATAACTCAGTTTTGTGGCGTTGGCTGACGCCGTGTCAGCACTGAAGGTGGCTGCACATCGCTCCTCGTAGCATTGCTTCTTGCTCCGGCGTGTTTCCTCCGCTTTCTTCGCAGCACGTCCCAGGTACTCCTCGTGCTCCCTCTGTAGCTTCTCATGTAGCTCCCTGTTGGCCCGCTCCTCCTCCCCTCTCTTCCTCTTCCTCTTTCCTTGAGAGCCTGACGACGCCTGTCTTTGAGCCTCTGCGTGTTGTTTAGTTATATACTCCCGTCTAATTCTATCGGCCCAGTCTTGAAAGTCTTCCTCATCTGTGTCCTCAAATAAATAATCTGCTGTAAAGCAACAACAAAAAACCATGATGCCAACGACGAGACAATGATTCAAATCAGATGAGATTATTCAGAAGTGAAATGTTGACAACCTACCATCATATTGTCCAAAAGTTTCAAAGAATTCATCCTGGCATTCCCCAAACAGCTTCTCTTGCCACTCTTGTTCATCATCTTTCTTTTCCGAAGTGTTGTTGTTCTTCGGTACAGCCTTGGGAGAGAAGTGGATTGCTTAGGAATGTTACGTTGCACACACAATACCACTATTTGTACAACGTGTTATTTGTTTGTTATTACACAGCTGCAAGCTGCCACACTGCAAGCAAGGTGCTGGGTGTCAAGCCGATAGATCTGGGTCAAGCTATGAAAACAGTCCTAATGAATGGCCATAGAGTACTGACGGACCTCAAAACAAACATAGATAGTGGACATTCATACCGTCTCAAATGTTATCCATTGTAGTAGGTCCTGAGGTGTAATTCCTGCATTATTTGGTGAGACCATAGCATCAGGGCATTTCCTTCTAAGGGGCACAACGAGGTCATCATATACTACATGGGAATATAGGATAAAAAAAACTAAGTTAGAATTGGTAAAATTACATTTCATTAATCCATCTCCGGCACATATTTCTGTTAATTAACAATACTGCCGTAGTAGCAGACCCTCACCTAATTTGCCATATTTCAGAGCTCTGTTAGCAGCAATGTGTAGGGGTGTGTCCCCTTTCTTGTCTTTCTGTAGAACGTCTGCTCCATGCTTCAACAAAAGCCGAAGAATGACATCATCACCCAGTGAACAGGCCAAGTGCAGGGGAGTCCTGCGCTTTTTCCCCTGGGAGAAATTTAAGTCCAAGTCCGAGTGTTTCCGCAAGTAGGACTTTAGCTTCATGAAACTGCCCTCTTCTACGTATTTCACAGTCTTTTTCTGTTTTCTATTCACCATTTCGCCTGTCTGTACGGTTACTTCGAGTATACTTACTGTGGTGACAACAAAATCATACTTAGTTACAGACTTGCCATAGCATGTTGTTGCTCTAATACCTTGCTAACTACCCAGGTAGTGTGCCAAAAACACAACAATGGCTGTCTTGCTACGGTTAACTAGTATACAAAAACGGTTGGCTCAATTCTGTGGTGCTTACTGAAAGCTTTCTGTTAATTGAACAATAAATGTTTTGTATTCACCCGGTGGTGTTTAGCGAGATTCAGGTCTCTGCACTTGGATACTGTAGGAAAATTCTGAGACAATTTCAGCAAGATGGACCTGGAAGTGACGAGACGGAAATGACGTCATTGTTTAGTGAGTCTGGGAGGTCTGCTGCTCTATGCTGTAGCTGGTTGGAGCGTTTTGTTCTGTTTTGTATTGGTTGTAATTCTTAACTAAATCACTAAGGGGCAGTATACTGCTGTGTTATGGAATTAACATGGCATTAGCCTAAAATTCATTAGACCGTAATACCTTGCACTGATTACTCAGTGTTAAAACCATTACTCCACCAAGTAGATGATAAAAACTAATGTGCGAATCGATCTGCTGGTAGCCTGATGGAGGAGGTCACCCTGCAGCCGATGGGTTGCCAGTTCGAATCCTGGGTGTTAGTGGAAAAAATCTCTCTTATTAGATACCCACATACTCACCAAATCAAGCCACCTCTAAACATAAAATCAAATAGCTGTACTATACTGGCATTAGACTCTATATCTTCAAGCATCTCCAAGAACTATGATTCTGCAAATATGTACATCAGCTGTAATACCTGAAAATTTTTCTGTACAATTCATCCGTTTGGGTTCACTTAGAAATGTCCTTGTTTTCCATGAAAACATGCATGGATTTAGCACAATGAATAGGTCAGCGACATGATTATAAATATTTTTTTAAATAGAAATTATAATTGAGTCCTTAATTATTTTCAACAAAGAATCTTTTATTTGGAGCCTCAGATTTTAGCTTTTTTAGACG
The DNA here is from genome assembly GCA_029465975.1 of Dallia pectoralis. Classification (NCBI taxonomy): domain Eukaryota; kingdom Metazoa; phylum Chordata; class Actinopteri; order Esociformes; family Umbridae; genus Dallia; species Dallia pectoralis. The sequence goes on along the minus strand of CM055760.1, from coordinate 8,828,545 downwards.
TTTGGCATTCTAGTTGTCAATTTGTTGAGATAATCGGAAGAGATTTTACCCCATGCTTTCTGAAGCACCTCCCACAAGTTGAATTTGCTTGATGGACACTTCTTACGTACCATATGGTCAAGCTGCTCCCACAACAGCTTAATAGGGTTGAGATACAGTGACTGTGCTGGCCACTCCATTACAGACAGAATACCAGCAGAACGCTTTTTTCCCTAAATAGTTCTTGCATAGTTTGGCGCTGTGCTTTGGGTCATTTTCGTGTTGTAGGAGAAAATTGGCTCTAATCAAACGCCGTCCACAGGGAATGACATGGCGTTTGATAATGGAGTTATACTTTCAACAACATCCTATGTTCCCTGTACAAATCTCACACTTTACCACCACCAAAGTACCCCCAGACCATCACATCATCTCCACCACACTAGATTGACGGCATCAAGCATTCCTCTCTTTTCATTTGGTTTGCGTCTCACAAAAATGAATCTCTTTGATCTAAACCTCAACCTTTTTTCCAATCTTCCTCTCTCCAGTGTCTGTGTCCTTTTGCCCATCTCAAATCTTTTTTTAATGGCAGTAAAGGACCTGTGAGGCGTCTGTTTCTCAAACTAGACACTCTAATGTCTTTGTCCTCCTGTTCACTTGTGCACCGGGGCCTCCCACTCCTCTTTCCATTTTGTTTAGAGCCAGTTTGCCTGTCCTGTGAAAGGTGAAGAAACTGCGATCATCAGTTTCTTGGTAATTTCTCATATAGAATAACCATAATATTTCAGAGTTGTTCTGAAATATTATGTTTGTTCTGAAATGTTCTGAAATATAGAATAGGCATTATATTTCATAACAACTCTTAAAACCCTGGATAGCAGCAGCACCACAGGAGCCCCGACCCCTGCTGTCTGTTTGTGTCTTTCGGAGGGATTAGGCGCGAACACACGTCACTTGTCAGTTGGATCTTGTTTACGGTTAACAAATGAAGTGAAGTTAAGCTTTTAAATGATCACACATCTCTACATAAACAAGCAAGTGTAGCGCAAATGGTTCCTTTCCATTTGGATTTCTTTCACTGATTTGTTCATTGACATCAACACTGATTTGTTGATTGACATTAATCTTAGCTATAAGTTGCATATGATACAACTAAAGTATGTTGGCCTAGTGAATTGGTACGTTTACTTTATGTATATGTATCATTTGCCTTTTTTGTAGTTCCTGCTTTTTTCTCCATCAGGGCTGATGCCATAAATCTCTTCTGGTGGTCCTTATTCAGCTTACCACCTGTCAGGAAGAGGAGACTGTGTGGGCTGTGAGATAGCATCTGTGTGTGTGTGTGTTCATAGGTGGGATGGTGGGTAGATTTGTGTTGTTGTTCCAGGCACCAACATAAATAGTGCCTACAAAAACAGACCAACCGAACCCAAATGTAGAAATGTGAAACATACATTTTTTATAAAAATGTTTAATGCCATTCATACTCAGAGTTAATATAGTTTTATATAGTTTAACTTCAAATGCCTCATTTGGGTTACTTACAAAATTCCCCTTCAATACATGATGTATTAATTCAGCAGCGGCAACTAGCCCTAAACACATTTTTACTTATCTCCAGATCTGTCCATCAGTCACTTTAGCTATCCCTGCAGTAATGTTATTCTCAGAGGGCTTGAATGAGTCCAGCTGAACTGGCTCTGTGTTGTGACTAAAAACAGGGGCTTCATTTAGGCCTCTGGTTGTTCTGAGGAAGGGAAAGGACTTCTTAGCGGAGAGAGGACCCGCTCACAATGGAAGGCATAGAGAAGGACATGAACGGCTACTTTGTGCCCTGCATGAGAGGATCCGTTCGGGATAATTCAGTTCCTCACAACCGTGGATCCGGAGTGATCTGCCACTCGTCTGTCGGAAACGACGTGACTCACTTAACGATACCCCCTTGTCTTGTGTGGCAGCCTTTGAAATGTCCGAGAGAGGGGCTCCGCTCTGTCACCTCAGGTGTTTGGGTCACGTGCCTCGCGTCTCTGCAGTGTGGCCCTAAACACCATCAGGTTGGGTGAGGATGCCTCCTCCTGTTGCGGCTCTGCGGCGAATAGCCACCCGGTCCTTTCCTTTGCCTCAGCGTGGGGTCCCCGTCACGACCACTTAACTGCTCCCGCTACACCCTGAACTCCCCTGAGGTCAGACGGAGCATCTGTCTTAGCGATGCTGCTGAAAGACAGGATATCCCTGGACAGGAACCCCTACCTCGCCAAGCCCTCTTGACTTTCCTGCCTGGCCCGCTGACTCTATCCTGTCAATAGAGGTTCATCATCGCAGTAGGACTGGGGGAGATATAAGGCGGGCAGCAGGAAAGCAGGGGTCCTCCAAGACGCTCCAGGGGTCATCTCCTCATCCAGCCGTAGTAAGGCAGGGCCTCCACCCAGCTCCGGTCTGTGGCATCGGATACCTTCTAGCCATTGTTTTCGGACGTGGGCGAAACGTGCGCACACTTCCTCTGGTTCTTTTTTTGCCTGACCTGGTTTCTCCTGCTCTGATTTATGACTGGTGGAGAAATAAGAAGGACAACAGGCCTGACAACATGCCTGTTTTTAATAGCATTATCTCACAGTGATTTTGTCTGGAGCCCCTCTCAGCGGGTGGTGGGGTTTAGGGAGGCCTGCTGGGTGGGAGAGGTGTTGGGCTTAATGGGCCATCATGACCCAGGCTTTGGAGAGGGTTATGTAAATTTCACCAACACTGCTAATGAAGACGTCAAGGCGGTTTCCACACCTAACAGGCAAACCGCCTACAACCGTTGGGAAACAAAAACACCGAACACATGGGATGAAACTCTTATTTCACTTGGGTGTTCTGTAATGGGTGAATATTCCTGTTGCTTACCTGGGTGTGGCAACACCTTCTGACAGTTTATCCGGGTTGTTTCTACATGTCCGCCATTAGCAAGGCATCGGCTAGGATAGCTGGCAACCAACTCTGTAGGCTGTTTGATGTTTTTTTTATGTTGTAGTCTGACATTCGAAGTGTGAGGTTGTTTTTGCAACTTGTGTGTCTTTGCCCTGACGTGTATTCCAATTCAATATGTCGGCAAGTACTTTGCTGAAGAAGTGCTATTCAAATTCATTTCACTGGTGTCGATTTTAGCACTAAGATGTCTATTCTAAATGTTTTAGGTTGAAAAAAACGCCATTAAGGCCTCCCTTTACACCCAGTCAGATAGGAGAGCAATGGGTTTGATGGCTCAGTGGGGAACAGGAGAACAGGAGAAGTGGTCAACATGCAGATGAAAGACCAGACACGCCGTTGCCACGGCAGGCCGGCGTCTGCATGCGTTGATCAATAAATCCAATATGCAGCGTTCCTTTCAGTCCTCTGACGGAAAACCAATTCCACAACCTCTCATGAGTTTGTTGGTCTGAAGCAAGGCTACGTCTTTCTCAGACTCTCAGATGTTGTCGCATGTCTGAAATGGTTGCATATGCCGTCACTTCAGCATAACAGGTTGTTATAAAATGTTATAAAATGCATGTATTTAAAAAAAAATTCCCTCAATGAATTGCCCATTTGGTGTTTTTACTTGTTTTTATTCTGATGCATAGAATATAAAATGCATGTATTTTATTATTTTATCCTAATTTTCCTCTGTAGAGCACATTGAATTGCTTCTATGTATGAATTGTGCTATATAAATAAACTTGCTTGCCTGCTTGCTTTCATGTTCTGCCCTCGTTTTCTCTACCAGGGCCATTGGGTTGCCTGTGTCTGTTCAGTTGTTTTGTCGACTTGTTCGTCGTCTCATGCAAAGTCCATTAAGGGAATAAAACAAGAGGGGTTTTGAATGGGGAATTCCCATGGCACAGTTCCTGTCATTAGCACCGGCCCATGTGGATCTCACTCATTGTTAGTACATACAGTAGGAACGATTTCAAGTTTATTGTAAAATCTATTTTTTTAAATACTCCACATCGCATAAACACCAACCCTAACCCCAGTGGAGTGCCCATATCGGAGGGACGCCAAACACATGTTACAGTGGCTAAACGCTCTAACTAGCTGAAACAAAGATCCTACGTTGCCCGACACATGAACACTGTGAAATCTGTGTATTAAGTTCAAATAACCCCCGTGAAACTTAAAAAAAAACCTGTAGGCATAATTGATTCAGATTGTGTTTCACTCTTTTCCCCAACCCCACGGCCACGGGCAGACAGAGGACGCCAGCTCATGTTTATACACAGTGAGTGTGCCTGTAGTATGATACTGGTCCAACTGCATATTATGAGGAATACATGGTGGCTTATAGAATCTGTCTCTGATTCAACACCTAAACACACAATGTCCTTTACAGTCCGTCACACAATCAATTGGTGCATTTGACTCGTGTCTGCGCATTTCAGACAATTATAAATGATCGACCGCCGAACGAATGACACGTCGTCCGGGCAACACTTCAACAGACTCCCGAATCGGGCGGACGCTCCTTTGCAGACAAATCTCTCCTGTCAACAAAGGTCAACGTTGTCTCACAGGAGGAGCGGCGTCTGTGGGTGACTCGGGATTAGAAGCCCCCCTGCTGTCACCGGTTAAATCCAGAATAAAGGCTCATTAGAGGCAAATCAGTTAATCAAGGTGATGGTCTCCAACTGTATTTACACGGTTGTTTTTGGCTCGAAGTGCTCTCTGAGATAAACATGCCAACAATAGCATTCTGACTCAGTAGTGACACACCACAATGTTGCTGGAAATAGACAATTATTTCACAGGAAGGGAGTATTTTTTTGTTCAAGGTGTGAAGTGGTAGCGGGGTTGTTCTATTTTAGTTCAGTGTCAAAATATATTTTCTCTTACGATAATCTTCCCTGTGCAGAATTTTACAAGCAACACATTTCAAGACTATTCTGTTCAGATTCGGTGGGAGAAATGCTGTGGAGCAAAGACCGAAACGAATTGGAGTTGTGTACAGATTTGTAACATGTCGTTTTCACGCGGACATACCTCTGATTCTGGTGTAACCGCACACAATGAGACAGGAGTCTGCCGCCTTCCAATTCTGTGTGTGCTATAACAGGAAAAGGCTGCGGTTCCTCTGTATTGTGTTCAGACGACATCGTTGCAAGCAACAGAATGACACGAGCACATTTTCGTTCAAAAGTAAACATGGTTTTTTATTACAAATAATGAGCATAAAAGCGTTATAGAACATTCACTCACATCGTTGTCTAATTGAGACCAGTTCATTTATGACTTCTCAAAGTTTAATTCAATAAAAACACTCACATTTCTACACACACATTCACACACACTCACACACACTCACACACACATACACCAGAATTTAATGCCAGAGCAGCTTTAGTTGACAACATTTGTCAGCTGCCATCTGTCCGTCTGGGTCCCCCTCCTACTCCCTTCAACAACTTTGACTGGCTGCAATGAGACAGATAAGACAGCAACTGTGTCGCCTCATACCAATAAAAACTGTCTCGCCCCTTTCAACTGAGCAAGTGCTTACAAATTAAAAGAAGAACACGGCACAAATGCATTAATAATACACCACTTCTCCTGTTTCAGGAAGCCGGGCGCCTTGTGACCCCAAACCAGAGTCCACAGGAGACCGGGGGAACAATCGAAACTTCTTTTGGCCCCTATGAGATACACGAAACACTTTCCAAACTGTGCGCGGTCTGGTTCCCGTCACCCCAAATCGGGAGCTTGGTCCTCTTTATCATGCAGTACGAGGGGTGTTTATACAAACGTCCCAATCACTGAGAGCGAGTTCAGAGGATGCTAGCAGGACATGATAACAGTCTGAACACTGACTCGGGGTCAGTTCCTTAAGTCAGTTGGTCTGCAGTACAGCGTGCAGCAGGATGTGAACACCTACAAATACTTTCTGGATATGTGCTGGTATTATAAGGTTCACCTGCAGTGTTCAGGTGACTGCGGACTCAGGTTAGGACAGGGCGGCTGTGGACACATCCCCTCTGGCAGGTGTCCGTCTCTCGTGCCCTGACCCTGGCACAAACGTCACACCTTGGTGGCCAGCGACTGGGCCTCCGTCTTCTGGGAGGACAGGGAGCTGACCGGGCTGGCGTGCATGGCCTTCTTCAGGTTGAGCAGGCTGATGCACTGGGAGCGAAAGCGCAGGTCGAAGAAGGCGTACAGGAAGGGGTTGAGGCAACTGTTGACGTAGGCCAGACAGGTGGCGTACGGGTGGGCCAGCAGCAGGAAGCGGAGGAAGGCGCAGGTGTCCGGGGCCACGTTCAGGTAGGAGAGGGCGTCGGCGCTCTTCAGCACGTGGAACGGCGTCCAGCAGGCGGCGAACACGACCACCAGCGTGGTGATGATCTTCAGCAGGCGCCGCTTCCTCTGGTCCTCCTTGCGCAGGCTGTTGAAGTGGCGCGTCACGGTGCAGCCGATGAAGCAGTAGCACACCATCATGGCCAGGAAGGGTAGCAGGAAGCCCAGGGCTGAAGACGAGATGCTGAGGCCGGCGATCCACATGGCCTCCTGCGCCTTGTACGTCCCGGACTGATAGGCCGCCTGGTTGTCCCCGCCCACCACCAGGCTGAAGTCCATGGCGCAGGAGACCCGGTCGTTGTTCTCGTCGTTCTTGGTCGTGCGGAAGATGAGCGTCGGCGCGGCCAGCAGGCCGGACAGAAGCCAAATGGCCGTCAGCGAGGCCCTCATGTGGCTGCGCGTGCGGAGCTGGCTGCTGGACAGGGAGCGCACGATGGCCAGGTAGCGGTCGAAGCTCATGGCGGTGAGGCAGAAGACGCTGGCGTACATGTTGAGGAGGACCACGTAGCTGCTGATCTTGCACAGGGCCACGCCGAACGGCCAGTGGTAGCCCAGAGCCGTGTACACCGCCCAGAGCGGGAGGGTCAGCACGAAGGTCAGGTCAGCCATGGCCAGGTTGCCGATGTAGATGTCGGCCGTCCGCCGCTTGGCCTGGGCCCTCCACACCGTGAAGATGACCACGCCGTTGCCAGACAGCCCCAGGATGAAGATGAGCATGTAGAGGACGGGGATGACAGAGTAGGACGGCTCCCATTCAGAGTAGTCGCACATGGTGCTGTTCTCCTGTTGGTCGTAATCATAATCGTAGTATTCAGCGGTGTCCATGGTCGTCGACATTACAATCTTTCTTCTCAGTTTATCCTTTACTTTTCTTCTTAAAAAAGCTGTAATGTCTTTTTTACAAGGTAAAGGATGTTGTTCTAATTGATCAACAACATGTATGAATCAATAAGAAACGTAAAATCCTTCTCTGTAGGTAGCTCAGAAAAATCAGGAGTTTTTAAAGTAGTTCCAGCACGGTCAGATGAGACTTTAGATCTGGTGAAACAGCACAGAGTAGGCAGCCCTTTTAAAACCGGCCAGTTCTGAACACACCCCTTTTTCTAAGTCCGATCCTCCCAGACTATAACCCCTTAACCCCCCCCTTCAATAACCAATAAGCAGGACTGCATTTAAAAGCGTAAACCTAATGGAAAACAAATAGACCATTAAAATATCATTATTTTTGCCTTCATGAAGCAACTTTTTTAGAAAGTTTGATACTTTCGTTATTATGCAATTATTTTATGCGCACATCATAGATCGATCAGCTGTCTTGCATTTAAAAGGATATGGGCGCCGTATTAAAACTATAGTCATTTTTAGCTATATGAACATGTCTTTTTCCTCGGGCAAGTCGAGACTAGTCACTTTTCTAAATCGGACAATTACAAATATTAAGTGACACCGTTCAAATCGTAACTACTTCCAATCTGACAATCAATGGAGCATCCAAATAAGGATAATGCATTTCCATTTCAATGAGTATCGCCCATTGCAAAAGAAGACTTGTTCAAACATGTCCTCTTGTTTACTTTTTATTTTTATTTAACCTTTAAACCAGGTAGGCCGATTGTGAACAAATTGTCCTTTGCAACGGCTACCTGGCAAAGATAATAAAAAAATTTGACCACACAACATACACACAACATATACACAACATGCAAACAACATACACACAACATGTACAAGTGAGGACAATAAAAACACAGAATACATGAGGGCAAATGAGACATGTGTATAGAACATTATTATCCTACATCTGGGCATTTGGAAAAATTATTGGTTATCTTGGTCTAGCAAATAAACATTGATGAAGAAATGTGCGCATAATATAGTACACGTGTTCTCTTTACATGGGAATTTGTCTAGCTGGTTCATGAAAACGGTTTAAGCCCATGTTTAATTGACTCTAAAATAGTTGTAATGCTACCTCACCATCCAGAGCCACTTTTGTGGACTCTTTCATTCTAGTCCTGAACAAAAAAATCTAGGTAATTGACCATAATCTCTGTCTGCGAAACTTGCCCTCTAGTGTAAGCTTATGTGTGCATACATAAAAAAAAATCACCCAGCTTTCCAAATTACGCATGATTTTGAGGTTTGCCATAAATTCGTCCAAACAGCAATGATTACGCGTCTTCAGGCAAATAAAGTTGTGGCAATGGTATTCCCTGTTGGCAGTGGCCTCTTTCGGCAGGATAATTCGCTCGGACACACTGCACACATTGTTCGGGAATGGTTTGAGGAACGTGGTGATGAGTTGAAGCTGTTGCCATGGCGTCCAAATTCCCCAGATCTCAATCTGATGGAGCATCTGTGGGATGTGCTGAACCAACAAGTTCGGTCCGCCACCATGCAACCTGTCATATTGTTTTGGCTCACCAGTGTATATTATAGATCAGGTTTATATGGACTGTTTAGATCAGGTTTATATGGACTGTATATTATAGATCAGGTTTATATGGACTGTTTAGATCAGGTTTATAAGGACTGTATATTATAGATCAGGTTTATATGGACTGTAGGCCTATATATCAGGTTTATATGGACTGTATATTATAGATCAGGTTTATATGGACTGTATATTAAAGATCAGGTTTATATGGACTGTATATTATAGATCAGGTTTATATGGACTGCATATTATAGATCAGGTTTATATGGACTGTATATTATAGATCAGGTTTATATGGACTGTATATTATAGATCAGGTTTATATGGACTGTATATTATAGATCAGGTTTATATGGACTGTATATTATAGATCAGGTTTATATGGACTGTATATTATAGATCAGATTTATATGGACTGTATATTATAGTTGAGACAGGATAGTATGTAAATATGCAATATGTACGTTATATGGAATATTGTGTAATCCCAACATAAATATTGATACTCAGCAGATGGTCTCATTTCCACAATTTCAGTCCGAATGTTTACATTTGCGAGAGTCATCAGTGGCCTAATGTGAAGTGAGTGAGACCTTGTCCCTGTATTCATGCACAGGTGGGAGGTGTCTCAGTCTCCACCCTCCTCTGTCCCTCAGCAGCGTAGCAGAAGTGGCGTCTGGACGCCGGGCCTCTCAGACACAACTATCACTCAGCAATCGGCTCAGTAGTCCTGCCCACCCCCTATTCATGTCTCCACTCAGCTCCCTCTCTCTCTCTCTCTCTCTCTCCACCCCCCCACCCCCACCTCTCCCCGCCCAGCACTCTTCCTCTGACGACGGGCCAGAACCAGGACGTCAATAGTTCTCACCGCAGGTCACGTCGCCTAAATTGGGCCGTGCTCTTTTTCTTCCTTGTTTTGGTATAGTTTGTGTGGTGATTAATCTGATGTGAGTTGTGTCTGTCCCTCGGCTCCGTTTCCATCTCCGCGCTCTGTGAGCGGTCTCTCTCTTTAGCGAGACATTTAACAGCTTGGGGCAGGAATGGAGCGTGGAGTTGTGTCAGTGAGTTTCTTCTGTTCTAATGGTTCTCTATTTCTGTGTCTGATTTTGTGCAGGACTATAGAACGCTGGGAGGACATACCGACCAGAGCCTTGAAACGTAAAGCTAAATAAAAGATGACCTCACCCAAAACCCACCCAGCACCAAAGGCTTTATAAACCCCCCACAGGGCAGATAGGCTAATTTGACAGTGGCCCAAGATAAGAAACAGATGGCTATGTCTGATGATTGACATGTTCCTATGTTCTAATATAATGCTGTCCAATGTGTTGACCATATTACCCTGACAGATTCATCAGGGTAATTACTACTTCTCATTGTGTCGTTCAGTGAATTCAGTTTGGTTTCCTGCAACATTCCGTTGGCGTTTTGTCGTTAAATCGACCACCTGTTTTTGAATTGATTGTTTTTGCTACATTGAGCTGTTTATTTATCTTGACATCTTGTCTTGCGTGGACGTTTGTAGTGAACCACACACAGACGTCTTATGTCATGTTATCTGTCTCATAGCATGTTACTATGTCATGTTATGTGTCTCATAGCATGTTACTATGTCATGTTATCTGTCTCATAGCATGTTACTATGTCATGTTATCTGTCTCATAGCATGTTGCTATGTCATGTTATCTGTCTCATGGCATGTTACTATGTCATGTTATCTGTCTCATGGCATGTTACTATGTCATGTTATCTGTCTCATAGCATGTTACTATGTCATGTTATCTGTCTCATAGCATGTTACTACGTCATGTTATCTGTCTCATAGCATGTTGCTATGTCATGATATCTGTCTCATAGCATGTTACTATGTCATGTTATCTGTCTCATAGCATGTTACTATGTCATGTTATCTGTCTCATAGCATGTTACTATGTCATGTTATCTGTCTCATAGCATGTTACTATGTCATGTTATCTGTCTCATAGCATGTTACTATGTCATGTTATCTGTCTCATAGCATGTTACTATGTCATGTTATCTGTCTCACAGCATGTTGCTATGTCATGTTATCTGTCTCATAGCATGTTACTATGTCATGTTATCTGTCTCATAGCATATTACTATGTCATGTTATCCATCACATGTCATGCCATATATCTAAACTAATGTTATCTATCTCATGTCCTGTTTTTATCACATATCATGTTATCTCGTTGGTCTTTATTGCACGTTTTGAGTAAGTAAAAAGACCACACACAAATCAATGCAGACAAACACAACGGGACAAATGCAACGGGACACACCCACACACACACACACACACACACACACACACACACACACACACACACACACACACACACACACACACACACACACACACACACACACACACACACACACACACACACACACACAAAGACAGATCTACAGACACACACCCACACCCCCACACACACAGACCGCTGTCAACACAAACTAACACACACACCCACGTCAACACAAACTAACACACAGACCCCCACACACACACTCACATCGTCACACACACAGACATAGGGAATACATCTGTCCTCATGGCAGCTGAAAACCCCTTTGATCCTCTTTCTTCATATGACCTTGTGTGTTAAATTGTGTTTATGAGCCAAAGCTCTGTTGTGTCTTTTACACCAAATGAGCAAGAGGTGATACGGCCAGTGTGTGTTACGCTGTGGTGCGTTGCGATGTGTGTGTGTGTGCGAGAGCGAGTGAGAGACGGTCTGCCAGTTGTTTGATGTGCTCGTGTTAAGCTGTCGGAGACCACATGCGATGACCTCCCGTAACTAATATCTGTCCCAGTCGGCTGGCACACACTAAGCGGGCCCGTCACTGGTACCACAGCCAGTGACATTACGTAAGCCTGAGGTAAACTTAGAGGCTACAAACCGACACGCAGTGAGGGAGTCCGTGTTAAAGTCACCGCACTAAACCACCGTCTGTGTTAAATTTAGATCGAAAATAGACACACGGTTACAGAGTGTCTCCTTCCTGGTTGCAGAGCGTGAACATTTGGGCACCTTTATGGTCCGTCCCACTGTCCTCTCCACCTCCCTTCAATAAGGTGATTGACACCAGCCTGCTAAGCACTGGGGCCGCCACAATGGACAGGGTTACACTTCCAACAACCCGTCAGCCCAGCCCCCCCCAGTCCCCCCACCACCACCCCGGGTCAAAACCCTAATTAGGACACTGCTGGGAGAGACAGACCACATGATGTACGACTGTCTGTCCGCGCATGAAAACCACCATGCTGCATTAGAGCGGACATGTCCATTACAGTTCGTTCACCGTTGGTCACACACATTTCTCAATATTCGGAGCAAACCCGTGCTTCTTCATCCAAACTCCTAACACACTCACGGATGAGTCTAAACATTATAACCAGTTACAGGGAGAAGGGAATAATTGATAATCGGTTGATTATCCGTAGATAATCTCGGTAGATTAGATGTCAAGCACACAGTCAATGTTATTTTAGTCAATGAGTTGGATGCGGGGGAAACGGACGGGAATAACGACCCGAGTGACCAAAGTGAGACATTTCTGGAATGCTCTTCTATGTAAACATGGAAGAGGCCTTTCAATGTCCTCGCTGGAGGCAAATAATGCTTGGTGCCTGGCGATGTCTGAAAAATATTGACAGGGATGAATCTGGCGTGCTGGATTAACATGTATCTTAATAGAATGGTGCCAAATGCAACGAGCAACCCGAATAAACAAGTGCAGGAACATACACGAGTAACACAGGACACACTCCAGAATCTGGATGCACTGTTCCTGTAACCCCGGGAGATGGTCAGAGAGGATCGAAAGTGCTTCCAAGTGATCTTAAGGTCTTTCTAGAAAGTCTACCACAACGCAGTTCAGGAGTGTTGACCTCTTGGTTTAGAAATGCTAAACAATATATTTGAACAAAGAAACGTCCTTGACATCCTTATTTGCGTATCTGCTTCCTGTCGACAGCTAAACCCATGTTGTGGATGATGCCTTGTCGTGGCTGTTCTCGTTCGTTTTTTCTTTGAGTCTCTTCCTCTAAAACAACACTATAAGCCCCTTGTAGTGGACAGGATTTCCATTTGAACTTTCTCCAGTCAGACTTTACTGGGTGTCCTATACATTACTCAGGAAGTGGTGTGTTTAAGCCCTTTCACACGCCAAACATACGCATGAGGCCAGATGACCGACACGCACACACGCACACACACACACATCTCCGGGTCGTATCCTGATGAAACAGAACAGATGATTAGAAATCTGCGTGATTGGGACTTTCCCCCCCGGCCAATTAGAGGTGAAAGGTGGGAGGTGCTGCCTGCTGAGGAGGCCACACGCCATCAGCGTTATGTTTACCTAAATGTCCCTTATCGGCTCCCATCAGAGGGACGGAGCACTCAGAGGAGAGAACAGGCCACAAGTCTGTCCCTTTGTTAAGAGAACGGTGCCCATTCGAAATATTTCCTCCCTTGTGCTTTATGGCATTCCATTTTAAAATGCGACAATTGAGAGTGAACAAGGAAGTGAACGCTGTCAACGGGGGCATAGTTTGTCTGAAATTGAAGTTTTAATGGAGGTTTATAGTGGGAGGGACAGTTTACTCAACAAGTGAAAACTGTCCACTTCTGTACTGTCATGTCCAAACATCTGAAATATAGATGTCTATGACTGGTTTTGCCCATGTAAGTATTTGGACATTGAAATTAAAGTTGTCGAATACCTGGGCTAAATCTTAACTCAATGTTTAAGTTGCCGTTTGGACGAGAGCAAAAATATAGGTCATTGAATGCTGAAATCAAGGACAGACTGAAAGATATGAACCACAAATAGACACACCTAAAAAATACAAATATACATTTGTAACATTTAGTGGATTGGTACACCGACAAATCAAACTAAAGTATAGATAGTGCATGTAGAGCTATTACTTTGTAGAGTACTTTGACTTCGAAAAGTATCTAGAACCCTACACTTTGGGGCGTGTTATAGACATAACGTTTATATAAAAATGTTTCTGCCATCATTCTACATAATACCCCGTAACGACAAATTGAAACACACTTTTAGAAGTTCATCGAGATGCATTACAAACAAACATCTGACGTATCTAATAACGTACATAAAAATGTAGTCCTTTTAATTAATACTTTGTTAATGTGCCTTTGGCAGGGATGACAGCTCAGAGACTTCGTGGGCAGGCGATTTTCAGCTTTTCTCACCTGGATTTGGGATGTGTGGTCATTCTTTGCAGATCGTTATAACCTCTATCAGTGGGTTGGTGATGTGCCATCAAGATGTTCGATGGGATTCAAGTCCGGACTTGTTTTTCAAAGCCACTCCATCGTTGTCTCGGCTTTCTGCTTTTTGTACTGAAAGATGAATCTTCGCCCCAGTCTGGGGTCCTGTGCAGGTGATTGTTTTGACAGGTTCTCCTGTGTTCAACATAGATATTCTGTTGCTCTGTTAGAGTGGCCATTTGGTTTCTGGTCTCCTCTCTGACCAAGGCCATTCTTGTCTGATCTCTAAGTTCAGACAAATGTCCATCTTCAGAAGAATTTTGGGGTTTTAAAAAATGTCATAATGATGGAGCCGACTGTGTTAATGCGAAATGTATATACCAAAGCATTTTTTATTTTCTTGATCTTTCCCTCGATACAATTCTTTTTTTTATCTTACAAAACTCTACTTTGTGAAGTGCGAGACCTTATTTAGACAGGTGCTTGCCTTTCTCAATCACGTCCGATTAAATTGAATCGACCAATTGAATTTTAGAGATATCACATAAATGCCCAAAGGAAACGAGAGGCATCTGAACTAACTTTGGAAGATTTTTGCAATTTGCCAATGTCAAAATTATGTATAGATTAAGTATTCAATAAAAAATGATGATTAAAACGGGACGACATTTGGACAAAACTAAAGTGTTTTGAATACTTCCCAAAGACACTGTAATTGCGATGATTGTACAACACAACATTGTAAGATGCTGTTCACCTCTAAACCAATCAGGTTGGGCCCAGGTGTACAGACAACGGCTGTGTCACGCCCTATGCAGTCCTTCACAATACGTATCCACGGTAACAACTGTATGTTTTCCTGGGCCTCCCAAATACTCGGGTCTTCGGGTGCAGACCGCATGATCCCACTTTAACAAGGTTGTTTGTGTTATAAAAATGAAATATAAATATTTAGAGCACAAGCGTGCATATAAGGGGAAAACCCGAGCCATTGTTCTGTTATTGGTTAAAAATAGTTACCGTTCAGGGCCGACGGTGACAATACATGAACCACCCTGAGAAGGTGGGGCACCGACTTGTCTCTTACGCCAGAGACGAGCGAGAGTTTACCGGGAAGAGGATAAAGACAATCAGAGCTATGTATAAAACAATGGTGTAAAAGCGGCAGATACCTCACCCAGCTGGTCACCAGTTCGGTCAGCGCTGACACATACGACAGTGTCAAAGGTTCAACGGAGACTTCCTGTTGGGCAGAAGTGAACGCGAGCTCGCGCTCCAGGTCACAACCTCTGTGTGGTTGATCGAGGAGTTGTCGTTGGGGTCAGGGGAGCCCCTAATGTAATATCAAATGTCCAAACCCTGTGATTGATCCATGTGTAGGCCGGGGGGGGTGGAGGTAGCAGGACAGGACGGGCCAGATAGGGAGAACGTTCACTGCGTTGAGATTCTTAGGATTAGAAGGCAGCTTTATCTGTCTCTCTCGTCCCCATGTTGATTGAAATGTGTTCAGGAGGTGATTGAGATATGGACCGGTGATCTTTGACCCCTGCGGTCTGAAACAACAACAATAACAGAGACCCGGAATAAAATCAGTGCCCGCGTCTTCCTCTTCCTGCTTCAGCTACCTCCGTCTCCTGAGTCCGCGACCGTAGCTGTTCCCACCATCTGAACTGGTGTGGCGGGGGGAAAGTTTAACAAACTGTGATGAATATTTTAAATGTGCAGCGAGATTAGTGGACCCCGTTGTGCCTTATCCGTCCTATGAAACACGAGAATCGGCAAAGCCGTTTTATGGCTTTTTGTGTGTGGCAGGTCTAGGTTTCAAGGCATTTGTGTAACACAATCCGTCTTTTTTTTTTACAACGGTTGAGAATTGAACACACACACGCACACGGTTTGTATGTAACACCCATGACCACGCTGGTTGGAACACAATAAGCTATTGTACCTTTGGATCAAAGTCCCGGCGACCCATATGTTTTTTAAGTCAGTTTGAACCCAGAGCAGTGGCATCACTACGTCACCAGTCTCGTTTAGGTTCTGTATTTACCAATTCAACAACCGCCAATCTATTATTTTTGCTGTTTTTATTTTGCACAGCAGAACATTTAAATGTGCAATCCAAGATAATTATTCATAATGTGCACACATACAGGACATTCTTAACGCTGCATCTATTGTGTGACAAACACGGTAAAATGTTCCTATCGCGTTGGTGAAGAATTGGGTTTGTTTTGCCTGTTCGACCAGTCAGTGTCTTGGAGAGCCAATCGTAGGAAACGTCTCTACTGGCACGTCTCTATTTCTGTCGTCTTTATAACCACGGCTGCTGTTCCAGATCACCCAAAGCAGTACCGGTCTACCAGTCCCCTTCAAGACATCATATTCGATCCCTGCTTTATTCCGGCAAACGTTCCCCGACACAAGCACACACTCACACAGCCCACACTCGGTTCGTATCCCCTGTGAGGCCGTGGTTTCCTTACCGCGGGAGAGGACCTGATGAACAGGAAAAGGGGAGACACTGGGGATGTGACACAACAATGCCAGGAAGTGAGTCCAGATCAAATACAGATTAGCCACCAAAAACGCAGACAAACACCAAACAAACATCTCCAACGGAGAAATCAACAAAACCCACTCACCAGTCACCCTCCCGTTAAACATCAAATGGTGAAAATATCTGAGCACAACACGCAGCCCCAGAAGAACAGAAACATTTGGGTGAAGCAATTGGAAAACCTTCAAATATGTCTCTTACCCTGGGTTTCCTGTAGGAGAAAACCTAGTCCTGTAAAACATAGACGGTGGTGGGTGTGTGCATAGTCTCAACTCACTAGCCGTTTCTAGGCCAAGGTGGGGCTCAAGCCTGCCTGAAAGCCCATCTTCTGACCCAATTGGACCCAGTAGCCACCCTGTGTTTCATCTGTCCTGATTATAGGGCACATAGACTGTAGACGTAATCTAAAGTTATTTTTCATTGGTCATTTCAATACTAGAGATTTAAAGTCTTGCAATCAAACCCCAATCCGTAGCCACATGTGAGAGCGTGTAGCCACCTGTGTGAGTGTAGCCACCTGGGTGAGTGTAGCCACCTGTGTGTGTGTAGCCACCTGTGTGTGTGTAGCCACCTGTGTGAGTGTAGCCACCTGTGTGAGTGTAGCCACCTGTGTGAGTGTAGCCACCTGTGTGAGTGTAGCCACCTGTGTGAGTGTAGCCACCTGTGAGAGTGTAGCCACATGTGAGAGCGTGTAGCCACATGTGAGAGCGTTTAGCCACATGTGTGTGTGTAGCCACATGTGTGTGTGTAGCCACATGTGTGTGTGTAGCCACATGTGAGAGCGTTTAGCCACATGTGTGTGTGTAGCCACATGTGTGTGTGTAGCCACATGTGTGTGTGTAGCCACATGTGTGTGTGTAGCCACATGTGTGTGTGTAGCCACATGTGTGTGTGTAGCCACATGTGTGTGTGTAGCCACATGTGTGTGTGTAGCCACATGTGTGTGTGTAGCCACCTGTGTGTGTGTAGCCACATGTGTGAGTGTAGCCACATGTGTGAGTGTAGCCACATGTGTGTGTGTAGCCACATGTGTGTGTGTAGCCACATGTGTGTGTGTAGCCACATGTGTGTGTGTGTAGCCACCTGTGTGTGTGTAGCCACATGTGTGTGTGTAGCCACCTGTGTGAGTGTAGCCACATGTGTGTGTGTAGCCACATGTGTGTGTGTAGCCACATGTGTGTGTGTAGCCACCTGTGTGTGTGTAGCCACATGTGTGTGTGTAGCCACCTGTGTGAGTGTAGCCACCTGTGTGAGTGTAGCCACATGTGTGTGTGTAGCCACCTGTGTGAGTGTAGCCACATGTGTGAGTGTAGCCACCTGTGAGAGCATGTAGCCACCTGTGTGTGTGTAGCCACATGTGAGAGCGTGTGTGTAGCCACATGTGTGTGTGTAGCCACATGTGTGTGTGTAGCCACATGTGTGTGTGTAGCCACCTGTGTGTGTGTAGCCACATGTGTGTGTGTAGCCACCTGTGTGAGTGTAGCCACCTGTGTGAGTGTAGCCACATGTGTGTGTGTAGCCACCTGTGTGAGTGTAGCCACATGTGTGAGTGTAGCCACCTGTGAGAGCGTGTAGCCACCTGTGTGTGTGTAGCCACATGTGAGAGCGTGTGTGTAGCCACATGTGTGTGCGTGTAGCCACATGTGAGAGCGTGTAGCCACATGTGAGAGCGTGTAGCCACATGTGAGAGCGTGTGTAGCGTGTGTGTGTGTGTGTGTAGCCACATGTGTGTGTGTAGCCACATGTGTGTGTGTAGCCACATGTGAGAGCGTGTAGCCACCTGTGAGAGCGTGTGTAGCGTGTGTGTGTGTGTGTAGCCACATGTGCTGTACAACAGTTACTGTACTAACTGAATTGTAACCCACCTACACCGAAAAAACACCCCTTTGATAAAACCAAACATCATGTACTGGTATAATATCTTGCCAATGAAGACACCTGGAAAGCAAATAGATAACACAAGGATGTATTCATACCCTGTCGTAATAAACACACACACAAATACAAACACCCACACACACACACACACACGAACCTACAGTAGCAGATACATGAACATTGGGAAGGCAGTGTTATCCAATGCGCACACTAAAAAGGCACATCCAGATCCTTCATTTACTGTAAAAGCATCTGTTTGACCCCTGACCCACGTTGCTCTGAACCAGCTTCCTGTCTCACACGTGCAGGCGACTACATGGTTCATTCAATCTGTTTCCCAAAGACATGAAGGGTGTTGAATACATGGATTGGGGAACCCCATTTCACCCAGTGGCGACATCAAGTCTCAGCTGCTTGGTTCAGGTCAATTATATTTTAAACATAAATATAAAATATACATGTTTTAGCAACGTGCCCAACTCTGTGGGGGACCATCCCTGAGATAAATAACATTGTACTCATTTCAAGATCTCAGTCATCGGCAGCAGTTTTACAGTTGGTATTTCGCACTTTGGCACATTTGCAATAATACGGTGACACTAACAAACTGAGGGAAGAGATGAGACAACAAACACACACAGGTCAGATGTGGCCTGTCCGATTAAACCATCAAGACAACTTGAGTGTTGCAATAAGGCTGACCTTTGCCCTTGAACTCTAGATTGTCTCTGAACCCTGCCGGGAAAAGTGAGACTCCAGGCTGATAAGGACTTGACTCGCTTGGATAAAGAGAGGGAGACCTGCAGTCACCAAAACCTTTTAGAGGAGCTTCAGGGCTCATTAAGTCAGACTTATTAAGCCATACTTATCCCCCAGACAGTCACATATGCCTCCTCCCACCAACATATATAGACACATTTATACATACACCAGTAAGGTCAGACATTATGAACAAACATGTTATGCAAAGATAATGAGTAGGGTTCAAATAAACAAAGGATGAATATCTTATTAAGCATGAGTATACCTTGAAATAATGAGTTATTGGAATATAATTTACAAGAAGGGTTTGTGGTGTCTGTAGGTCTGGCTGGTTGACTGGACTAGAGTATGTGGGAGTCCTCTAGGTCTGGCTTGTTCTAGTGGACTACAGTTTGTCTGGATCCTACAGGTCTGGCTGGTTCTATTGGACTAGGTTGACTGGGTTTTACAGGTAGGGTTTGTTCTCGGGGCATATCTGGATTGTTTTTGTCCTCAACAGATTAGTTTCAAGGCAATCCACCGGGCTCCTATTACACCCTGCTTGTAGTCTGGGCCCCTGTCTGCCTGTCCCTGAGGAGCAAGGAGGGACAGGTGGATAGTAGGAGGAGATACATCGTTACGAGATGGAGACGCCGCAAAATCAGGAGCAGAAATAAGATATAATTCAGGGCGACGCAAACCTGAAAGACCCTTCTGAATATTTCAGTGCGTTTAGACGGCCATAAAAGAGTAGGTCCATGTAGGTCTATGTAGGTCCATGTAGGTCTATGTATGTCCATGTAGATCTATGTATGTAGGTTCATGTATGTCCATGTAGATCTATGTATGTCCATGTATGTCCATGTAGATCTATGTATGTCCATGTAGATCTATGTATGTCCATGTAGGTCTATGTATGTAGGTTTATGTATGTCCATGTAGGTCTATGTATGTCCATGTAGGTCCATGTAGGTCTACGTATGTCCATGTAGGTCTATGTATGTCCATGTAGGTCTACGTATGTCCATGTAGGTCTACGTATGTCTATGTGGGTCCATGTAGGTCGATGCATCAAAAGCGGGGGTGATATAGTCAACCTTTCTGTTTGGCCGCCGCACATTTGACAGGCTCGGTACATCCGTCAATGGTAATGTGAAATAGTGTTCAAGGGGCGCTGTGGGAATCCGCCGTCTTTGAGATGGAAATACCGCGCTGAGCTGAAAGACTTAGAGGAACAGGTGTCCAAGGAAGTGTGGTAATGTGTGAATGGGAAGGAGGGGGTGTCTATAGAGATCACATATCCCTTTATCCAGCGACCGGTGGCATTTCTGTTCGGCTTTCAGACTCCTTTACACCGAAACTCGCCTACTTTAACAGAAAAACTGGGGAGAAAAAAGATATACAAGTCAAGACCATCGCAATTTATTGATGGAAATGTGATTGAATGGTACAAAAACCAGCAAGAAAATACAGAAGGATTTAAACAAGAGTGTCTCATCAAGATCACGCATGGTAATGTAGAGGCCAAACCACGGCCGGGTACTTCAGCATTTAGGTATCAACAAATATCTCATACAGACGATAGTCAGGCAACAGACAAACATCCCCCAAATGTCCTCAAAAAAGGGCGTCTTCTACAACAGTTCTAGAAAGCGGTCCAAGCTGGAGGAGATCCATCCAC
This sequence comes from Dallia pectoralis, assembly GCA_029465975.1. NCBI lineage: Eukaryota > Metazoa > Chordata > Actinopteri > Esociformes > Umbridae > Dallia > Dallia pectoralis. Next base: position 8,807,693 of record CM055760.1, on the reverse strand, counting down.
ACTTTAAGTGGTTCTAGAAATATGACCCAGGATAATGAGCACACTGGAATTGTATTGGACCCTTTCTCGGTTGGATATTCTTAAGAGTCCAACAGTGCCACCTACAGTATAAAGCACTAAAAGCTGGTGTTGCTTATATCTGTTTTACTGCGGTGTCTGTGTTTGGTAAATGTTAGGGGAGCTGTAGACTTTCACACCGTATGAACATAGCCACGTTCACAGGGAAACACAAACTATCTATGTACATTCCAATCGTTGACAAGCTTGATCAGGTTCAAAGTGCTCAATCTTAAAAGGTCTTTGGGTCATGTGAAAGTGCAAAAATCCATACCAATCATTTTACCATACGTAGATTTGATATATCTACAAATATCTGTTTTACTGGTCTGTTCAAATAAATGGTCTCGAGAACAGTATGAGTTTCTGATGAATACATAAACGAATTATACATAATAAACAGACAGAAATAGCTTATACCTAGATCAAAACTGAGTATGAACATCGAATGGACTTACAATAGCATCTCTGATCCACACTGAGAAACCACTCAGACAGCATAAACTTCATAACACGAAGACATGTCAAATAATAAAATGTACAGTCTTTGGTCTAGCGACAGAAATTGTCCTGCAGAAGCAAATTTCCTTCATTTAACACTATTGTTGGTTTTGACTGCAGCTGCTTCTTTATTGGTAAAAAAAAAACTGTGGTGCCCTCTAGTGTTCAACAACAGTAAATACAACTTGTAAGTGACTGACAATGTCTCCTTTCAATCAGGAAGCCTAGGTGATTCAAGCCCTGTTGTGTTTTGTAATATCGACAAATGCTGACTTGGCGTGCGTTGGCATGGTAGCGTCATACTACAGTGTGCATTAGAGCGGAAGACAAACGGGCGTCGATACCCCAGAACAGGTGGAACGCCTGGCTAGTAACGTTCACTGATCTTCAAACGTCTAAGACCTCATTAAATTAGAGACGGTTTATAGTGAACCGAGTTGAGTGGCGAGCTGAACACCTGCCCCATAAGTGTCTGTACACCCATATGGCCCCAGAACAGAGATACGTGCCGTAGTCCCTGTGGAACGGTTACTGTCAAGTCCCAAACTGGTGTGAACAACTACAATCCTGTTGGTTCTACTTTCGTAGTGGATGCCAGGGTTCAGTGGACGACGCTAGAGACTCACAGTCTTATAAAGCGTTTGGCTTTGGGCTACGATGGACAGTGTTGGTGAGGTGTGGGGCGGTCTGGGCCCGGGGTTCTGGGTTCGGGGTTCTGGGTCAGAACAGTAACCAGGCCTGCTACAGGTATGTGTCCTGCTCTGCGCTGCTCAGACTCTGATTGGACTGTTTCAGGGGCGTGTCTTTGAGCAGGAGCGACGGCTCGCTGGCTTCAGGCGATTCGGGTTTGTCCGCGTCTGTCGACGAGCTACTCTTCTTCCCGTTCTTCTCCTCTTCTGTCTTTCTCCTCTTCTCCTCTTCTGTCTTTCTCCTCACCATGTCCTCCTCCCGGATCTTCCCTCTCATCTTCTTGGTTTCCATGGGCGACTGGACTAAGATAGTGGGGTTCTGTCTCAGGTCTTGGCGACTGGGTGGGTCAGCGGCCATGATGGCCTTGGCGCCGTGCATCCTGGGAGGGGACGTACAGTGCAGCTCACCCCGCGCCTCCTTCCATCGTCGCAGCTGGGCCAGGTGCTCCTTCTCAATGTCTCTCTCTGACACAGGCAGCTCTATAACCTGGGAGAGAACAGAAAGGGTTAACAGCAGCGTTCAGCTGGAGGAAATGACGTGATCATGATAATCAGTGTTGGAAAGATGAACCACTAGGTGGCAGCAGAGTCCACGTTCATACTGAGTTGGCCACATTATTGGATGTTTGTGTAGCTTTGCGTGTCTGTGTGTGTGTGTACATGGCTGTACCTCGTGCACCAGAAAGCCCTCTTGCATGTAGCGCGAGTCTATGGCCTTCAGCACCTCCATGGTCTCATATTGGCCCTGACACGTCTTTACCTTGTCCTGGGAACCCAGCATGCACTTCAACAGCACCAGACCCACCCGGAAGATAATCTTCACCCCTGGGAGATGGGAGAAAGTAACAGTGTCCTGTGACAACCAGACGGGCATCGTGCCAGGGTGTGTTTGTAACAGCTTGTATTGAGTATGCTGCCGTGTGCCCGCATGAGAAATGTGACCTGAAGAGGACCTTGGAAAAACTGCTTTCTCACAAACTGCTGGTTAAACAACACAGACCATTCTTCTGCATCAGCAAATAAAGAATACAAAATTGCAAGCAAACTTGAGGTTTTCACTTACCCTAACCTTTAAAGAAGACTGTAAAATAGACAGCCAATACGCAGCAAGCAATTCAAAGCTGTCCGACTTCCTTTAAAAGATAACATCTCACATATCTGTCACGGTAAGACACATCACGTCTGGAATTGATTGACTGATGTGGAAGAACGCACAGGCTTCAACGTGGGCGGGGTTTGTTAAACATCAGCGTGTAACGCAACAGCACATGGCCTCTTTATCCTAAATGCAATGCGCCCGTACACAGATCTGTCATGAAGACCACACATCTGAGAGCGCGCCCCTGAGAGTGCTGCACTGGGACACCATGAACTAAAAACCAACATGCAAAGTGTCTCTCACCCTCGCAGAGAAACATGTCCCAGACGCGCAGCACCGAGGCCCAGGGCAGCGTTCTGGAGAAGCCGCACATGAACCACTCCGTCATGTACAGGATGGGCTCCATTTTGTGCCTCTTCAGGTGGCGGTGGGCTACAGGAGAGACGCGCTTCAGCAGAGCGAACAGGATCTCCCCGTCCAGCTGGATGGCCTCCTGCGGGAGCACACGGAGGAGCGACAGTCAGACTGGCCGGGGTGAGGGAGAGAGCCAACATGGAAACTGACTCCTTCCCTCTGTTGAATCTCATAGAGTCATTAGCTGTCCCATTATATGATTAGCCAGTCACAGCCAGACAACAGGACAGCTGGAGGGCTTAACAACATTAGCTGTCTGCAGTTAATAACATTGTGATGTTTTCTTCTCCAGGACACTGCGAGTCCAGACAATAGGAATGCTGAATTAATGTTTAACTGGTTTTTAGTGTCAGGAAAGCTTTTTGAGGTTATACTGCCCATGAAAACTCCACACAAACTGTATCCTGCATGCATGGCCTTTGAACCCCAGTAAGATAATTCTTCTGCCCGTTGAAGCCAACAGTCAGCAGATTCTCCACAACATGTGACCATGGTTTCTAGTATTCTCTGCGTCCCTGTCGTCTGCAAGTGTGGTCTGCAAGTGTGGTCTGCAAGTGCAGTGTGTAAGAGTAGTGTGTAAGTGTGGTCTGTAAGTGTGGTGTGTAAGTGTGGTCTGTAAGTGTGGTCTGTTTGTGGCCCTCCTCACCAGCCCTGCACTGTAGTATCCAGGAAGGTACTTCTCACAGATTTGCACCAGACCCCAGAATGCATCCTGTCAATGAAGCATAAACATGACACAATCGAGCATGCATTGAAAAAAAAAAAAAATATATATATATATATAAATTAATACTATAGCAGAGAAAGATGAATGTATAGATGAATGTTGTGGCTAACGGTATTCTATACACAGACGTTGTGGCTAACTGTATTCTATACACAGACGTTGTGGCTAACAGTATACATTGACTGGGTGGACTCACCTCAGCAGGCATGTGCATTAGCAGCACAGCAGCAATGGGAGCCTGTGCCTGACAGTACCCCTCTTCCGGCCGGTGTAGAGTGTAAGCCTTCAGGACACGGAACAAGTCCTGCTGCCTACAAACACAAACACCATTGTTTTTAAAATCATTGCGAGAACGCAAACGACTATTCTTAAATAATTTTCCCTGCCCCAGCTTTTACACTGACCCTATCTAACTTCTAAAACAAAAAAACAGCGTGGGCCACGGAACGTGACACCCTCGTTATTTTACACAGGTAGAGTGAAACAAAGAGACAAAACAAACTGCACTGAAACAGAGCATGACTCCACACTCCTCACCCGTGACCTCCTCTGGCCACAAACATCTCATGGAAGGGGAACTGCCTGTGCAGGTCTCTCTCTATCACATCCACCCATTTAGGATCTCCTGCCTGAGAGTCCAGATCCTGAAACACAGTCACCACAACTCACCTGCTTTACTGTGTCTTAAAGTAGGAGTGCGTTTCGATCTGTAGCAGCGTGAGGTGTTAGTAACTGACCTCAAACCTTCCCTTGTGTTGTTCCTTCTTGACCTTTCCTCCACACAGGTAGAGCCACGCCCGTCCTCGCAGAGAAGGTGGTATGCCCTTTAGACATCGCAGCTTTAGCTGGGGAGGGCGGGAGTTAGAGCATCCGATACAACCGGTGATTATGCACCGAGAGGCTTGTTTAAAAACCATAATGAAATCACCATAGGAAATCGCCATAGTAAAAACATCAAGAAAGGCATTTTTATGGTATTCACCCATTTCTTTCACAGTTGCTGACCATAGTACTTCTTTTTGCCCTTTTTTATGTAGCTATGTGTGCATGAGTATGTGTGTGTGTGTGTGTGTGTGGTAACATATCAACTCAGAGTTACACATTGAAAAAGGTGCGGGACACTGCTGACCGGATTCCCTGGAACACACAACAGAGTGAACTGGGTAGCACATGACAGGCCACAAGGTTAACAGGCTTTCGACACAAAGGCGTGCTGTTATTGTCTATAAGCCAGTGGATGTTTGACAGACAGACCTTCTTGTGTCTCTTGGCCATCCACTTGTCCCAGTTGTTGAGCATATCCAGCCATTTAGCCTCCCTCTGTCTCAGCACTTCAGCGGGGATGTCTTCAGCTCTGTGGACGTCAGGGACAGACACAAGGTCACTGTACGGCTTCGGAACTCTCCCTCTAAACAAACACCCAGGGTGTCATTACCTGAGCAGAGACGAGGAGTGAGAGGGAGGGAAAGAGGAAAAGACCAACAGGAAAAGCCAAACCTTACATAGGAAGCTGTCTTGGAAGACAAAAATGCAAGCTGCTTCCTTTAGCTCCTGAAAATAATTTTTGCCAGAGGAGCCTTAACTGTTCCTCTGTCAGAATCAACGCTTCCACTAGAAAACGTTAGCCACAATATTGCAATATTATTTAAAACCAGCTTAGATGGATAAAATGTTAGAAGCTAAAGACAAAGCAAAGGCCACGATTGAAGTCTCGCTGCACATGACGAAGAGGACTCTCTGGTAGACAGTGTGGTCAGTGAATGGAGGGCGTCAACATGTTTGGCATCTAATTTAGGTCTATCCCTTTTCTCAGAAATTAATACGAGGTTGCATGTATGACAAACCTTAAGGGGACAACCAGGATGTACCAGGCATTATAATACAGGCCCGTTGGCATCAGAGCCAGGTAACCACGCCATGGACTGGTGCCACGTCTGAGGACTAGAATTCCACGGAACCCAACAACCCAGAACACAAAGGCAGCAGACAGAGACATAATAATAATACAACTGTACTAGTTTATGGACATGCTTAAACAAACAAGCTCTTACCCTACAAGACTATGACTAAGTCGGCTTTGTGTTCAGATTTATTTAAGAAAAATTATGTGCCTAGATTGTCATCTAAACTCCAGGAGGTCAGATGATATGATAGGTGTGTAATGGCAGTGCGTCACAATAGGCATTTGCTTTACAAGGTAGACCCATAGCAGGGCCAAGTTCAGGCCCAGCCAGACTGACACACAGTGCTTAGCATTAGCCTGGCTTAGCATTAGCATTAGCCTGGCTGGACGTGTGCAGCCAACTGGATTACAGGTATACGGGGTCAAGGATAAACTGGGGCGAACAGACGCAGGTGTAGTCCAAAGAATATCCACATGAGCACACTGACTAACACAGCAGACCCGACAGACGGATAGGGTTGGGATGTGGCACACTGTTACTCACCGGGGAAGCCTTTTAATAAGCTCCTGCGGGTACATATAATTAGCAAAGTCTACTATAATTTGTGTGCGCTGCTATATGGGCCAGGCCACGCTAGGAAAACAGATTTTGAATCTCAATGACACCAACCTGGTAAACGAAAGGGGTATACAAGTCAGGTCTTTCAAGCGACCGTATCAAAATGTACAAACATATACAGATAACATGTAGGCATAATGTTGCAGTGTAAAACACACGTTAACCACCAACTTATTGAATACTATTGTTTTTTTTTTTAACATAACGGTTTCAGCATGGAAACAAAATGAACGTTTCGCACGACCATGGTCAGGTTGTGGTGAGTGTTAAAGGAAAGTGGCACGAAAAAATAGGGCAGACAAAAAAAAGTTGAGTAACTTCAGCTGGATGTGCCAAACCACGATCACAGTCGTAGATAAATGGACATGACATCAGATTAAAAAAAAAAATACTATGGTTCTAATTAGTAATTAGGCTATTTTATTTTAAACCATGTGGTATAGATACTGTTTTTATAATACAGACACACAAAGTAATATCTACTAAAAAGGGTAAGACGAGAAGAAGATGCAAAAATTACATTAGAGTGCCTCGTTGTTTTTTGTAATTAAACTATGACAGATTGCAGTAACAATGTTTAACTAGTGCTAGCTGCCACTCTACTACTACAGGTGCCCAGCAACCACATGCCAGGCCTTAAACACTAGACAGAACTGTTACCACAACTGACAGAATGCAGTAAGAAGGCGTCAACTGAAAACAAGTGGTGACACATCATGCCGGTATTCTGCAAAGAACCAGCAGCGCACGTTACCCACTGCAGCCAAAAGACTGAACAGTGGGTGGTTCTGTTATAAACTAGAACAAAACAGGACATGATGTCGAGGATTGTAACGGAATGCAATTCATTGAATGGTCCTTGGGAGGGACAATTGACAAACTGGGTTTTAGGTCGAAATGTATGCGTCCCCTCTGAAACATTAACAGGCCTGTAAAATGTGTTATGTTTTAAAATATAGTGAACATTTAGCCAATTAAATGGAACAATAAAGGGAACATATCCTGAATTCCCACATTAACATTTTGTATTGGTTTAGCAGACGCTCGAATCAAGAGTGATTAACAGGGGCATGTAGGGTTACCTGGTCGTGCTGAGGAAAGAATACACAAATGAATATGCAAAATGTTTTCACGTTAACATAATACATATTATACAGAACACGTGGTAAAGCTTAATATGACATTATGTTTGCTTCTCATAGCCACTAGTTTAAAAGAACTCTTTCAGGCCTGCCAACCGATTAAGACCGATATTAGTGAGATCCATAGTGTGTTTCACCACCCCGATACTTATTGCCATCAAACTAACTAGGGAAACATTGAGAATGATGTTGAATTTAAGACTATGTTTAGTATTTGGTCAAATCCTTTGAATACAACTGCCATAACCCCAACATACACAGAGTATCTTCTGCCGTGTCGGCTTTGGTGCCATCATCAATTGTTGTCTGTTAAGATCTATTTGCCTCAAGTCTCCTTCAACAAATGAACGGCATTTTAATGTTGGTTATAAATAAGCACATTTTATTAGTGTCTGCAAAAACTTTAACTCTAGAGATGCGCTGCCAGTTGCTGGAGAATGCAAAGACTTTCCCAAACAAGCTGCCATCAAAAGTATCATTGTTACTAGAACCATCTGAAATATTAAAAGTACTTTGATCTGAACACGATGTCGGTTGCTACATGACTATATTTTTGCAATGAATGCCCTTTAACTCTTATCATTAGAACCATTCATTTACAACCATTCATTTACAACCATTCATTTACAAAGGTGGGTCCATTCTCATGGTCTCCAAGTCAATCATTACTTTTTACTATGTTGTCTATTGCTTTCAAATCATTCTGTTACACAATGCAAACTAAAAAAAACATATATGTTCTACAACAATGTCATGGTAAAATGTGACACATGACATTAATTAAACTCTGGAATTTGGTTCAGCTGCAAGTGGTGCTTATTTGGACACAAAATGAGATTCAGTTCCTCCTCGTGCTTGACTGCAGAAAGCAATAGTTTTCTCAAATAATATGATAAATAAAACTGCAGCATACTAAAAAATGACAAACTGGGGGTGTGATGTCAAATTGCATGGGGTCAATCACGACACTAATCTGAATGAAGGGAAGGCAATATGCACTTTACGACTATTTTAATGTAATATAACTAACACACACACACACACACACACACACTGAGCCACAATTACAGAGTTTCTGATGGGACATGAAGAACAGACGCACTTAGTACTGCTTCATACTTACAATTGTTCTGAATATTGCTGTGCACCGCCAATAAATCCATATTTGTCCGTGTGTCTGTCTCCGGTGTCCCCATTCAGTTCAGAGTCCGAGCCGAAGGAAGTGCTTTCCCCTTCAGTTAAAGCCAGACTCTCCCTGGTGCCCCGCACACCTTCACCGGTAACACCAGGCTCTGCTGTCTCAAGACCAGTGCCTGGTTCAATTCTTGCCATTTAAACCACTCTGGATGTCTGGCTTTGTTTCAGGTGATATTAGTCAACTAGGCAGCATGTCCCATTATTACATTTAAACGCAAATATAGGTGAAAACATGAGCCATGTAGCCACACTAACAGCTGGACTACTACTAGTATTTGGAGCAGGCTGGGGCGTCCATCGCGTGTTTACTGGTTAACCCGTCCATCTGACGCGTGCATCTGCGCACAAACACCGAGCTACAACTATTATTACCAGGTGTTACAGTATATAACCAAACGCAAAGCCACTCAACCAACTAACCGGTTAGCCTACGTGGGCGAAAAACATCAGAATCACTGAATGGCAAAATGAATAGCTCTATGTAGTAGCTGCAGAAGCTAACATGCATGCATATGCAGCCAGGCACCACTAGGGGTGAGGTTGAAACATCATGCCCCAGGTTGAACAATGACACAACTATTAGTGGAACACACACACACACACACACACACACACACGGAGAGAGAGCAGTATGCCACCGCAGGAAAATTAGTCAAGTGGTGTTGAACGAATGGTCGCCCAGATGAAACAGCTGGAATCCAATGAGCACTCAAGTCTGCCGAGCTGTTTCAGAGTAGGCTGATTAGCGCGAGACACAGCCGGTTATCTATTATCAGCTGACTGTCAGCGCAGCAGAAATATTATGCTCCAGATTGGTTTTATACATATTCTTCCGTCTCATGTACCTTATGTTTGTGTGTGTCTGTGTATACACATAAACACATTTTGCTTTAATTACAAAACAATGTGGTAAAAGCATTCCGCCTGTGTGCAAGTTGTTCCGTCATGAAGTCTTGAGAGATACACAGCAGGACTACAAGAAGGGTTATCTTGACACGTATTCATAATATATCCCTGCTGTTGTCAGCATATGATATCACCCGTACCATATGTATCAGCCCATACGGTTTGTTAAAATCTCTGCCACTCGTTTTTGGTGTCTGATATGATTCCCAGATGGTCGCTTTTATTAAATCGGAACCTTTAGCGTATTGGTGTTCAAACTCTCCACTAGGTGGCCTACTAAGTCCAGTGGTTGGATGAACTAAGCTTTGAACTTCTGACACCACAACTCTTTATTGTCACTAAACGAATCCACCTGTACCATCACCCGTTGCCATATGCTGCTAACTTGTTACCTGATCTTGTTGTGGTTTGAAAACATCACGTTTTTGCTCAGTTTTAATCCTGATTTCTAATCTATGGGATTTGCTCCTTGAAAATCCCAATAAACAATCCATGGAGCACTCATCATTTAGGCAGATATAGAAACTGGTTTGGCGTTTTACACATAACCTTCAGACCAAGGCCTGTTTGCTGGTGACACAGTGTCATATTAGCTTAAAGTCACATGATCATGAGCAATACATACTGACAAATGTTAGAAGACATAGAAAACAGAAAACTGAAGACAACACAGTTAAAATATCAAGGTGCCACAATCAGGAATGTCCTGGAGTCTTTACCTTTGAGTTGCAGGAATGTCCTGTAACTTTACCTTTAATAGAGAAACATGGCTAAATTTGCAACTAAAAAAAGAAAATAATTAATAATGTATTGTTACCTCACGGAAATATATACTTATTTAGCCCATGGCAAATGTGATCAATTACAGAAAAGCAGTGCTAAGCACTGAAAAAAAAATACTGGTTAGAAGTCAAAGATGTGTAGAGACAGAAGTGGGTATCAGGGCACACTTCTATTTTAATTCCAATATTCAGCCACATGTTTCTTAAGGAGCTAAATAAAGTCACACCTGAACAGACAGATTCTAATCAATGTATGTAAGGAACACAATGTTCTATTATCATGACAGGATCTAATGTCTGACACTACCAACTTAAGAGTTCTGGCGGATTCTCAAAGATGGGTAAAGCTCCTTAAGGCCTGAAGGAATTAAGGTCAGCCTTATTTGCCGTATTTAAAATTTTTTATCGGCCTTAATCTTCTTACTGTGGGGTTGATGGCAGGGCAATATAACACATGGTAGCACACAAGAAATCTAAATGAAATGGTGACAAATTCACACCAGTGGCTTTAGTCATCGGCTGTCAGCCACGTGAAGGCAGATCATCACATAGTTGAGGGTCAGGTAGATCTTACATGCAGAAGGCTGATAAAGACATAGTATTACAGACGACTGGTTGTTACTACAAGGCAAAGTAATAAAGTCCCTTTCAATTAATAAAAATACTCCTACTTTATAGAGCTGACAGCACCAGGGGAGCACCATCTGCAGACATGTTTCACACTGCCAGTATAATGTGTTACAGGCATCGCTGCAGACAGCCAGTGCAAACTCCCATACAGGAACACATAGTAGAACAAATGTGTCTAATCAAACATGTCCTGCAGGAAGATCTGCCCTGAAGGCAGAAATATCTACATGATCGGTGACTCAAAGTGGCAGAACTTGTTATGCAACTGGGCTGATCTGTGTTTCAAGTTTAAACTTAGATTGTGTGAGTTCAGGCTTGGAACCTAAGCCCCTCCCCCTCACTTAACCACATATTACATATGTAATAGAAAGTTGCTGGTGCAGAGGTATGGAGGTGGGAAAATAAATAAAATATAGTCAAAGAAAACAATAGCAAATAGCTTTAGTATAAATACTATATTCTTTATTTTACAACTTTGAAAACATATTTACAGAAACTAGTCCTGCATAAATTACACTACAGGCTCACAAGTGGTGCTTTCACACGTGGTGCTTTCATACTCACAAACATTGCCTGTCTAACATACAACAAACCGACCGTCTTGACTGTAGAAGCACCGTCGAAAAACTGTCACGTGACAGCGAACAGGGAGAAAGCAGAGGGGACTTTGCTAACGTGGTACACTTAGCCCCATGCGAATCCAGACAAAACATTTGCATTCCCACAAAAGGCCTCTTGATTGACAGGTACAGATACAGTATTCATTAAGGCGGAATTGGTGCTCTCACCTTCATCAATAAACAACCCTCTTTCCTCACCCAGTCTTTCTTACGCATCTGCAATTGTGTCATTTAACAAAACAGGTTGACTGACTCGATTATATATAGAATATCCTGGGCATTATATGAGAGAATATCCTGGGCAAATATTGAACAAAAAGTGTTAGCAAGGGAGTTCTATTTAATGCAGCCATTGGTACCGCCTGGGTAATAATGGCCCGTGACATTAACAGCGAAAAAGCTCTTCACAAATCCAATAGTGATTTACACTCGGTGCCTGTGGTTTTGACGGCTGAATGGGGCGTTGTCCAGACACGTCCAATCTCCTTCAGATTAAATTCACATTAGGATGGGTCTGAATTCTCTAACGTTAATTTTCATTAACCAAAGAAAATAAAAAATCCATGTTAAACAGCAGAATAATGCTTAACTAGTTCCCATTTGGTCGGAGCCGATTTCTCCTTGGCCTTTGAGTGACACATGGGTCAGGGCCAGAAGGCAGCGCAGTCCCAGAACAACTGAAACCAAACTATCCCATTGACATTGGCTAGCTGGACAAAAATCCAAATGGGTGTTGGAAACTGGAAGTATGACAACGAACTATGTTAAGTTCCGAAAATAAAATGTTTAGGTGTTTGACGATAAACCTTTAGAAATTAAATAGCTGATCAGGCAGAAATCTGGTGGCACAGTACGCTTGTGAGTGACAGGGGCACCTTCGCAGGTAAACAAATTCCAGCAGTGTATATAGCTGGAGCAAAGAGAGCTTGTCCTGGTCAAACAACGAGGAAAGAATATTATTCTCATGAAATGACATCAAGTATACCCAATTGAAAATGTGTTTCCTAAACAAATGTATCCATTATCTACGAGCTGCCATGTATGAAAATGTAATAATTGTATTGAATAACTGCTATATTAAGCGACACGGTCAATGCAGTGAAACGATTGGTCTCCATCCCACTCCATTAGAAAGTGCTAGCCAATCAGACACAAGGATTAAGAGGAGAAGCTGTACCCTGGTCACAATTGCTAAGTTATGGCTTTCCTTCTTTGGTTTCTTAAAGGATTCAAACACCTTTTGTGTTTTGCTTCTCACAGACTACCAAATACATACACTCTACGTCACAAACACAAGCCAACCAACGTTTTGGTCAGATTGCATTTTAAGATCAAATTTCAAGATACCTTGTTGATGGTTTTCTGAGACTACAACTCATTTCTGTTACAGACACACACAATTACATTGTACCTGTCAAACCGACGCTCTCAGATTTTTACGTAGACATTTTGTCAACAGTATTGGTGAATGTTTCTCTTCAAATGAAAAGGTGGCCCCTCTTTGGCTTGGTGCACAGTCTTCACTATAAGAGCAAACAGTGGCTAATAATGATGAGCGAATCTGGAATCAGCCGTTACGTAGGAGAACCAAATGCATGCCAAGACCAAATCAGAGTGAACTTCTTGCATTAATGAACTAACTGTACACACACACACAGACAGACAAAAAACAGACACACCCACTTTACATAAATAACAACCAGTCTTCAACAGATTTACAAAATAAAAGCAGCAATTTTATCACCATTTGATTGCTTATCCTTTTTGCCAACCATAACAAAATAAAGCCTCACAAAAGAATCACACCGTAAATCAACATGTTAGACGATGAATTTCAGCCGTCACAACAGGCTCTGAAACTAATAACATTAAGTAAAAAAAATAAACCTTTTTGTTTAAGAAATCATACCTGACCGAGTTTCTGCTCAAAGCATTCCCAAATGCAAGCATATGCTTAGCAAGTTAATACACATCTAGGGCAAAGACATTCGAACAACACAGACAAACAGACAGCCACCCTGTGTCTGTCAGTGTGTGTGTGTGCTCGTGTGTCTGTCTGTGTGTGCGCGCTCGTGTGTCTCTCAGTGTGTGTGCCCATGTGTCTGTCTGTCTGTGTGTGTGTGCTCGTGTGTCTGTCAGTGTTGAGAATTTATTTTAGATACAAACCTTTATATAATGTAAATGCAAAGCATGAATGCTTGTGTGAAAACAGTGCCTTGTCACAGAGCACAAAATATGTACAAAACCCATGAGGATGTGCTCACTCAGCTAATTGAGCTATTAAGTGGTACTGACCAGCTACGCCTTCCTACAAATCCAATACCGGGACACAATCATTTCTGATCACACGCTACTAAAACATTTGTAAAACCCACAATAATGCAGGCACTCTCAATATCCCAGAATAACTATCCACACACACACACACACAGATGACCTGGAACCGATAGCAGCAACAACAACACTTACAAAACAAACACTCATATTTTATAGGCAACATTAACTTCTCCAAAACAACCACAAACAATGTCCTACATCACCACGGCTTGTTCCGGGCCAAATTCTGACCCTAGCTCCCACCATCGATGAAGAGGCGACATCTTTAAAAAGTAATGGAACAATGGCAGGTGCAGGCACCCAAATCACTAGGAGAAAGTGTTAGCCTGTCTAAATACAAAGCTAAATGGATTTGAGATTTAGTCCAACTGTGCTAAAGACAGGGTGATATGTAGTTCCTTTGAGGGTGGTGGGGGGTGATGTGTAGTTCCTTTGAGGGGGGGTGGGGGGTGATGTGTAGTTCCTTTGAGGGGGGGGCTCCACAGTCCACCCGTAAGGAAACAGTATGTCTGAGCAGGAGGAAGACTTGGACGGAAAATAAACAGTTCTAACAATATTTAGTCCGTGTATTCTGCCACAACGGACAGCAGCACCGTGATGTCATCAGGTTTACCCCCTGCAGGAGCGGAGAGACAAGAGAGAACCAGTGAGAAACCGCGAGAACGTGTCAGCGGGCTCGCCCGAGTTCACTCAACCCACCGGGACGCTGACAGCTACCAGTGGGACGAACGTGAAACGTGGTGGCGGCGGCGGCGGCGATATCTAGGACAACGATACGTACCTCTTACATTCAGACCATTGTCACAGGCAAACTGAGCGAACGGGGACATGTAGTTCGGGTCGTAGGCCAGTTCGTGGGCTTGCTTTGCAATGCTCTGGGCCGTTTGCTGGACACTGTCGTAGTTGGCGCTCTGGGAAGTACAAGCATTATGATAATCAGCATTCTACACACTACACAGTACATGGACAGCCCCCTTATATTGATTTTAGCCACACCCGCTGCTGACGGGGTGGAAATATCAAACACACACAGCCATGAGATGTCCATAGAAAAATAAATGGTCATAGAGTGGCCGGTACTGACGAGCTTAATGGGTTTCAAAATGGCGTTGTCACAGGATGCCAACTTTCCACATCTCTGCCCTGCTAGAGCTGCCCCGGTCAACTGTCAGTGCTGTTATTGTGAATTATAGACATCTGTGAGAAACAACAGAAGTCCACTAAGTGCTGAAGTGCAGAGCGCGTCGGCACTCATCGGTTCTTGGTTAATGCATATGGAACGGGGTTCCCGTGGCAACTGCACACAAGCCTCACACCACCATGCGCAATGCCAAGTGTTGGCTGGACTGGTGTAAAGCTTGCCACCATCTGGCTGTCTGGTGCACAACGGACAGTGTGAGGTTTGGTAGATGAGGTATAATGGTCTGGGGCTGTTTTTCGAAAGTTACAGGAGGATTTTTTTTAATACTACAACAGAGAATTTGCCAGTTTCAACGTTGGGGCGACCCGTGTCGGTTCGTTTAAAAAAAAAATACTACAACAAAGAGAATTTGCCGCTTCCAACGTTGTGAAACTGAGGTCCACGCCCGAAATGACTTGAAAAAAAATGTCAAGATTGCTGTAGACGTCCTTGACTGGCCCGCACAGAGCCCTGAGACCTTAACCGCCTCAGACACCCTGTGGATAAAGTGGACCGCCAACTGTGAGACTAATCACCAGACACCAGCGCCTGACCTCACCAACGCTCTCGTGTGTCTGAACGGCAGCAAATCCCCGCAGCAACGTTCCAACATCTTGTGAAAAGCCGTCTCAGAGGAGAAGAGGCTGCTATGTAAAGCAACTATGGGGCATTTAATTAAACCTTCTGACACTCTTAGAGCAGTTGTCCACATACTTTTGGCCAAGCAGTGTGTACACACACCCCGACAGGCACGTGTCCAGATTGGAGAACGTGATCCATTATGGGCTAAAGTAACCTGTTACCTTGAGCTTCTTCAGCTCTTGCAGGATCATGTAGTCGGGCATGTTGTCGAAGAGGCCGTCCGAGGCGGTCAGGATGATGTCGCCCAGCTGGACGTCGAAGGAGGAGCTGTCGGCGGCGTCCGGGCTGCAGAGAGAACCAAACTGTCAATCAGGCCTGGGGGATCAGGTGGAAACAGGTCAAAGGTGACCGGGCCTCAGACTCACAGCAGATGGCTGGGAAATAGGAGCGCTGGTTTTTATTGGCTGCCCTGCCCTGCACCCCGCCCCCCCCCCGAACCAGCATGCCCTCTGGCTCCTGACCAGAGTGTCAGGTTCAATTCCTGGGGCCGGCCGAAACCAGAGAGCCGCTGATTCCACCATGATTATTGTTCCACTTTAACCGGTAACCTCAGTTGGTGTGGCTATCTTGGGCCGTGACACAAGCTTGGCCTCGCCGCTGCCAACAGACAGCATGGAAAAGCCTTAATGTGATTCAGGATGTGAAAGGGGAATACTACACGATGGCACTTCTCTAAACAGATATTTCCATATTGGAAAGACAGTGTGTGAATGGAAATATGTGAACGGTACAGAAGCCCTCACACGTAGATTAAAAACAAGCACGCGTGTGTGTGTGTGTGTTGGCACAGTGGTGTGCAAAAACAGTAAAAATGTACATGTGTGTGTGTGTGTGTGCTTTAACGTAAAGTACAGAACAGACTGAAAATCTTGCAGTAAAATCGAACACACACAAACACAATCCTGAATCTCAATATTAGCCCAACGGTCTGCCACTGGTGTGTGTGTGTGTGTGGCATAGTTGGCATGGGCCCCGGCAGAGCACATAGGTTGGCAGAACAGCTGAAGTGAGGTGTGTGTTGTTACCACACGGCCAGAACTCCCAGGATGTTCTGCAGGGCCAGGTTGAAAAGGAGTTGGAGCTAAACCCGTTACCGAGGACACATTCTTAGAAACATGAGGGAGAGGGGCTGACCTGTCACTGAGCACTACCCCCTCCGCCCCTGGTGGAGCGATGGACAGCTGGAACGGCGTATTAAAGTAGTGCTGCTGTTCATCCGACCGGTGCACCACCTCACCTCCGCGCACCACCAGGAACCCAGAGTCGCCTAGGTTACACGTGTGTAGCTGGTGGCTCTGTCGGTCAAGAACCACGATGCACGCGGTGCTGCTGCCTGCGACGGGGAAGACAAAAAAACAGACTGGTCAGACCCCACCTGATATCCTGTTCTCCTGGAATTAAAAAGCAGGTGTTAGACATGGAGCTGGGAGATGTTTGGGACCAGTCAATCTGGCACAGAGACCCACAACAAACTCAATGTCCTTCCCCTGTCCTCCTCTGCAGCTCTAACTACACCATATCCCACTGACCTTGGAAAAGGACAGCCAAACGCAGGCCTTTAGCTCTCGGACCGTGCCAAGATAAGAAGTGGGTCACCGGCGATTGGCAAACAGCATGTGACCTGACAGATAGCGTGGGGGCATGTCTGTCTGGTGTTACCTCTCAACTGAAATATGTCTTCAGTCAGTCACACGTTTTTCCATATGCCAGTGCCTCAAAAAAAACCTAGTGGACCCATGAGCAGTGTCAGTTACTGCCCCTAACACGGACCTTATATGCGTTCTGAAACAGGGTGAAACGGGGAGAGAGTAGTGACATGGAATTTGGTGAACCGCCAAACCCTTCTATTAAGAACCCTGGCGGAACATGGTGTTCCTACTTCCAACCAGTTACTGAACGTTACAGTTCAGTAGTTGTAAATGACATCCCATCTAGAACCATTCACTGTGTGTTAAGTTCCAGACTCTCACTTCCCAACCAGGGGTTGACCGACATGGGGTTTACAGGATCGATACAGACACAGATTAGTCATCAAGGAGACCAACAATATTTCGGGGGCCAATATACATTTGCACTAAAAATTTGCATTAAATTATTAAAAAAATATTTAAGCAGCACAAACCCCAGAACAAAACATCTTCTTCAAATGCATTTTAGCATACGGTATGTTTAATAAAATACAAAAAATGTATTATTTCAACATTACATTTTGAAGACACAACTGCAGGGAGCTACTCGCAGCCTTCTTATTAAGAGAATGGGAGCTTTGTATAATTATATCGTTTTATAGATTGATACTGTCAGTGGGCAGAGACCCAAACCATAAACGGTCAAAAAATAAATGTGCAGCAGTTTTTAGATTACCCTTAAATTAACTAGCGCAGACATACTTTCACACTTGTTTGTGCTTTATCTAAATTAACAATATCAGTTATATGTCCTTGGTAAGGGTCAATCAGTGTTTCTGTAACTATGTGTGTGTGTGTGCGTGTGTATGTGTGTGTTGAACTCACCGAGCAGGGGGACTTTGTTCTGTAGTAGCTCGTAGTAGCCTGACGTCAGGATGCCCACCGGGCTGCTTGGGGTGAATCGGCCCTCCTTCACCAGGCGCTCGCACGTCCTCATCAGTGTGGTGGAGAACTGTGATGGATCCACGCCGTAGTCCCTCCACCCACCCACTCCGTCTGCCACACCTAAAAAAAAACACACAGAGAAAAACTGTATAAGTATTTATGTCCGTCTGTCATTTTCCACGATCAACACTGTAATACCACAGACTACCGCAGCAGTCAACTCCATGAACCCGGTAAAAAGGTTGGAAAGGTCAAAACCCACCTTCGTCCACACACACACACACGCGTGCACACACAAACACACGCACACCAGGACATGCGAGTGCCAGCTGTCAGGGCATAGTGTTTGGTATTTGTAAGTTGCAGCAGTTCGTCGCATGGTCATTACAGAAATACCAGACGCGACCAACCTTGGCAGCCATTCTTTGGTCACCACTGAACAGTCAAACTATTCATCATCCGACAGAACTGTCTGGGTGTGAACCCTCTAGAGTTCAGCAAAGACGACAAATAACCCCACGACATACAACACCATACAAAAGTGCAGATTAAGACAAATTGGATTCTGAAAAACATGTACTAAGTCATCTATTTTGTGTGATGTATTATGTCTTTTTTTGCAGTCCAGTTGTATAATATTATATAGTACTTCATCTGTGCTTAAGATCCCGTTAAATCTACACGTTTCAAATATACAAATGTACCCAGGGGCCACTGAATTCATTTAAAACTATGTGAACATGCAAACTTCTAGAAAACAGTACATAAAAACAACAACTAGGAATATTGAAATGTCATATCGCCTTCGTAGACCAGGTTCAGGTTACAGGAGATTTGTAGAAGAGTAATTCTGGGATGTGGAAGGATGATCGCTGACGAAGGGAAGGAGAGGAGACATGAACACTATACAGACCTCTATACTTCTCTATACCTCCCTCACTTTCACAGACAGCCCAGTTCCAGAGAACAGCTTTCCAGACCACACCACACCCACACCCCCACACTTATAAGCACTCTGTCAGACGTCTATACTCACCGTCTGGTTTAGCTCTGCCTACAGCGCAGGTAAACTAACACATTGTACTTTCTGCAGGACAGGGTCGATGGGTGTCACCTGCCTTTGATCCAGGCCCTTCATGACAAGATTCTAGTTGACCTCTACTCACTATTCCACAAAAATATCCCTAATCCGAACATTTCTTTCCCCGCCTCCGAAACCGTAAGATTTTTGAAAGACACTGAAACCATCCATATATATACTTCCTCTGAACTCCTGTGATCGTCTATGGCCACCAACTACGGTGTATAAATGAATACTTTGTGTAGACCGTATATTCTGTCCCTTCATGTTGTATACCACAAGAGGCCTTAAAATACTGAGTCCTTGTAAACTCCTCAATTAAAAATTATTCTGATTCCACAGCAGGATATGGTACGGCCCCACATTGGCAAAAAAAAACAAAAAAATCCAAGGACTGTGTTTCTCTGATCTCTTTCTGGGACTGTCTGCCAGTCACTCTATGTACTACATTCATTCTAGAATCAACGTGTCTACCAATTATTGAATCCACCTGGACTGCTTCATTCAAGCGACCAAGATGAACGCTACAACTAAACTGCGGGATGGCCTCGGGGTGGAATACGCATGTCAACAGCTTGCATTAGTTTGGCAGCTGAACTGAAGCACCCAATCGAGAATCTGTGTACATAAGCTCTGAGCCAGCTGTCTATGTGGGCGTTTAAACCCATCTCTAGCCTTCACCATCAGTTCATCAGCCACCGATGGAAGCAGCTCAGCCCTTAACCTGATGAGAAATTAGGATCTTAAAATATGTGCGCATCTAAATCAGTGACGGCAAGAGCAGTCAGGGCAATCTCTACGCAAAAACCTTCCAACAGAGTCATGACAAAAAAGATAAGATAAAAAAGAGTATGGGTAAGGGTTATATGAAACAGCTATGTGTCAGGCTCAAGGCACTCAGGCAGTAGTTTAAACTAGGCATCCCTATTATAGTGCATTATCCTGCACTTTTATCACAGAAAAACACCCAGTAGCACCATGGCAGGATACGGAGGAACCATACTGGGTGCGAAATGTGATCTGGTAAGTAAGAAGCCGGTGAAGATGCAGCCGGATATTTTAAAGCATTCTTAAGATGCCGCAACTCGCCAAGAAGAACAAAATGCACTTCCCCCTCCACGCTCACGTGACATTGCCCTGGCAACATGGCTGCCTCCATGCGCAACCATTCTGACCTTTAAAACCTGGGATTTTTTTTTAATTTTAAGCGTTAATGTTTTTATATTTCACAGGAAATAACGAATGCATTTTTTTAACATATAGTTCATCACGTTTCCTGGATGTGTCAATATTGTATGCTGGCCAGCGTTCAAATGGTTAAACGAATCGAAAACTCGTGTTCATTTTTTGTGATGGAATTTATAACGATGATCAGCATGTCAGTTTCACACTGTCATCATACATACAGACCAAAATACTAGTGCAAAGCTATACGGACTACACGTCGCATCACTGAATGCAGTGTAAATATTCACCACTAGGGGCGCGGCTACACGGGGCTGGTCCGGACATAGCTGGGTGAAAGGTCATCAGACTACTACTACACACAAAAGTAGACATGTTTTGCAGTTCCAGGCGCGTCGGTTTATTGCGGGTTTACCCGACTCGAAGCCCTGGTGTTGCCGTATAATTTGGATTATAGATGCCATCATAGGGAAAAAAACGGTCAGGACATTTAAGACAATATGTTAACAATGGGATTAATCCCATTGTTTTGTGACGAGGTGGGTAACACGTGCCATCATTATCATCATGAACATAAAGGTCAAATGTGAAAAATACTGTATGCAATGGAGCCCCAAACCGCTTGCATTCCAGTACCTACGCCCTCTTACTTCCACAATGCATTCACACAAAAACGAGGATAAATGCATATTAAATTGAGACTTACCCAATACGTCGGCGGACTTATGCCGGGCTATAAAACAAGCGTCGTCTCCGTAGCACATCCCTTTCTTCAATATCCCCTTGCGAAAGTCTTTCCCAAAACCGTAACTCGCGGTGACAAGACTGTAGTCCCGACCATCAGTTTGAGAGAGTCCGCCAAGGACAGCCCTCGCAACCAGTCTGCCATAGGACAGTACAGATAACATTACCCCGGGTCTACCTTCCCAGCCCTTCACTCTCCACTCCACCGGCCGTGTCTACTTCTGGCGACTAGTATTCCAACATTCGTTTCAGATTCGTCTGGCCCTGAATCAAACACACCAAAGTGAGTGCGAGAAAATAAAAGGTCTTTAAGAATCCCTCTTACAACGGTTGAAAATGCAATGTTTTTTTTAGGTTTTAGTATTTTTCAATGACACAGAGCCTCCGCTGAACAACATCTTGCCGACATGTTTCCAGACACAGACAAATGCACTCATCGTCGCACATAGCCACTGGGTAGGAGAGTATGGATGAGTTGCTAGGATGACGTCATATTAGTGCGCACGCAAACGCAGGCCCCCCTTTACCGCTACGGCTCCGCCCATAGACATAGGCCCCGCCCACGCCACAAGTCCAGGGTGAGCCTGGTTTGCGGATCATCAGTGCACCGTTTTTTTGGGAGTAGCCTATAATGAACATACGATATATTTATATGTTCATCTGTAAGTCTTTTTTCAAATAATCTGATTATTATTGCAAGTCGTTTTTCAAATAATCCGATCATTATTATCCAGATGACTATTGTTAGATTTTATTTGTCTAGAATAGATAATAAAGACGGAGGTGTATTTGTTGTTCCACCGAACGAAACGTCATTTTCGGACGTTTTTTTCAAAACGAATGAAATTGCGAGAGACTGACATGCATCTGTCAAAAATGAAATCACCAACAAAATTTATCAAAATTAGCTGTGTTCAGAAATACTCTTATGTTCCTTTCCGGTGGATTTTTGAGACAATTCAATTGATTATTGAGCCAGAATAGGATAATTCTGAATCCAGATACCACAATATTAACATATTTTTAGCTGTATAGGCTACTTGCCATCTACTGGACTGGTGGTGGTATGTCTACATTATAATAAGGAAACTTTATAGATATTGATAAAGCAAGTTAAACGTGATATTGATGAAAAATAATTAAGCAAGAAAATGTGTGTATTATTTGTCACTTTTTAATCAAACAATACACCGGATACATGTAATCAATACAGCACTATGTAGAATTTAGCATTTTAAAATACGACAATAACCATAATGTGTCGGCAGTAATGCAATGATTGTGTTTTACTACATTAACACACCAAAATATTTTTGTAGCAATAAAAGCGTGTTGAAATTCAGAACGTCTATATGTTAACCGAGTAAGCATTAGCATCTGCTGTCAAATAGAAACGTGGCAACCTCCCTCTCCTTCATCAATAGACATGTCTATGGTCAAGCAAAATCACGCATGCAAAGTTTCTACACAGTCCGGTCAATTTCCATTCCAGTAATAAAAACGCAATGAACAGTGTGTGGAATCATGGAGCCATCTAAATTGCATATATGTGATGTTGTTGGCTGGTCGACCAAAAGTGAAAGTAAAACCTGCAGGAGTCGGGGAGGAGAGTTGATTTGAATGCACCGTTGCTGTTATTCGTTTATATTCCACAATATGGGAGCAATTTAGGAAACAAATTGGACTGGAGCCAACAGGAGCTCAACTCGTGGTCGAATTGACACGTAGGGGACCTGAGCTGAGCCTGTGTGGCCCAGGAATTTAATAATCACGAAATTATGTCCTACACATCAATCTGCCGCCATCTGGTGTTGAATACGTTATTTTACCACACCAATGACGAAGCATGAGAATTTGGGCTCAATTGATGCGTTCCCACTACATCTGGTGGTTGTATGTAAAACATTTTTACTTTAGATTAACAATAATTGAATTGTGTTTGTGTATGAATAGGATTTACGTGACCAGCATTATTAGAAGATTAACACTACACAGGTTTAAATAATTGAACTTTTGCTGAAGCGTGTAATTTACTAAAATATATTGCCATTTACAGTAAATTTCCAGTTGGAACGGATTTCAAATGCTATTATATAACTTACTTAAAATCTTTATTTACTCTTTATGAAATAGCCAATGAAAGGGACATTGTAGGTTATTACATACTTATGTTGTGTTTCATAATAACGAATAACAAATGTGCACTGGTTTTATTATGGTCATCAGTGTGACGTCGCCAATATGCGTGATTCACGAAATAACCCCTCCCTGGTCGAATATATCAGTGAGAGGATGCTACAGAATCATAACAGACAGACAGAACAAATACTAGGACTTGTTCTCCACTAAAAGGATCGGAATCGTTTCGAATGCTCAACGGTAGGTTATTTTTCGATATTCACACATGAGTTGTAGGCAGGTGGCCACCAGTGCAATCGCCATTTTATGAATCGGACCGTAGACGTTATACAACTGCGGTGAAGTTGGCTTTATATTCAAGGGCTTTATATTCAAGATTCGCACTTTGAGCGTCAATACCGCATACACGAAACCTGCTAGAAACATATAAATTATATATTCTAAAGCTGCTGTCGACAGAGAGCAATAAACACGCCATGTTTTCTCTTTTGCGTTGGTCATGTCTTTGGCAGATTCTCCGTGTGTTCTCAGATAAGGGAGGGTGTTAAAAGTGCACAACTAATATTTATTTTACTGGTAGACGACAATTGCATTGCAACAAAGTAAAGACACATTGACCAAACAAAAAACTATAAAGAGCCAATTACATGATAATTGTTTTGCATTAGTAGAAAAGTTCATTTAAAAATACTTTTATTGCCTGTATTAAAATAAAGGTCAATACCTGTTACCCAATGTGACTTCAATAAGATACCTCATATACATCAATTTTTGCTCAATAGCTCTGACCCATTGGAACTTTTTTGAACACAAAAAAAACTGTAGTATGTTCATGAAGTGCTGCTGTACCATCAACATTCATTTTGAAATCGAAATATAAAAAAATCTGGAATTCAAATATGCGCTCAACTAAAGAATGTTGATGGTAGAGCAGCCATTACTGAAGATACTATAGTTGGTTTTGGCATAAAGAATTCTACAAAAAATATATAAGGTACTGCCGTTTTTATAAAAAATATACCAGACGGTGCAGTTTTACGATGATGCCTTAACCCTCCGGCGTAGTAAACACATTGACGTTATTTTCGACTAAATAAGATAAATATAAAACCGATATAGAAAAAACAAGGTGTGTTGCTTGTTCTCTATCGACAGCAGATTAAGAATATGCAAATTGTTTGTTTCTTGAAGGTTTCGTTCATGAGGTATTGACGGTGAAAGTCCGAATCTTGAATATAAAGCCAACTTCACCGCAGTCGAATATCTGGTGCAGGTTCACAAAATCGAACTGCGCATTTGTTTTTCATGTCACTTTTAATCTATATATTATATGAGTAGTATGTAATTCTAGGCAATAGATACAACCGACCTCTGATAGGCTTATGTGCTATCATTATGGTATCCTTAATACACAATTAAAACTAGTACACTCATTATTGATGTGAGTGAAATGTTAGAGAAAAGACAGGCTCTCAGTCAAAAAATAATAATATTGGGGTTAACTGCATTTATGGGAGTTTCTAAAAATTATGGTTTGCAAGGTTCTTGCTGAAATGAAACCGAATAGCCCTCCCTTTAGCTAAATCCATTAACAAGTGTCCCTCCTTGAACGCCTGAAAAAAAACTGAACAAGTGACCCTCTACACGTAAACGTATTTATTTCATTGTTATTATTTATTATTCATTTTACTATTTTGCACAAATAGTATTAGTAATAGTACAAATAGTGTTGGCCTCTGTGGTTTAGCCCACAGGTATTCTTTTGGTCTGAATTGGTGGTGTGATCCAGCTTCCACTTCACCTACTGCGCTCTCTGCAATAATCACATGTTCCTAACCTACATGTGTATATTTTACTTCATTAGAGTGTTCTTTGGTCTTCATTCTCTTCAGATTGTCAGAGCCTGACCAAGGATCCGTCACCAGTGTGGATTTTATCCATGAAATGTGACAATTTTTGAAGGGTGGAGGCAAATATTGACTCTATTGTTTCCTTTTTAAGGCAATGCAAACTCAAGTATTCCACAGCACGTGGGGTTGAATAATTGATTACAACATATTATATACTTAAAGTATCTATTTGTTTTAGAAACCTTTCCAACTTTTCCCCTACAATAACTGAGTTTGAGTTTCAATTATGAAAATATGAAACTGAACATTTTAGCAGCCTGATTTTCTAACTCACTATTATTATTTATTAATTTGTCACAGATCTTAATATCTTTAAAATGCACTGTATTATACATTCAGGGGTAGGGGTGGGACAAATAATACAATTTTGATTTACCACGCTACACATTTTTTTTGTTTCTATCGAGGACCAATTTGAAACCAATTGAAGAAATGTGATACATTGTTATCTATTCTTGCATTGTCGAAATCAGTAGTTACAAATGAAATAACATTACTGCATTCATATTTCCATATTTTGACTAGTCTCCCAGTTACTGCCACTGAAAAACATCTCCACAGCATGATGCTGCCACCACCCTGCTTCACTGTAGGGATGGTTATGGCTAGGTGATGTGCGGTGCCTGATTTCTTTCAAGTCCAAGTACTTTCTGTAAATGACACTGCTATCATTTTTCTCTTAGGATATTAATAATGGGAAACATGTATAAGCTTTCCCTGATATCAGTGGCCCTTTTGGGTCTGGTTCATATGGACTCTACATGGGCCAAGAGGATTAGCGTTGACAGCAGAAACAAGCCAAAAGGCTCAGACAGAAAGCCATCAAAGCCAAGAAACACACAGACACAAAGCTACCCCAGACAACCCCAGAGTCCCAACAGGAAGCCCAATCCGTACCCAGCGGGGGGTAGTTATCCAGGGAGAGGTACCAATCCGAATCCAGCTGGTAGCTACCCTAACCAGCCGAATCCTGGCAGAGTGAATCCTGCAGGAAATCCGAACCAGTACCCTGCAGGTGGTGGCTTTCCCAACCAGCAGTATCCAGGCAGAGTGAATCCTGCAGGAAATCCGAACCAGTACCCTGCAGGTGGTGGCTTCCCCAACCAGCAGTATCCAGGCAGAGTGAATCCTGCAGGAAATCCGAACCAGTACCCTGCAGGTGGTGGCTTTCCCAACCAGCAGTATCCAGGCAGAGTGAATCCTGCAGGAAATCCGAACCAGTACCCTGCAGGTGGTGGCTTCCCCAACCAGCAGTATCCAGGCAGAGTGAATCCTGCAGGAAATCCAAACCAGTACCCTGCAGGTGGTGGCTTTCCCAACCAGCAGTATCCTGGAGGTTACCCTGTAAGAGGGGGAAATACCGGGCAAGGCTTTGGGCAAGCAGGCGGCTATCCCGGTGGAGGGATGGGAGGAGGATACCAACCCAACTGGAACCCAAACAATCAGATTCTAAGTCCCCGCTATGGTCATGGAGGTGGGTATGGTGGAATGGGAGGTGGGTATGGTGGAATGGGAGGTGGGTATGGTGGAATGGGAGGTGGCTCTCCCTTTTCGCGCTCAGTTCAGGGTATGGGATACAACCCCTCCAGTCAGTCCAAGGGCTTTGCAAAGAAGGCTCTTATGGCTGCAGGGGTTGGAGCCGTTGCAGGTATGGCAATCGGCTATGGCCTTGGGCGTTTCCCTCGCCCAAACTTCAACTTCCGCAGCCCTCAGGAAGAGCAGAACTACAACAACTACATGTACAAGAAATACGGTGAGCGCTCCACCGACGAAAACGACTATGGCCGCGATTACACTTACAAAGTACCACCAGAGACATTGTCCTATGACAGCTTCATGGATGCCTGCATGAAACGTAATGACCCTCTGCAAGACCAGGACAACACACCTGACAAACCCCGGAACAACCTCCAGGGAGCCGACAGCCAAAACATGCATATTACTCCCGAGGTTGGGAACAGCAATCAAGCTGGGAAGGAGGAGGACGATGGTCCCACAGTGAGCATTGAGGAGATTGGTTACCCTGCCTTGGTGGAACAACTAAAGAACCGGAAATGCGTGGAGCAGTACCTTTACCAATCGGAGCAGTTCCTGGTGAAGCAAACAGCTAAACGCAGCGGCGCTGTCGACGATAGGTTTGCGAACAGCCATAGCAGCCCCCTCAGCCATTGGCTGGTGCAGATGATAACTACCCTCCTCATGCTCCTGAGCAGCACTTTCCTGCTGCAGTAAGACAGGAACGCCTAATTGGAGTACTCTCCTGCTGCAGTAGGACAGGAACGCCTAATTGGAGTACTCTCCTGCTGCAGTAGGACAGGAACGCCTAATTGTAGTACTCTCCATTGCTGCAGTAAGACAGGAACGCCTAATTGTAGTACTCTCCTGCTGCAGTAAGACAGGAACGCCTAATTGTAGTACTCTCCTGCTGCAGTAGGACAGGAACGCCTAATTGTAGTACTCTCCTGCTGCAGTAAGACAGGAACGCCTAATTGGAGTACTCTCCATTGCTGCAGTAAGACAGGAACGCCTAATTGGAGTACTCTCCTGCTGCAGTAGGACAGGAACGCCTAATTGGAGTACTCTCCATTGCTGCAGTAAGACAGGAACGCCTAATTGTAGTACTCTCCTGCTGCAGTAAGACAGGAACGCCTAATTGTAGTACTCTCCTGCTGCAGTAAGACAGGAACGCCTAATTGTAGTACTCTCCTGCTGCAGTAAGACAGGAACGCCTAATTGTAGTACTCTCCTGCTGCAGTAAGACAGGAACTCCTAATTGTAGTACTCTCCTGCTGCAGTAAGAAAGGAACGCCTAATTGTAGTACTCTCCTGCTGCAGTAAGACAGGAACGCCTAATTGTAGTACTCTCCATTGCTGCAGTAAGACAGGAACGCCTAATTGTAGTACTCTCCTGCTGCAGTAAGACAGGAACGCCTAATTGTAGTACTCTCCTGCTGCAGTAAGACAGGAACTCCTAATTGTAGTACTCTCCTGCTGCAGTAAGAAAGGAACACCTAATTAAAGTACTCTCCTGCTGCAGTAAGAAAGGAACGCCTAATTGTAGTACTCTCCTGCTGCAGTAAGAAAGGAACACCTAATTAAAGTACTCTCCTGCTGCAGTAAGAAAGGAACACCTAATTAAAGTACTCTCCTGCTGCAGTAAGAAAGGAACGCCTAATTGTAGTACTCTCCTGCTGCAGTAAGAAAGGAACACCTAATTAAAGTACTCTCCTGCTGCAGTAAGAAAGGAACGCCTAATTGAAGTACTCTCCTGCTGAAGTCGGACAGGAAAACCTATTCCCATCTATATTTTCTGGAAAAACTTTAAATCCTTTTTTAATCAGGCCACTGGATTGTTGTGAGGTTAGGTATAAGTAAGATGGAGAAACCATACAAACAACATCAGCCTGGCCATGCATGATGGGCTTCACGCATGCTATATGGTTGTGTTTATATCAACCCAAACCTGCAGGGGTTGGAAGCTATTGGTTTCTAGCTCCGGCACATTGCCTTCCAGCTTGGCTTAACTTTTATTCTGCCCTGTTTCTTGCCCACTGCCCAGTTGTCTCTCTTCCACCCGCTTTAGACCGCTTTCATTGCATTGTACAGGCAGACAAGGTTTCACTGCTCAGTGCTGCTGCATAGCGGGTAATGGGCATAGCTTCTGTGGTACTGGAAGAAGGCACGGAAAATAACTTCCAAAACAACAAGGACCATTTCCCCCATTTCATGGGGACATTTAAATTTCAATGAAGTCTTGTTTTACTGTTGATATATTTTCTTTGTATATCTAACAGTTGGCACTAATACTATATCAACTTGGATTATCCTACTCTAGCTCTATTTATTTTGGTCCTTTCCACATTTGTTACTGAGCACTTCCTGGTACAGTGGTATGTTGACACTGAGTATTGTTCTATAACATTAATATGTTCAGGTAATGCATGCTACTTGAATATTATATCTGTGTTGCTTTTACAATGTATCTGTGTGTTTAGCACTTTCACCTGCAGTATATAAAAAGCTTAAAGTGTTCCCTTATTTGTTACCCTACTTTAACCTGTTCTGTATTATTATGTGAACGGTACCCTGTAAGAATTAATCAGTTGAGCTGACTAATATTATTGTGGAAATCTTTTACCAGAAAGTATTATGAGTAACTCATCTCAACCTATTTTAGTGGTAATAACATAAGAACTTGAGTTTTTATTACAAGTTGTTTAACTCTTGTATGTTATTGTATTTGTCTTTGGCAACAAAGAAATATAGGACCTGGCCTACTCTATTGATTAGCCCTCATGAGTAATTTATTTTGTTTAACAACTTTACAGTTAATGTTTCGGTTTCATGAAAGTCTGTTACTTTTACCCACCATAGCAGCAGGCAGTATATAACATTGACAATGCTCATTCCTCCATAACTCTGCTTAGGCAAAGTAAGGCAATTACTTTTTACAGTGTACATCACTCTTTGGGTGTGGTATAGGCTTATATTGGACATGATACAGGTTATTTGTGTTTCTCCTAACTCCTATGTGTAGGGAGAGCTAATTCATTGTTTTTTCATAACGAACTTGATAACTGAACTTTTACCATAGTTTGCCTGACTACTTATGTTGTATGCAGTATTTGTTTTTGGAAGTTGTTTGTTTTGTAAGTTCACTGCATGTCCAGCAGCAAGGACTGTTTTATTCCTATTCTACTTTTGTTCCATCTTTTCCTCACATCCATCAAATCTCCCTCTGCATCGTACTATATGCTTATCAGAAGTGTACTTATAGTTATCTTGACATAATTGGCATTGAATTACTTTTTTTGTAAACTGAGAATAATACTAAGTGTTTTGATACATCTTTAATCAGTCAAACACTAGATATTCAAGATTTCTATATGAGGCTGAAATAACACTTTTGGAAAATTATGATAACACCCGTTTCTTTTATGAGCTGTTTCAAAAACAATACCTGGAATTTCAAGATGTTATGGTGGTATGGGTTTTTTGGCTTTGTTCGTGATTTTAATGGGGGCTGTGGACAATTCATGTATATTTGGCTCAGGTAAATAAATGATATTAACGGTATTTTAAGTTATTTTCGTTTAATCATCTGCCTCTGTTTGTGTCCGGGTCATGTGGCTTCTGTCCTTTTTTTGTGTTCCATGTTCCCCTCGTCTGGTCCAATGTTTTCTGTATGTCTGTGTTGGGTTTTAGTTCTGGTGGTTGTATTTCATTAGTTTGAATTACCTGTTGGTTGTTATTGTCTCACTATATATTTGTCAGCTTTCTGAGTTCAGTATTTGTGGAAACATTGTTTTGTCAGTTATAACCCCTGTTATAGTTTGTTTTGGTCCTGTTTCATGTTTAATCGTGTTTTGTCTTTTGTTCGTGTGTCCTCTGTACTCACTGCGCATGTATCCTGCCTCCATATCGATGTTACCCATTTTTAGAATAACTAATTAAATAACTTCCTTTAATCAAAAACCTGACAATTTAATTGATTGTGAATTTAATTTATTTTAATGAGAAATTTAATGGAATCCTGGAAAAGCAACTTTAGAAATGTTAAGCATTTAATGACTAGGACAGATACATGGTTTTGTTATTCATATTTGTATGTTTGTTAATAGGAACATAAGTTACATTCATTGCAATTGTTGTTACGTTTGTCATTCAGATATTTGGTTTTGCTCAGAAAGCCACAATATTTTCGAAGTTGCCAAATTTAAGAACATCAAAATCACATAAATATATAGATATGAAATATTATTCATGGAGACCTTAAGCTATTGCAGAGTATTCACCTGAAAAATGATTGAATCAGATTCAAAAATATTTGACAACCCAATAATATTAAACAAGCCTCTCACAATATCTATTTCTAGGTTTAAATAGCTATTTTAATGGTGATGGTGGGATTATGTCATATAGCATTAAGGACCAACATTACTTTCAATTCAAAAACAGTCCACTCATTAGTTTTTCACTTCCGCACTTCAAATCGAAAAAATCCACTTTCATGGAAACGGTTGATGACTAAATTCCCCTGATCCAGTCCACTACTAAAATCGGTACCATTGATCCCAGCGTGAGGAGAATGCTACTCGTGGGTCGGTGTCCGGCTGCGTTTTTGTATCGCTGCCATTCAGCGCGATTGTTCCGTCCTCCGGGATTGTACGCGCCTGCGTCGTTGCTGCGTCCGTGTCCCTCGTAGCCATGTCTTGGCTTACCCAGTGACCCCAGCCCGAAGCCGATGGCAGCGCCGCCCAGGGCACCGGCGGCTGCTGCTCCGGCCATCTTCAACCCCTGTCTGGAGGAGCCACCGCTTTTGGACGGGGGAGCTTTGCCTTCCATCCCAGAACCTTTGCCGAATCCGCGGCCACGTTTACCCACAGCGCCTGGGCACAGCGATGCCACCAACAGCATCCATGCCCATAGGAAGAGAAGTTTCTGCTGGCCAATCATTCCTGGAGATTTCTGCAAAGACCAAATACTATGTGAGAGGAATTATAATTTTGGTGTTCAGGGTATTTGAGAGGTCAGGCATTGAGACGATAATGGCACAGTTGCAGTACGGGATAATGGCACAGTTGCAGTAAAAACAGCACAGTACCTGCAGCTGCAACTAAAACAAACTTCACC
The DNA here is from genome assembly GCA_029465975.1 of Dallia pectoralis. Taxonomy (NCBI): domain Eukaryota; kingdom Metazoa; phylum Chordata; class Actinopteri; order Esociformes; family Umbridae; genus Dallia; species Dallia pectoralis. Next base: position 8,775,983 of record CM055760.1, on the reverse strand, counting down.
ACAGAGCCCGTACATCACTTCTAATCTCTGTAATTCATAGAAGCATTAGAGCTGATTGCGCGTACTGGCGTGCTTCAAAAACACAGAGCACATTGGGCAACTAACAAACAAAACAAATGGCATCTCATCAAATGTGACGGTCTAGAACAAGCCTTTAGCTCATGCCGACAGCAGCACAATTAAACAGCACACCAGTCACCTCTTTGTCCAGTGTCCATCAACATGAAAGAGTATTCTGTTAAATAAACACAGTAAAGGTAGGGACTATACTCTCAACTCCAAATCTCGATCGAATCGTAACGATGATTGCAAATTGGATTAAATAGAAACTTTATTTGCAAACTATTTTGACTGCTGACCTTAATTATTGGAGTGCACACACACCCACACGCCATACCTGCTTTACGTTGACATTATGAATATTCATTAACATGATTCATTTTCTGATGTGGACTATTTAAAACATATCACATAAACGTAATCCATATGTAATTCGTATTTTCACAACAACAAAATAACCCATTTAATATTCGTTTTACAATTAACACATATGTACTGTAAGGTACCTAAATAATCAGTGCATCGGGTATTGACTTGTGGAAGAAACAATTAATGTGTTTTATTGCCTACCTGATAGAATGGTCTGTGGATGGATGGTCACCAATGATGCTGAAGTCTCTTTTCCCTTCAGAGTGCGTTGACCAGTTCTGGGCACCCTAGTGGTCACCTTGAACAACTACATCTGCGTGCACAGTATCCCGTCAACAGCCTCATTATGGCATTGTTGCGCCGCCCTAGATCAAAGCCCCGCCCCTTTGAGGCCCCAGACTTTTTGAAATTATTTTGTATTTTTTTCTGTTTATACCCAACATTGCCATTGTTAATTTGTGCACTATGTGTAATTTTAGTCGTCATTTCGATGACTGGAGATGCACAGATGAAATAAATCCAAAATAAGTATGTTTCGGAAGAAATTCCTCAATGATTCATTATTTCTATACAATTAGTGAAAATCTTGGACACAAGTGTGTGCTAAACGTTCTGCTGTATATCTATATGCATGATGAATCAAAGTTACTGCCTCAATATTGTAAACAAGATATTACTCCATAATTAATCCAAACCAATGAAAGGGATTTTTAGGTGTCAGGGGTTTGAAAACGCTGATAAACAAGACCTGATTTGGGCCAGGCCTGCCCAACATAAATATGACTTCGGTCCTTGTCATCAGATTTAACGTCTCAGCACATGAGTTTCCAATGACACATTGTGCCAAGGACAAACTGAACGTTTTCTGCGCCATTGATCCTGTTATGTCTATAGGGAAAACACTGCATTCCACATTAAGATTATCATATGAATAATCAGCCATCATACCATGTGTCACACATGCATTTAAAACCATAACATAATTCTGCTTTGTATTGGAGAGTTCTACAACAGAATATCAGGCCGTGTGTCCGTGAGCTGAAGCTGAAATGCAGGTGTGTTCTCGGTAAAACCCTGTGTTTATAAATGCACTTTGTATTTTAAGACATGGAAGTTCTAACGACTTCTTGGCCAGGTTCTGAAGACCTGAAAAGGTTCTAAAGTGAAGACCTTTTGAACCTAGATGTGAAATGTACACAGTTACTACTGAGATTTAATGTTGCCAGTAAACATGTATTTTACTATATCTTCTTTTGTCCTTTGTAAGCACATTGAATTGCTTCTATGTATGCATTGTGCTATATAAATAAACTTGCTTATTGCTTGTATGTAATAAAATACCATATTCCTGGTGCTGAGTCACTGCCTTGTTTGTGCCAAATTACATGTACATTTATTCTTAAGGAGTAAGAGTAAGTGTGAACTTTTAAATACCACAATGACCACCCAGGCCTTAATATGAATGCATTCTTATAATCTCAACCCAAAAATAGAAGAGGTCAGGACGCCCCCAGTGGAGCCAGTAACTTCACCAAACACGCGTGGGTATCGTTTATAACCATTTATTGCCACGGAAAATTACCACCTGTTGGGAAAGTGCACGGTCATGCATTGTGCAGGTCAACCGTTTGTGCAATTACGAAATCAAGTGATCATCGACAACGTTTTAAAATACTGTGCATTCTCTCTCCGCGTGTGTGCCACGCCATGACGGCGTCACGTGGTTTGGTAGCCCGGCGACAGAGGATGACGACGGGGGGATGACGCTACGGCCACATCAACCGAACCTTCCAGATGCTAATGAGCAATGCCCGCGGCGACGACGATGTGAAGAGCTTACATCGTTTAGCTACTGTGCAAATGTCCACGTGTAGTAGGAATCCAGTTATGTAACACCCCCCCCCACACACACACACGCAAATACAATAATACTGGAATGATTTCAGCCTATTTAAAACAAATGATTGTGTTTGCTGTCCGTTGTGTTCACGTCAACATGCTCTGGCCTCAAGCAAACATGCATAGGATCCCAGTAAGTTCAAGCTGGACTATTAGATACTGTACATATTTATACGGCTCTACAGAACACCAATGTGTCAGTCTTTATGGAGCAATTTCCCCGTGGGCTCATTTGAATGGAAGTACATCTGTCAGCAGAACCATCGTTTTCTTATACGTAGTGCAGTCGGACATTTAAATTGTCACGTGTCGTCGTGTCCCTTGTGAGATGTTCACTTCCCTTAGTTTGATGAACGCACGTCGTCTTTTATTATCAAACGGTGAGATTTTAAAGTGCAGAGGGCTCGGAGAATTCCGAAAGCAATGAAAGGGAATCGGAACCGAGACGTCTAGCCACGTTTTCCCTGTTCGTCCGTGGATCTAGATGACGTTCTCAAACAGCTGCATGGAGGCCATGATGTTCTCATCCTGGTGAGGGGAATGAACAGCGGATACATCAGTTGTTCTGGACACAATGACAATTAAACACGACTCATGGTAGAACCGGGGATGTTTGTAAAACTACCCTGTCACTTAGCATCCTTTCTACAAACTACCGGATCTTCTGGGATATTAAAAACCTTGCGGCTAGTCGGGATATTTTTACAGGATGGACACGTGTATTACTAACATACAAGTTATATGCTTTACATATATATGCTATAAATGTATTACTGTACAGTTTGTTTCCGGTGTAGATAAATGTACCATAGTAAATTGAAGCAGTGTATATTTACATATTGCCGTAAATGTTGTAAGGGGTGTGAATAAATAGTTTCTACCGTTTGTATACCTTCTTACAGGTCTCTATGAACTCATCAATGGTCACCACCCCGTCTCTGTTACGATCCATTTTCTGAAAAAGGTAATCAGTAAAGGTTAGGGCGTTGTTCAATTAAATGCTGCATCTAAAGAAATAGTGAAGCAACACAAACGGACACTTTTTACCAGGATGTGAACATGTATAAAGTGTGTATGGAAGAAGACCACCTGCTGTGTACACACCTGACATGTATGAAGTGTGTATGGTAGAAGACCACCTGCGGGGTACACACCTGACATGTATAAAGTGTGTATGGTCTTCTCCCATACACACTTTTTACATGTCAGGTGTGTACCCCGCAGGTGTGTACCCCACCTGCGGGGTACACACCTGACATGTATAAAGTGTGTATGGGAGAAGACCAGCTGCTGGGTACACACCTGACATGTATGAAGTGTGTATGGGAGAAGACCACCTGCTGGGTACACACCTGACATGTATAAAGTGTGTATGGGAGAAGACCACCTGCTGGGTACACACCTGACATGTATGAAGTATGTATGGGAGAAGACCACCTGCTGGGTACACACCTGACATGTATGAAGTGTGTATGGGAGAAGACCACCTGCTGGGTACACACCTGACATGTATGAACTGTGTATGGGAGAAGACCACCTGCTGGGTACACACCTGACATGTATGAAGTGTGTATGGCAGAAGACCACCTGCTGGGTACACACCTGTGACCTGACATGTATGAAGTGTGTATGGGAGAAGACCAGCTGCTGGGTACACACCTGACATGTATAAAGTGTGTATGGGAGAAGACCACCTGCTGGGTACACACCTGACATGTATGAAGTGTGTATGGCAGAAGACCACCTGCTGGGTACACACCTGTGACCTGACATGTATGAAGTGTGTATGGGAGAAGACCAGCTGCTGGGTACACACCTGACATGTATAAAGTGTGTATGGGAGAAGACCACCTGCTGGGTACACACCTGACATGTATGAAGTGTGTATGGGAGAAGACCACCTGCTGGGTACACACCTGACATGTATGAAGTGTGTATGGGAGAAGACCACCTGCTGGGTACACACCTGACATGTATGAAGTGTGTATGGCAGAAGACCACCTGCTGGGTACACACCTGACATGTATAAAGTGTGTATGGGAGAAGACCACCTGCTGGGTACACACCTGACATGTATGAAGTATGTATGGGAGAAGACCACCTGCTGGGTACACACCTGACATGTATGAAGTGTGTATGGGAGAAGACCACCTGCTGGGTACACACCTGACATGTATGAACTGTGTATGGGAGAAGACCACCTGCTGGGTACACACCTGACATGTATGAAGTGTGTATGGCAGAAGACCACCTGCTGGGTACACACCTGTGACCTGACATGTATGAAGTGTGTATGGGAGAAGACCAGCTGCTGGGTACACACCTGACATGTATAAAGTGTGTATGGGAGAAGACCACCTGCTGGGTACACACCTGACATGTATGAAGTATGTATGGGAGAAGACCACCTGCTGGGTACACACCTGACATGTATAACGTGTGTATGGGAGAAGACCACCTGCTGTGTACACACCTGACATCTATGAAGTGTGTATGGGAGAAGACCACCTGCTGGGTACACACCTGAAAGAACTTCTCCACGTGCTCAGATGGATCGTCATCACGGACGCTGGGAGACGTATACCTGCCCATCATGTCATAGATGGACGTCATTATGGCAAGCATCTCCTACACGCACACACACACACACACACACATGCACGCGCACACACACACACACACATGCACACACAGACGCACATGCAGACACACATGCACACACAAACACGCACATGGACACACACACAAACACACACACGTGGACATGCACACACACACAGACAGGCACACGCACACACAGACGCACATGCAGACACACATGCGCACACACACACAAGCACATGGACACGCACACACACAGAGAGGCACATGCACACTCGCATACACACACGCAGACCCACACAAACAGAAAAACGTTTTACTACCACAGTTCAACAACATTTGTGTCCCCATAATATAGTTGGGTTAAAAAGTGAATCAGTCATGAGTCATTGTTGTCTCGAAAAACAGGACTATTTAACAGACAGCAAATCTTGGACTGTACCTCCTTGGTTATGTAGCCATCCTTGTTGATATCGTATAGATTGAAGGCCCACCGGAGTTTCTCTGTGTCTGAGCCTCTAAGCAGCACAGACAGACCAATCACAAAGTCCTGCAAAGAAAACGCGTTTGTCTATGCAGGCCGTTTTTCTTATTTAGCACGTCATTGGGATGGCTATGGTTAAATATTATGGCGACGGTTATCCTAAAAGGTTCCTCACCTCAAAACGGATAGCGCCATTTCTGTCCATGTCGAAAGCGTTGAACAGGAAATGTGCGTACGTAGTGGCATCTGAGAAGAAAGTACCAATGTTCATACTGGGCGTACAGTGAATGACTGTTGTGAATTACTGTTGTGAATGACTGTTGGATACCCTCTCCTCTATCATCCACCTTCACTTTGCTCAAGACTTAACGGGTCAACGTTTACGTCACAAACACATCGACCAGCCAGGTTCCGACAAAATGTCGATTCCAAACTGTTGTGTTATCTCCACGCTCCCAATGCCATAAACGCCACCATCAACCACCCCCCGCCCTGAAACAGCTGACAACACAGAAGCAGATGAAAGGCGTCTCCCCGCTAAACGCAGTCGTCTCCGCTGCACCACTTGCGGGCAGATTCCTACCTCCCTGGGGGAAGAACTGTGAGTAGATGGTCTTGAACGTGTCCTCGTCCACCAGGCCACTCGGACACTCCTGTTCGGGAGGACAACGTGTTTACTGTCCGCACTGAGCCAATACGACCACGCTTTCAGGGTCGAGTTGTCTTACGACGACTGCACTCTAGATAACAGCATCGTCTGAATTACTCAAATGTAAATCACGAACATACATTATGTATTATGATCGATTCGCTCAACAGGTTAAGCACAGCTTATATACGGTCCATGTTACAGCTTGGAGGGCGTGTGTGTAAGAAATACAACCATGTTGAAGATATTGTGAGACACAAACGCCCACCACTTCCCGGACGCACGTTTTTAAAGCCTCTGTAGAGTGACTGCAACTCCTTCCGAGTGAACTTGGTTTGGCTCTGGAGCTGTTCCAAGCCTTCAGGCTGGTAACGAACTGCAAAAAGCTCCAGTTCACAATCGGTACTCTCTGTTGGAGAGAGGAAAGGGAGAGAGAGAGAGATAGAGAGACGGGAGGAGAGTTGGGACAAGACAAAAGGTGAAGGGAAGCGAGAGGAGGAAAGGAAGCAAAAAGTTGGGACAAGGAGAAAGGTGAAAGGAGAATGCAGATCAGGTGAGAGTCCAGAATCGGACGAGAGCAGATGAGAAAAATCCAGAAGGGCGATGGACAAGATGTTTGAACGACTGGAAGAAATTAACAACGGGGAAAAGTTTTGTGGTAGGTCATAGAGAATTAAATTGGATACAATCAGGGCGAACGAGGGGATGAAACTGATGAAATAAACATGTGAAACTCAAATAAATATGGAAAAGTGTGCGCGGGACAGAGATCATAAATCAATAAAGACTTAAATAGGAAATAGGAAATGAAGAACACGTGCAGTTTGAACTAGAGGTGGTGCTCACCATCTACAGTGAGAGGAAAGAGAGGAAAACGGATCAAGTCAGAGAGAGGTTGAAGTGTCGGAGAGTAAAGAAAGAAGAAGCAACACATACAATCACAATTAGTCAGAGGGCAACAGTATTTAGTTTACAGTTTGTTTTCCATTTTCAGTCACAAGTAGGAGTTCCCAAAGAGGAACTTTGACTTAAGTTTGAGTTAGCGCTCTCATAAAGTGACTGCACTCAAACACACAACGCTTCAACTACCACAATACAGTGCAAAGCGTTTCTCTCCATGGGTTGGCAACAGGACATCTCTGAGAAGAAATAAACGGAGAGGTTTGTCCGCTACTTACCATCTAAAACCAAGGGTTCCCAGACGCCAAACTGCTTGAACATGACGAAAAACAGGCCGATGACCACAATAATGGCGATCAGTTCCATACCATCCAGTACCATGTCCGATGGATTTCAGGAACAACCGATATATAACCTATATATGCGTGCGATTGCCCGGCACAAAATATTCATTCAACACATTTCCACAGCTTGTTTGCAGCTGCATCTATGTGTTTATTAGAAGACATGGAAGACGCCTACGATAGCAGAGCACACAGACATCTGTTGATCACTCTCGGCCCGTTCGACCCTCCAACCCAACACACACGGTCAAAGCGTCACGGTGCCTGGTGGTGACCAGCATTGTCAAGACCATAGCACTGAGGAACATAAGTAAAAAGGTCAGGTAAAAGTAGAGCTCTGATAACCGTTAATCCATTCCGGCTGGCATTCGTTTAACTCTTTAGTCTTCAGGGGAAAAACTGAGTTGTCACTTTTTCTCAAACCCTGAAAAATGGAGTCCGGTGAAAAGGTGTCGAGTTAAAAACAAATAAATTCAACTCGATTCCTCATTTACCCGATTTCTCCATCACCACTGAAGTATCCTCTGCAGTGATCTGTACCAGTTCAATGTCGAACCACCCCCCTCCCCTCCCTCCCCCCCGTGTCTCCGGTTTTAGGGGAAGCCTGGTCCATGGAGATCGGGGCGCGCTCCCTACGGGTCATTCAGTTGGAGTGAGCGAGGACGACGAGAACGGCGTCGGAGAACGCGCTGGGACGACGTGTGCTCTTTTCGCCACGGGTTTCTGATTGCCCAGGCATTACAGGGATGATGTAAAGCTGTAAACCAAGCATTGATCCACACATCCGCTGATGGTTGGAATATGACCAGCAGCTGCACTTAGAGTGAAGGAGTCGGCCCTACCCTGTGTGGCGCTGCCCGTGTCTACAACCCCATTTACACTAATACGCCAGATAGGCAGAACGCCGTATTAACCAAGAAACCTCGGTTCTGCACGACGTAAAGCGCTCTGAAGCTCTGCAGCTGACGTTTCTAACGGTGCGTTCAGTGGGACCTCCAAAAGTGGGAGACGAAATGCTCAATTGAAAAGATAGTTTTGCTATCCAGAAAGTCTCTTTAAAGTTCCCCAAGTGACGGACGGTCCACCGACGCTGTCATGATATTTGTGTTGTGATGCGCGAGCGAGCGATGGAGCGAGGGAGGGAGGAACCGATACAAAGAGCAGCGGTGAAGATGGACAGAGTTGCTAACTGCTGAATGTGCACATATTAATGGACTGATTTTAAGCAGGAGCTAAGAGGGAAGGGGGAGGGAGGGAGGGAGCGAGGGAGGGAGGGAGCGAGGGAGGGAGGGGGGGGGGGCATACATAAATCATACGGATGCAAAATGCAAGTCTGAGGACTGGAGTGGGAACATGACCGAAATGCATTTGAGAAATACGTACACGCGTACAGTTCGAGCTGGTGGTCACTTATGACCTCGTTCTTGAATCTTTGTCCATTAAAACAAGTGAAATTGATCAGAAATACTTGGTGGTACTTTCGTGGTGGCAAAGACGGAGTCTCGTACGGGGTGAGAGAGATCTTGAAGATGGAAGGCCCTCACTCCATTTTGCAACACCATTGTAGAACCCTGTAGATGGCGCGTGATTGGGGCTATAGTGTCCTCCTACATCATGACACTGTCCCAATAGCACAGGCGATGCTACGCAGTAACTATTTAGGGAAGAAGCAGTCAGCTGGTATTTTGTCTATAATGGAGTGGCCGGCACAGTCACCAACTCAATTTGAGCTGATTTGTAAGCAGCTTGACCGTATGGAACGTAAGAAAAGCCCACCAAGCTAGAGAGGTGTTTTTGGAAGCATGGGGTGAAATCTCATCAGATCACCTGACAACCAGAACGCTGGAGGTCTGCGAGGGTTCTAATTGCTGCAAATGCAGAATTATTTGTCAAAAGCACAAAGACACAATTGATATTGAAAAATATTATTTTTAACGTTCTTAATGACTACATTTCCTGGATTTTCGTGGAAAACAAGGAATTTGCTAAGTGACCCCAAACCTTTGACCTCAATCTGTCAACTCACGCATCAGAAAATATTCCAATACTTCGGTAGGATCCAAAAGTCGGTAGGAAGAGAGATAGCTATGTATACATTTGAACGTACCCAACCCTGTGATGTACCCAACCCTGTGCTGTACCCAACCCTGTGCTGTACCCAACCCTGTGATGTACCCAACCCTGTGCTGTACCCAACCCTGTGCTGTACCCAACCCTGTGATGTACCCAACCCTGTGATGTACCCAACCCTGTGATGTTACCCAACCCTGTGATGTACCCAACCCTGTGCTGTACCCAACCCTGTGCTGTACCCAACCCTGTGATGTACCCAACCCTGTGATGTACCCAACCCTGTGATGTACCCAACCCTGTGATGTTACCCAACCCTGTGATGTACCCAACCCTGTGATGTACCCAACCCTGTGATGTACCCAACCCTGTCAGACTGAGCTCATGTCCGAGGAGTCTGCATGCTGCTAATCAAATGTTTAACCTTTATGCTTACTCAACAGATTAGGGAGTATGCATGTATGGTTAGCTCATTAGACTATTTAAATCAAAGCAGCAATGTCAGTTCTTTCTGAGATGTGCTGATCAATTGTCCATCATGCATAAAAGGCCAAAGGCTGGATATTGGAATTTCAGAAGTAATAAGAGAAGCATTATGGTCTGCAATCCCATACTGCCAATACAACAGCAACAGTGCCAGACAGACAGACAGACAGAATAGAGCACCGCTCTACCTCCCTAGCAGACAGACAGTATAGAGCACGCTCTACCTCCCTAGCAGACAGACAGTTTAGAGCACCGCTCTACCTCCCTAGCAGACAGACAGTTTAGAGCACTGTTTTCCCTTCTCAGCAGACAGACAGTATAGAGCACTGCTTTCCCTTCCAGATAGACAGACAGACTTGTGTAGACCACTGTTTCTTCCTCCTAGCCAGACAGTGTGGCGAGTACTTGTTGCCTGTTGTAAAATTGTTTTACATGTTATGCTTTATTTAAGTGTTGAAAGATAGAGGATGCATTTGTTTGCAATAAGACACCAGGTCGTATTCGAACCCATGCTGCAGCAGTACACGTGCAGCGAAGGGAGTGGCTCAGACGTCTGGACCAATCATGAGCACTGTAATGATTAATACTATACAGCAGATGGCAGTCTGTAGACATGGTTATATGTAGTCTTTGGTGGCACGACTAGTGGGATCGGAGCTGAACTAGGGCCATAAAGACAGGATGCTGTGGAGTGTGTGTGTGTGTGTGGGGGTCTCCTCCTTGGCAAAGCACAAGAACATGTTTCGCCTGTCTGCACACACAGAAAGGCCATGTCAATTATTTAGATTGGTAGAGAAACGGAGAACCAACTGGAACAGACACTGCTGTGCTATTCCCTTCATAGTGAGCTCATGTTTGAACCAATCAGAAATATGCACATCCAACTATACGGTAATTCAGATGTTACAACCATGTAGCCGCTTCAGTGAAATGCCTCCGATACCTTTTGTGGCGCCATGGTTATATCGACAATACTGGAGAGATCCAGAGGGGAAAAGGCCGTTACTAGGTCCGGTTCTATGGCCCAGCGATCTCTACTTGTATAAAGAGAGGTTCCCTACCTTTTGCCAGGACGCTTCACTCTTGTAGCCATAGCTTCAGATTAATCTCAGTAGAGGATCGACTGGTATTCAGCTTTAAATACTGAACACAAACCATGGTTCAATGAATGACGACATTTTATTTAAAACCACATTAACGTAACATGTAAATAGGATTTGTTATTCTCACCAGCAACTAGAAACTCTCGCTCGAGTCGTAAGGCACAACATGCGCCCGTTTTGTGATTTGGCCAGATTCCGGACATGACTGACACTGCGACTGACATTGTGATTCACCTCGTAAGGAACAGATGCTATTGCAGGTTATTGTGGATTTATTTTGGTGTGAGATGTCCTTAGTTGTCTTCTTATAGAGATAGAAGGCTTTTTTATAGAGCTAGACTTCCAGACATGCTATGTCACCACTCATTCCACTCGAATAAACATCGAGGCAGACGTCGTCTTTGGAGTATCGGTCGTTAAAGCATCGTTACCACGGACGCTGATGATGGACACACTAGCATCGTTATACCTCCGGACATGACAGCAGCCTTTGACGCGATAAATCACGAGTTAATCATCAACGGAATCAATAAGTGACGATGGTTCACAGGAGGACCACTCAAGTGTTTTCACTCCTGTCATACTGACGGACAACAGTATGGCGCATCTGGCAGTTTCAGATCACACTGAGAGGTCCCACAAGGCTCGGTTCTGGGACCACTTTGGTTCTCTATTCACGTGCTGCCATTTGATACACAAATCCCAAGGTTAAGATCAGATGTAATTTTAGGACAATGGAACAACAATACTGCAAACGATGAAACGTTATTGAGACTGAAACAAACAAACTGACAGACCATCTAAATCAGTGGTGAAAAAAACATTAGACTGAAGGAGCACCTTGGATTTTAAAACGAATCAACCTGACATATGTTTTTTTTTTCATTTGCGGCCAGGAAAGGACACATTACAATATCAAGGTTCAGTATTGTTTCTCAACACCTCGGATCTAATTTCAGACGAAGACTGACCTGAGTGGTTGCATTTTGTTAGTTAAAGCTACCGCTGACCAGAATAAAACCCCTCTGCTCCTAATAAAATCACAAAATGGATGCTTCAGGATAAGTTTAACTTCCTAAACATTAATTGAGCGATGTCTATTAGACTGCCTTGAAAAAGTATTCAAACCCTTGACTATTCACTAAACTATAAATGGTTAATTAAAAAAATCTGTTTACTTGAAATGAGTTATTGTAAGATGAATTTGGTTTTAGGTTGGAAATATGTTTTAACTAAAAAATAAAAATAATATAAAACTGCAACTTGAATTTTTTTACATAATGCAGTCATGATATTAAATCTATAAACTCTATGTTTTCTAATCTGATCTATTGGAATATTTTTTGCTTGTTTTGAAAGCACTAATTTAGAAACATTAATTGTCGCTGATTTTATTGTTTTAATGTAGTTTTCTAGTTATATTGTTTTAGGAGGTTAAGATAAAGGCTCTTAAGCAGGGATGAGCAAACTACGGCCCATGAGCCGAATCCGGCCCTCAAGGCAATTCCATCCGGCCTACGGTAAGTATTAAAACAGTTTTGTGCGAAAGTACAAAATTACACGCCAGTACAATTGTTATGTATAGAAAATTATGAAAATGATTTTGATTTAATATAATAACACAACACTATAAGTGTAATGTGTATACATATGAATGATTGCCTTTTTTTGGCCCACAAGTCATAATCTAATTGACAAATTACAAAACAAATGTGTCCCTCCATATAGTTTCTATATCTTGATGTGGCCCCTGAGCTGAAAGGTTTGCCCTCCCCTGCACTAAAGCAACACATCTACACATCAGGGCTATTTAGAAAAAGATACAGATCAATGATTAAGCTCATCTGACAAAATGACTGTCAGGACTCCTGGTCAGGTTGCAGTTATTCTCCAGTAATGACTGGTACTTTACTATTGACATGGGTACTTTTATTTTATTAACAATTTTAAGCTGTCAAGACTTGAAAAAAAAAAATAGCAATTAAGTGTGTGAGAGCTGACTGGATGAAGCGCAGCAATAAGGAAACAGCCAATTCATTGGGTTTGTTGAGGAAACAGAAAGAGATGTACTGACAGATCAATGGGCCGGTCAATTAAAGACCCATGAGAGAGGAGACTAGAACAGCAACTATAGAGACAGAGAGAAGAGGAGGAGATGAGGAAGAAGGAGAGGAGGGAGAAAGAGAGGAGGGAGAAAGAGAGGAGGGAGAGGAAGAGGAGGGAGAGGAAGACGAGGGAAAGGAGGGAGAAAGAGAGGAGTGAGAAGAAGAGGAGTGAGAAGAAGACGAGGGAAAGGAGGGAGAAAGAGAGGAGTGAGAAAGAGAGGAGTGAGAAGAAGACGAGGGAGAAGAAGACGAGGGAGAAGAAGACGAGGGAGAAGAAGACGAGGGAGAAGAAGACGAGGGAGAAGAAGACGAGGGAGAAGAAGACGAGGGAGAAGAAGACGAGGGAGAAAGATATTTAGTAGAAGATAACAAGGCTACATGCCCTCCCCACGTTGCTTCACTATCATCTCAACCCCAGCTATCCATAGAGGCCACACCACAGACAACCTGGTCCTGGAGACACCAGCCTCCGTAACCGTTAGTTCTGCTCAGGCAGTTGGTTCCGGTCCTTTCAGACTTACCTGGATCTTGTGGGTTTGTCGTGCTGTCAATGATCCATTTGATGAAGCAGCACTTCATCAGAGATTTGCGAGTGATCCGGGTCTTCTGCCATTTCTCTTTGTTCTCTCTCTGTCCTCCAGGACTGGGCTCCTTCCCATTGGCGTCAGGCAGCAGGCCACCGCCCAACACTTTACCATCTGCCTGCTGGGAAACACACACCCGGGTAACAGGTGACACACACACACACGGGTAATAGATACACACCCGGGTAACAGATGACACACACACCCGGGTAACAGGTGACACACACACACACCCGGGTAATAGATACACACCCGGGTAACAGATGACACACACACACACCCGGGTAACAGGTGACACACACACCCGGGTAATAGATACACACCCGGGTAACAGATGACAGGAATGGTTGTTGTAGTACACTTCAAACAGTGTTCGTTTTTTAGTAATGAATAGTTCCTAAATACACTGTGGAGAATGAGAATTCTGGACTTTTACTGTGGAAGGCTCTTATATTGTGGGAAAAACATGTTGACAAGGAGCCCTGCATGCGTAGTAAGGTATTCCTAAACAGACTTGTTCTTTAAACTTGCCACCTACACATCAGAATCAGAAGTTAGAAAGATAAAACCGGGGCTTGGGCATATTTTTAATCCAACGTGATCTAAGGGACTGACAGATCAAATGTACTGAGGCAATATATTGTGGAGACAGGAGTTGGACCGGCCATTGGGTGCCAGGGAGAATAGAACAAACAACAGAAGAAGAAGCAGCGTTTCCTCAAACTGTGTTTAAACAGGGAGTGGAGAGAAACGTTGAGGGAGATTTCCAGCCCCAGTCGTCTCCCCGTCTACTATTTAAAAATGAAACTAACCCACGGTCCACAGAGCAATGAGAAACGCACTCAATAATTCACACTCCTTGAGAACAGCATCGAGATCTGAGTCAGTGGGCCTGTTAGAGAGGCACACTAGCCATGTGTTATCAACCGGCCGTGTGTTATCAACCTGTTATCAACCTGCCGTGTGTTATCAACCGGCCGTGTGTTATCAACCGGCCGTGTGTTATCAACCGGCCGTGTGTTATCAACCTGCCGTGTGTTATCAACCGGCCGTGTGTTATCAACCGGCCGTGTGTTATCAACCGCCCGTGTGTTATCAACCGTGTGTTATCAACCGGCCGTGTGTTATCAACCGGCCGTGTGTTATCAACCTGCCGTGTGTTATCAACCGGCCGTGTGTTATCAACCTGCCGTGTGTTATCAACCGGCCGTGTGTTATCAACCTGCCGTGTGTTATCAACCGGCCGTGTGTTATCAACCGGCCGTGTGATATCAACCGGCCGTGTGTTATCAACCTGCCGTGTGTTATCAACCGGCCGTGTGTTGTCAACCGGCCGTGTGTTGTCAACCGGCCGTGTGTTGTCAACCGGCCGTGTGTTGTCAACCGGCCGTGTGTTGTCAACCGGCCGTGTGTTGTCAACCGGCCGTGTGTTGTCAACCGGCCGTGTGTTGTCAACCGGCCGTGTGTTGTCAACCGGCCGTGTGTTGTCAACCGGCCGTGTGTTGTCAACCGGCCGTGTGTTGTCAACCGGCCGTGTGTTATCAACCGGCCGTGTGTTATCAACCGGCCGTGTGTTATCAACCGGTTGTGTGTTATCAACCGGCCATGTGTTATCAACCGGCCGTGTGTTATCATGTAAGTTGCTTGCTAAAGCCTCTTGGTAACGATCATCTTAATTAACACGAGGTCAGGATAACATGAATGTCTGAATATTTTCCAAGTAAAACTCTTGGCCCTATTATTAATACACAGAAAGATGTCATTAGACGTGTATTACTGTGGAAAATACAGAAAACAAATGTTGTAAAACTGCTTTAAAGCACTGATATAGGCAGTCGTGCATCTGTTGAGCCTGACAGCCATGAGGGAGGTTCAGCAGTGTTTAACCATCCCCCCGTAATAATCCGAGTTTAATGAAAACATTGAGTGACTGTAGCCCGTATGACACCAACACATGCCCTCTGTACGTGCCCTTTCATTATTTCTCCCAGAGTGTGTGCCGGTCTCAGCACAGCAGAGTCCATGGAGCCCAGTGACAGGCAAAACACAGTACAGAGCATCATCTCTCTTGTGACTCATCACCATAGTAACACCGGCTCATGACAGGAGCGCTACGTCCAGAATGGCTGGGAGACGGCAAGCCCTACGTGTTCACTTTAACTGCCCTCAACCTGCGGGACGGCAGGCCTGTTTACTGCACATATTTTAGCTATTTAAAAAGGGATATTTTATGGGGACTTTACTTCTCACACACTGTCAATGTTTGTATATTACACCATACAAACACTTGGCTAATAAATAAATTAACATTCTGTTACAGAAATACTTCCAACGACTTCCCCAGTCCCCAAACAGCATTTTAAGAGGTCTCTTCCTCTTTGGTTTTATCGTCTCCTATGGGAATGTTCATTATGTAGCCCACAGACACTTCTTCAGATGCCAGAAAGGCATAAGGGTAATTTTGGGAAGGGAGGAAAGGGATTTATTTTTCATTTCACTGTTTTTTTAGTTCAAGGAATAACTCAATATAAGTCACAATGCGGTAACAATTGAATGGTATTTCTCTGCTATCACGATGTATACATTTGTTTAGCATGGATCAACTTTCCCAAAATTCGCCATAATTATCAAAACAAAGTAGATTTTCATTATGGCCACCCACGGCTTCTCTTAACTGGGGTAGAACATCTATTTCTAACCTATCGTAATAACGGGTTACAAGCGCGACGCGGGGTGGAAACATTTTGTTCTCACAGGTTTTTTTCTGGTTGTTTTGTTTTGTTTGAACACAGTTGTTTTCTGTTGGCCGATTAGCTAGGCTATTTTAGTTCACTGGGGATTTAGAACTTGGTATTATTTGACGTTACGTGTCATAGGAGCTGAGTGTTTCATCTAGTCCAATATGTTTGAACGTTTTTAATAAGTCACTTTTTGCTTCATTCAAGTAAATGTTTTTCCCTTTCGTTGATGTTTGTTTAAATACTAAAAACCTGCAGATAACATCTACTCTGAGCCTGAGCTGCTGAAGAATTAGTGAAATCATTATGATGAATTCTAGATCACTGGTTCCCAAATACCAGGCTGTCGCCTCTCCACGGTTGGTACTTGAAAACACTCATGACACCTTCGGATAACTAGTGTTAACATGCAGGGGTTCTTATGGGGTACACCAAGCAGGTAAAAAATCTGTCACTGGTACAGTAACCAAAAAAAGTTTGGAACCACTGTTCTACCTGACAGAATGCTCTGCCACACAGATCTTTCACAGAGAAGGGAACACCAATGTATCTAACTCCAGCATCACGTTTAAAAACTGCAGTCAATAATGGCTTTTGGCAGCAACGAGTCCCCCAGTAGAGTCCGATCGGTAAAATTGGATTAAGTAGTAGTTGCTTGAATCGCAGGCACAACACGATAGTAACGCAATATTAATATACTGTTTTACAGATGGTAAGATAAACTAGATTTAAATTGAGGTTTGCTATTTTTGTCATTTGTTACTTTGCAACTGATTGCATTCACGATGCTCACGTTTCCAGAATTACAAACTCAATAGTAAGTTTGTACAATTTGTCAATCCACTAATAACTTGCATATGGGTATAGCAGGTCTGACCTCACTGAACTAAAATGTGAAAGTTAACATGCATTGGTTATTCAAACTAATATGACACACAAACACGACAAACTATGCATGTTATTGTTTTATTTACCTGCATGGTGCTGATGTTGCACAGAGCTGTTTTTCTTTGCAGTAAACCACGTTTTTTCTCGTCGAGAGCGCTTTCTGATGTGAGGATCTAGATGTGTATTAACGTGGAGATATCTAAACTCGCGCCTTTCTAAGCGCGGGGAGAGAGAAAGAGAGTGGGAGAGAGAGAGTGAGAGAGAAAGAGTGAGAGAGAGAGAGGTTGAGAGAGACTGAGAGAGAGTGAGAGAGAGAGAGAGAGAGAGAGAGAGAGAGGGAGAGACAGAAAGGGAGGGAGGTAGAGAGAGGGGTAGAGAGAGACTGAGAGAGACTGAGAGAAGAGAGAGAGACAGAGAGAGAGAGAGGGGTAGAGAGAGAGAGGGGTGAAGAGAGATAGAGAGAGAGGTAGAGAGAGAGAGGTAGAGAGAGATAGAGAGAGAGCGGTAGAGTGAGAGAGATCCAGGTTGGCCTTAATAATTTATACTGACACCAACATTTTAGACTGCAATTCTTAAAACCACCGTGTGCCTATACATATGTTCTGTAGCACACAAAACAATTACTGATTATAAGGTTTCTTTTTGATATCTCAAATCTTTGGGTGAATAGATCCCAGGCGTGGGGCCATACTGATAACAGAGCCTCGGCTGGAGACAAGAGACAAGGGACAAGCCAAGCAGAAAACGACCCTGAGGCAAGGTCAGGGTAAAACTGTCCATTAGAAACACGAGATTGCACAATATACCACGCATTTATCGATTTAATGACAGCATGTAAAGTACGAATTGAAAAATAATATACCCGCTGATGGTTCCTGATGCCACAAAGACCAATGTAGAAACGCGCTACATCATTTGGTCTCCAAACGATGTCTCCAGAATAGTTATCCGAGATTTGTATCCTTGAATGATTAGTCCAGCATCGGGTAGCTTTCATTTAATTTCTCGCAATACTCAATTAGCAGGTTAATCTCCTCCTGAACTCAATCAGACAGAACAGGCAGCACGTGACCAGGTGTTAATAATCAGAATAATTGAAATATTCCCCAGATACCTGTTTCCACAACATTTCTCATGTTGCTCATTAGCTAAAGGCTCTGACATGCTGCTCAATAGACAGGCAATAGGCACAGTAATGTTTTTTATTAGCCATCAAGTTCACAGTCTTGTTCTGATCCCATACTGGAATACATGAGGGGTTTACATCAGAATATGAACTGCACAGCCACTTTCAGATCACAATCGAATCAATATTTTTCAGTGGGCAGCGTCAGGATATGCTGTAATGTCTTTGACAGTCATTTGAAGGGTAAAAAAAGACAGGTACAGGATGTAGCATTCCTTCACTCACTGGACATAAATAGTCTTGTCATCCGTAGAAGGTGAAGGTGACCGAACCAACTCCTCTTCCTTCCGCCTGGGCATCCTATAATTGAAATGGAGAGACAGATACAGAAATATAGTTCAGTATATCGTTGCTGTGGGAACAGTTGCTAAGCAATGTTTATCTGGTTAAGACTGTTAGATAACATGTTGGGGGATAGAAGAAAACATAGAAAATAATAAGAGTTTCTACTTAAACACTTTCCAGGTTGCAAATGGAGAAGTGGAAATTAAAATGATCAGGGCGAAAGTATTCACGAAGTCATATTTGTGATCCAAAACACATATTCTCTAAGGGGAATAAAATGTAAAGCCTATAAACAGGTGCACGTAAATTCATTCCCCGAGAAAAGCATCTTTGTTTAATCCAAAAATAATGTAAATTAAGAGACAATCAATGAGGCACACAAAGATCTGAAAATAACTATAGGCTCGGTTTCTATCCACTTTAAATTCTGTGGTAACTTAATTTCTGAGCTATTGCACAGCGGAAAATCCAACTCCATTGTCATCTCTCTTACAGGAAAACCGTGTTAAATGTTAAATATTTTCAGTAGAGTCTGTGCTGTGTGTCCCTCTGTGCTTATCTGGCTTTAAGTCGATCTCATTCCTGCAGACATGATGGCTATTTTTAGCCTAGCGACTAGCGAGAGCGCCAGAGCACTTGATGTCCCTTGTGGTTTCCACACAAATGTTGAGTCTAATTGAGGATGTGTGCAATCACACCACATATCCGCCCCCCAGAAAACATCTGCTGTCAGACCATGGGCGCGCGCACACACACACACACACACACACACACACACACACACACACACACACACACGCACACACACACACACGCACGCACACACACACACACACACACACACACACACACACACACACACACACACACACACACACACACGCACACACACACAGTGTCCTCTGTCCATGACACATTCTTTAATACTCTATATCAGGGGTGGGCAAACTATGGACCACGGGCCGAATCTGGCCCTCGAAGCAATTCCATCAGGCCCACGGAAGGTATTAAAACAGATTTGAGAGGAAGTACAAAATAACTTGGCAGTCCAATTGTAATGTATCTGAATCTGAATTAAAGTTATTTAGATATAACACACCTCCAGTATATATGTTATGTGTATACATTTTAATTATTGCCCATTTCTATGTGACCATCATTAGGTGGAGGCAAAATGTATCACTGAACACTGTTACCATCATTAGGTGGAGGCAAAATGTATCACTGAACACTGTTACCATCATTAGGTGGAGGCAAAATGTATCACTGAACACTGTGACCATCATTAGGTGGAGGCAAAATGTATCACTGAACACTGTGACCATCATTAGGTGGAGGCAAAATGTATCACTGAACACTGTGACCATCATTAGGTGGAGGCAAAATGTATCACTGAACACTGTGACCATCATTAGGTGGAGGCAAAATGTATCACTGAACACTGTGACCATCATTAGGTGGAGGCAAAATGTATCACTGAACACTGTGACCATCATTAGGTGGAGGCAAAATGTATCACTGAACACTGTGGCCATCATTAGGTGGAGGCAAAATGTATCACTGAACACTGTGACCATCATTAGGTGGAGGCAAAATGTATCACTGAACACTGTGACCATCATTAGGTGGAGGCAAAATGTTTTTCAGAACATTGCATCAAGACATTACAAATATCAGAATGCCCCTTCGAATGAGATGTAAATAGCTCTTTGAACGCTCTTCAGGGAGGCTACCAAGAAACCAAAGACAGGAATGTCTGTCGGGACCAGACAATACCAGTTCTATGTTAGCTATTCTACATATTGTCTGCAAGCCATTTTCTATCATAAAAACCTAGATTCATTTGGCGAGAAGATACTTTTATTCTCTCAAAATCATGTGGGAAAATGGGATAGCATTTTGTGATCTAAAAAAAAGAATCAACTGTGATTTGTGAAAAATGTGTCGGTTGATTTTAATCAGATTTGTTGAGAGATTTAAATTTCTTATGTTGTTCTTTGTAAATTTAAATGCACCAGAAATGAGTCCATGCACTGATCAGAGATACCAGAGGGGCTTGTATTCTACCAAACCTCAGTATCACAGTCTTTAAGTGCGCCCAAAACATTGTTTAGAATTACACTGAATATACACTGAGCTGGAATTCCTGGTTATAACCCATTTACACTACAGAAGGCATTTCACTCTTTAATTAACCTCAAATCTGTGCGAGGCTAATGAGATGTTATGGGTTTGGGGAATTGGACGCTAAGCAGCAGCATCTGTCGTGATGTCTATCAGGCAATGTCAAATCTTACAGCTTAATTACCCTAAAGGCCCAACATTGTGTTTGCACATGACCTCTTCTCACTTTAACTTTCCGGTTAACTTCAGAGGACAGAAGATAGAATAATGTTGGACTGTAGAACATTTAGAATATATTTCAGTATATTACTGTCTTGACTGCCACCTAGCGGCAGAGTTGATTTATAGTCTCGGATGAATATAACGAACACGAACACCAGCGCTCCATAAAGAAATGAATTTAATATTGCATGTGTAACCAACAAAACACAATTGGAGTGATTTATTTAGAAAAGCTGGATGGTGGTTTTAATACGGATAAACAAGTGGGCCAAAGAAGTGGGGCTTATACATGTAAACAATCAAAAAACATACTGTACTCACCAAACAACACATTACAAAAGAAATACTATAAATCAATTTCGATAAGTTTTCGATTTCATCCCGTCACAAGAACAGCTTAGAGAAATTGATTTATTGTCTTTTATTGTCGAAAAAATACTGCGGCGAGTCTAATGAACATGCCTATGGGTCAGAACAAATTCCTTGCATGTGTAAACAAAAAATGGACAACACTTTTAAAGGATTTCACTGACATCTGTAACATATTGAGAACTGCATAACAGCCTTAAACATTAAAGGTAGCCGTTTACTACGACAAGATACGCCTTCTTTAGGGTTCAATACAGCTGTCCTTAAACCTGCTGTAGTCAGGTGGGGTTTAGGATGCATCCTCGTCAATCTTAGGAGCCGGGTTGTACGTAATATGGCCCATGTCTGAAATCCTGTTCTCTGCCACTAGGGGGAGAGAGACGCCTAGTTGAAATGCACCAGCAGCACCCTGAACCGAGCCTCCAAGGATGTGCGTCAGGGCCAATAATGACCATAATGACCAGGAAAACAATGCCATTAGTGTGTTATTCTCTCATCCACTTGTCATGCAAATTCCCTCTTGGTGATCTTAGAATTCTAAGGTCGCATCTGATACTAAAATTGTGTCCATACTAGACAAAATTAAAACGCGCCATGTCCAAGAAGACATAGCACATTGGAGTTCTGACTGTGATCAAAAGACTACTGTGAATACAGGAGGACTAAGAAATATCCATCTTTTAGTCATGTCCACCCAGTCACAGATGTTTTTTTTTTCATGCTGACAAATCGGGGGCTTATCCAAGTTATTTATATAATAAAAGTGAACAAATGTCTTGCACTGATGGATAAGTCGCTATTCTGAAAAAGAAGAAGAAAATATAAAGGCAGTTCAAGATCACCCTACCCACACAGATGTTCACGGTCTTTGGATAAGTCGCTCTGAAGAGAAGAATTAGGCAGTTGTACTGGTTCATTGATCTAAATGTCCACCTGAAGGAACATAATACCAAAAGGCTCTTACTTTCTTCAGAACAAACCACTTTAATGTGTCAGAAATTCCGTCTCGAAATCTCAGTCAAGCTCTCTGTATGAGACACGTTAATGAATAAAAATTAAGGCATCAGGAAAGTTAGTAGAATTTGACAACAAAACAGTTTAATTACATGAAGTTCAAGTGCGGCTCAAATTGAACAGGTTTAAAGTATAACGTGTCAATAACTGTCAGTATTTTTGGATCAAAATTGATTAAAATATGTAAATACACGGTCAGTTGCTTGGTTACAAAATTATCTCTGTGCGGTCAGAAATAAGGTGTGTGTGTGTATGTGCGAGTTAGTGTGTTTATGTGTGTGTGTCTGGATGCGAGTGAGTGAGTGTGTGTGTATTGAACCCTTCGGGTATCTCAAAACACATTCAGCAGCTACTAAGTTTTCTGCTTCTGGCTTAGCCGGTGTTTCGTGAGAGTTAACAAGCAATCCGGGAAATTTCAGGTCTGGCACATGTCACGGCAGAGATCAGACAATTATCTCACGGTATTCTAACTGATTACCAACCTCATGTTATTCATCTTCCAATTAGAGCTCACATGAAGTAGATCTAGATTTACAATTTCACATTAGGCTACAAACCTTTAAAGTATTTTAGGATGCAACTTCTCTGATTTCCTTTCCTTTCTGTGAAAACGGGATGCCAAATAAACTATTGTCATTGCATTTTTCACAGATCCTTCATATAAAATAGAGACTAAATAGTGACTTCAAATTTTTTCAGCAGATTATTATTGCTTAGCTGCAATGATCAGATCATCAACTCACATAATTACAATAATTGTCTCATTGCTCATCTGCTAAACACAATACTGGGACAGATCTCTTAAACGTGTTTTGTTCTAGATGATAGTTTAGAAATGTCTACCAATGTCTTCTAGATTGGAGCATGTAAGTTGGTTTTATGTAGGCTGTAAGTAGGTTGCTTTATAGGTTGCCCCCCGCACTGTATTTCTTTCTTAAGATAAAAAGTTCAGCTCAAGTGTCGCTTCCTTTAAGTGATTTGAATTTTCCCTTCAGCCTTGGCTGACATGGGGCCTCTTTATAGCGTATCATCCATGACTAGGTTTTCTGGAACGTTCTCCTGTTGTGACATGTTGTGTCTGTGTTTTACATTCCTCGCGTTCCCAGCTCGGATCTGATTAGCTGTGCCGTTCTCACTCAGTGGCATATCAGCGCTCTTCGCACAACCAGACTTTTGTGCGTTTGTATCCCTGGGTTTCTGAAATGCATATTCATCAGTAACAGTCTATCGTTCAGCACTGCTCTTCCTAATGAATTTCACCTTTCCTGTATCTGGCTGATATGCCAGGTAACCCGCGCTATTCCTACTGTAGCTCACAGAAAATGCCTTACGTCTGGTGTCCTGTCGCTTATGGTCTTGCTTGCACGCATGACAAACGAATCTTAAAACCCACATTTTTCAGTAGGGACTATAAGCCGTCGTTCGAGTATTCCGTGCCCTTGTCTGATCTAATGAACTTGACTGTACCGTAGGATACACTGTCTGCAAGGAAGTGCTACGTTGCTGATGTTGGGTCACTCTTGTTGTTTTTTAGAAAGTAAACAAACACAACGCCATGAGTAATCGTCTGAAAAATGAAAGTGCATACTTAAATCCATCTTGGGCAGTTGGTTCAATGGGACATGCACAGTCAGTGCGAATTTTCCCTCAGTGCAGACACGGCAATCTACATTGGTGTTCCCTGGAGTCTTCATAGATTCTACAGTGTTAACTTTTTAATGCCATGTTTGGACATCACAAATTAAACATGCTTTACCACTAGAACTTAAATCATTGACCGAATTATCAACAAAGTGTTCATTGCAAACAGCCGTTATCAAACAGCACAGTAGCCTATCTCGTGCAGCTCCCGTTCCATCTTTGCTTTTGAGTTCACTATGTCCTTCTTGGAAGATCACTTTGGCTCCATTCGATGTGACTTTGGGTGGAAGATCTCATCAAATCTCGTCAATTTTGTTTTCTCTGTTACGAGTGTATTATTCAGATTCTCACGATATTGTTCGGGAGAGAACCCTGACTAACCATGAATAGAAATGTTCTTTCTTCTGTGTTCTCTTGTCCTCACACAGTTCGTTTTGTGTAATCTTTGTGCTCGGTGATTCCCCTGGAAGTCTGAATGCCTGGTGTTTGACTTCTGTGGAAGCTGCAGAACTTACTCGCTCCCTTTCAGAGGCACTATCTCACAATATGGCCACGATTCCAACACACATAGCAGGCCACAAATGATATGTTCACTTTCATAACATTGTCCGATTTTGTTTTAACGTCGACCTTTTCCGTCTCTTTACTTTTGAACCGTAAAAACACGCATTCCTCTCAGCTCTCAGTTGTATGAATGGCAAAGGTTCTGCACAATTCTGGAAGGTCTTGGAGAACCACGGCTATTATTAGTCCATCACTACCTGCTTTATTTCGCGTTTCTTCGGGACGTTACGGCCTTTTCAGGTAGGATTATATAAACTTCCACATTTCTTTAGATTCTTTCGTCGGTGAACTTAATTCCGCTTACAGGGTGATAATTCTAGGTTTACCTTGACGGGCATAAAGGTCACATTGCATTTGTAGAGCTTTTCTGCCGTTGTCTGCAGTCTCTCTCATCACCGGCGATAGACTCGGAGCATTCAATAAACTCCGTAGATCTTCTAGATTTGGTCTCGGCGGTGGAGAGTCTTGTGTCCTATAATCGCTTTTGTCTCAGGCGGCAGTGAAACGCAACTTCAAATAAAGATTGGATGAAGCAAAATATGTTTTCGTTTATTTTTCACATGTACCATGCCTCTGGAATAGCATCAGTTGTAGTAATGGGTTTTGAGATGCACTGTGTCTAATAGATGCAGGTCACATGATTACAAAAACGTACTTCAATACAAGTGCACGAAAGGCAAAGAACAATGTCAGATGGTAGGATATAATTTGACCAAATAATAACAGATGAGAGCACATACCCTCTTTCTAATAGACCGAGTGGGTAAGTGGTCTGGGAACACAACACATGTATCAGGTAGCGTCGTTAGAACAAGAACCACCTCGTAAACAACGCAGCAAACCGTGTTTCCGCTCAGGTCCCTCGCATCACCCACAGCAAACGCAACGCTGTGCATACAGGCTATGGGGGTGACAAGTTCCTACAATCCCAGTACCGACTTCCCTTGAATCTGGACTAATCAATCAATCACATTGAAAATGGCCTATACAGTCGTCTGGCCTGCGTGCAATAGTGTGCGCGCATCATATCCAGGAACTATAGTCTCGTATAACTCGATATCCTTTGTGACATCACAGAAGGCTGACGCATGAAAAGAACCCCCGGCACATCAGCACCGTTTCCCCACAGACCAGGGTAATCGGCTAGAGACCCGTTCTCCACACAGTGTACGGTGGCTCATTTGCATACTCCATCCGACCGACTCCTCCCCCCAGGCATGTCAGTGTCCAGCTTGCAGCACTGTGTGGAACGTCTGATGCTGGAGGGCCTGTGCGCCGACTGTGCCCTGGTGAACGTCCGTACCCGCAGGGTGATGGCGGCCACGCCCGGGGGATCCCTAGAACACCTGACCCGCCGCGAGATCCGGAAGCTGCTGTCCCTCCGGGAGAGAGAGGCCATGCGGACCCGGGGACTAAGCCTCGGGGGACTGCGCTGCACTCTGGTGAGGGACAACATGGTCAACCCGGGGGAAAGGTCCATGGACCTGCGCACCAGACAGAGGCCCAGTCGCGCTGTGGCCGTGCGCCGGACACGTCACCTCCTCCTGGTTCTCCTCGGAAACAGAGGGGTCGGCGGCGGAGTCCTCAACGACAAGGCTTATCAGTTGGCCGGGTGCCTCCGAAACGACGAGTCGGAACATGACTGGAGGCACCGTGTATACGGAGAATATTCCTGCCATGAATGAATGTAGTAAACTGAGTTGTAACTGTAGAAAACGTCTTACTGTGTGGGTACTTGTTTAACGACAGAGAGCTTCTGTCAGAATGGTAAACAGAAGAACCATAAAGTGCTTTGAGGGGGGAAAATAAATCTATACTGACCTGACTATAACCTGGTTGCATAAGTGTGCACTCCCTCTTATAGCTGGAGGTGTGGCTGTGTTCAGAATTAACCAATCACATTCAAACTCATGTTAAATGGAAGTCATTACACACCTGCCATCATTTAAAGTGACTTTAATTAATCACAAATTATAGTCAGCTGTCCCAGGACTTTCCTGACATTTACGTAGTTGTACAGTATAAATTGTCATTTTTCAAGTTCAAATTCAGAGTTGAATGTAAAAAGTGTAAAAAAAAAATGAAAACAGACAACAGCGTGGGTAATGGAGAACGTGGATAAATAACTCACCTGCACGTGTGACAAAACTCTCGGTGTGGTGCAGGTAAAAGAGTCATTCGCAGAGCAAACATGGAATGAACGGTGAAAACATAATTGGACTGTAAAATCACTTTGGAAAACAAAAAAGTGCACATGAGAGCGACTACTAACTACATAAAAAACAGGTCTATCAAACACAACCCTCAATCAATTTGAAATACAAAAGCAGTACAAACCCAAACAGGTGAGCTCAATATACCTCCTGATTAGCCCAAATGACAACTAGTGTGAATGATGAAAACGAAGCAAGGTGAACTAAAAAGGTGGCCAACTAAAATGCACCCGGAGTTACACCTAGATAAGAGCATGCACCGCTTTAGTGCTGGTATGTAGCGATTATCTCAAGAGGAACTCTATCTACCAATAACACAGCAGATAATATATTAAATCAAATATATATAAATCAATGAAATAAAAACGTTACAAATAATAACTAAAAATAAAACATATAAAACGTATGTACAATTCACAAAGACAAGCTCGCTAAAGCCAGCCAGTGAACGTTAAAGAGCCACTTCACCGATTTTGCATTTAGCTTTGTATCAGTAGACAAATGGTAGTATTTTCCAATGACCCCTCTCCCACCCCTCAACACCATCTGATAAGAGGCATATCTTGAGGAGCGAACCTTGCCTGGCGGTCATGAGGAAGAGCCCGTACAGAGTCGAGCTGGGGCGGACTGCTGGTGCCAGTGCTCTTGCTGTGCGCCTATGGACACAGATAGAGTCCCGCTGCTGTTGCGAATTTCAGCGATGCCATTTTCTTCTTGAAGAAATAACTGAATCTGCATTAGAAACGGGACCGCCAGCATGCGTAATAGAGCACCCCAGCTTTGATCCACACGAGTTTTTGAAACTTATTTCAGGATTCCGAAGGTCAATGGGAAACACCAGCCAAAGCACGCAGGGAAAAACGGACGCTTCAGTATAAGTGAGTATTTATTTGTTGTTCACGTCAGTTAGCTGAGCTATCGGTTATATTTACCGAGCGCTGCATTTACCATTTACATATATGCAAGCTAGCCTATTGTAGGTGCAAATAGCTTGCGTTGCTAACGTTGTGCTTATTGTTTTCAGACAATATCGCCTAACAGCCTACCGTCATTTCGTAGAATGGGTCCTGCAAGGAGAGAGACTGGGGAAAGGCTATATCGTCTTGTTTTGCCTGCCTGTGTTGTTCAGGACATCAGACAGAGATTTCCAGCTAGTGACGGACAATACTGTGGCTATCAAGAAACTGCTGAAGCTCTGGATAAGCTTCACTCAGATCTTCAACCGGTCCCTGGAGCTGTGTAAAGTGCCTTCTTGCTTCAAATGCTCCACCATCATCCCAGTCCCCAAAAAAACCCACAATCAAGGAATTAAATTACTACAGGCCTGTCGCTCTGACATCAGTGGTCATGAAATCCTTCGAAAGACTGGTTCTGAGCCATCTGAAGGACATAACAGGACCCCTGCTGGACTCCCTACAGTTTGCCTACCGGGCAAACAGGTCGGCGGATGATGCAGTCAACATGGGACAGCAATATATCCTGCACCACCTCGACTCCCCAGGGACGTATGCCAGAATCCTGTTTGTGGACTTCAGCTCGCCGTTCAACACCATCATCCCTGAACTCCTACATCAGAAGCTCACTCAGCTCTCCGTACCTGCCACCACTTGTCAGTGGATCATCAGTTTCCTGATTGACAGGCAGCAGAACGTCAGACTAGGGAGCATCTCATCCAAAACCCGGTCCATCAGCACTGGTGCCCCACAGGGGTGTGTCCTCTCCCCGCTGCTCTTCTCCCTCTACACAAATGACTGCACATCAAAGAATTCAACTGTAAAACTCCTGAAGTTTGCAGATGACACCACCGTCATTGGTTTGATCCAGGATGGCGATGAGTCTTCTTACAGACAGGAAGTGGAACAGCTGATCAAATGGTGCAGCCAGAACCACCTGGAGTTAAACCCCGGAAAGACTGTGGAGATGACAGTGGACTTCAGGAGAAGTCCCCCCCTACTCCCCCCCCCTCATAATCCAGAACAACACAGTGTCCACTGTTGATTCCTTTAGGTTCCTGGGATCCACCATCTCACAGGACCTAGAATGGTCTATCCACCAAACAGGACAGGGCCAGACTGCAACGAACAATTAGAGCTGCGGAGCGGATCATCGGAGCCGACCTCCCATCCATTCAGGACCTGTACCGGTCCAGGGTCGGGAAAAGGGCAGCAAAGATCTCTGCAGACCCCTCACATCCTGGCCACAAACTCTTCAACCTCCTTCTCTCCGGTAGGCGATACAGGGCACTGTTTGCCAAAACCAGCAGACACAAGGACAGCTTCTTCCCCCAAGCGGTCACACTGTTAAACGCTCTATAACAGTCCCCTCCCTACACTGAACAATATAAACCAACACTGTTCTGCTTATCTACCTCATGTATATTTTTTCCCCCACATCTACACAAACCGTTATTAATATATTACCATTGCACACGATCCACTTTGCACTATATTTATTTGTATACAAATCTATATTTCTTACAGTATTTTTTTATATTTCTTACTGTCATTTCTGTTTTTATTCTTTTATTGTTTATTTTTTAGCTTTCTTTTGTAAAGTGAATGTTGTACATTGTTGTATGTAGAGAGTTAAATTTACCGGAGTCAAATTCCTTGTTTGCTTACGCAAACTTGGCCAATAAAGCTGATTCTGATTCTGAAGAGCTATGAGTGTGAAATTGTTTATATTATGTTTAAAAACAATAAAAGTTCAAAGTTTATAATGTATTACTTTGATTTACAAAAGAGTACAGGGAAATATGAAGAAATGTATATACTTTTATTAATTACAAATATTCTCGGAACTTGGGGTGGTTGATACTAGCCCGCAGCCACTGTTTGCACCGCTCTAAATGTTCAACGGGAAAACGATGGAACTAACTACATGTCCTTTCCTTGTGTTAGATGTACATCCCGGTACAACGCAAGGCTAGTATTTAAATTACTTTATCAAGACACTCGTCACGGAGACTCATGTTAACCGGTGTCTTCTGTTTTCCAGTCAATAAGCTAGTAGCTAGCCTTCCCTTCTGCCTGCCCTCTCGAGCCGGTAGGCGTGGCTTGGGAGTGGACTCGTAGAGCAGCGAAACAAGTGCATTCTGGGATTTGGTGTATTTCATCCACATGAGCCAAAAACACATTTTAATATTTTTCTCTGCCTAGATGGCACCAATTTCAAAAATGCTTTCACATTTCTACTACATAAGTGACGACGATAAGTGAGAAAAAATATGTTTTTTCTGTGTAGTTGCCCTTTAAAATAGGGCACATCTGTTTTGACTTTCAGTTTACACGCACACGCACACACACATTCCCACATTCCCATTACTGTTACAGTAAGTTTGATTATTACTATGAAACCTTTGTTCCCGGGTCATTACTGCACAGTTACCGCCCCTTGTGTAAAAACAAACAATCCAAGTTTGGAAGTATCCTGGCCCTGCCTTCTTTCCCTAACTGTGGTAATGACGCCAGAGGAGGAATTTAATAGGAGGCCCCTAAAATAACCCCCAGCTTTTTTTTCGGGATGAAGCAAGAAATTGAAACCGCCTCCTTACCAGACTCCCTTTCCCACAGTCAACAGGAAGACGGAGCTAAGTCAGACCGGAGACCAGGGAGAGACGAGCAACACTCGAACCGGGGACGCTGCCACAGCTGCAGACCGAGCACAAACAAACGGGAAGTCTCGCTGAAGGAATGAACGCACGGAGTAAGAACCGCAGAGACGTCGAGAAACTTCAGTTGACGGCTCCACAAAGCGTATAGGCGGAGGAAACGGACGAGAAAAGCTTCAAATACAAAGCGGAGGAGCCGTCAAAGCGAACATCAAAGGAAATGCTAAGGCCGTCTACTATGGCCGGGAAAGTATCCAAGAGCTCAGCCCAGCGACTCAGCAAAGACCTGACCTGTTCCATCTGCCTGGACCTCTTCAAGCAGCCCGTCTCCCTGCCCTGTGACCATACCTTCTGTCAGGCATGCATTGCAGACTACTGGGCGGGTCCACGAGTCCAAGTCCAGGGGGGATCCGGCTCCTGTCCCCAGTGCAGGAAGGTGTTCCCGGGCCAGAGCTATCGGCCCAATCGCATCGTGGCCAACATAGTGGAGAGCTACTGCCAGGGCCTGGAGGAGAGCCGGGGGCTGCTGGGGGACGAAGGGGCTCCAGACGGGACTCCAGCCCCACGCTGCGGTCGCCACCGGGAGGAGCTGAAGCTCTACTGTGAGGAGGACCAGGAGCTGGTGTGTTTGGTGTGTGGCCTCTCCCAGGAGCACAGGAACCACAACATGGTGTGTGTCCAGGAGGCTCAGCTGAGATACAGGGTGAGTCACGACGTTTCGTTCTGTAAAACTGTATTTTGAACTGAGCGAACAGACGGATAACAACTTAAGTATCGCTGCTTTTGTTGGTCCGTCCAGGCATCTCTCAACAGCTCCATTGACTCTCTGAAAGTCGAGCTGAACACGGCCATGCAGTGTGAGAGAGAGACAGAGGACGAGGTCAAAAAGCTCAAGGTAAGGCAGCATATAGCTACACCCTGTAGTCATTTATTACATATTATTATTAACATTAAAGTTTCTTCCCGTCACACACACACACACACACACACACACACACACACACACACACAAACACACGCACGCACTCTCCAAGGAGCACACAGCGGACCTGAAGCAACGCATTGAGGCCCAGTTCAGCGACCTGCACCAGTTCCTGTACCAGGAGGAGAAACTGCTGCAGGTGAAGCTGAAAACGGAGGAGCGCCGGGAGCTGATCCGGCTGGACGAACACAAGGCCCTGCTGTGTGTGGAGGTCTGCCGTCTCCAAAGGGCCCTAAACGAGATCGAAAACAAGCTGCGCGAGCAGGACCCCTTCGCTCTGTTGCGGGTAAGAGGGTTGTATCTTTACCTACCGGCTATTCCAGACTGCTGGAAGTCCACAAGCCAAGTGAAAGACACTAACTGGTATCAGACTGAAAAGAGTGAGGTTAGATTTAATTTGAGGATTTTTTTTCTGGTTGCAGACTGACATCTGCCGTAATTACACAGTAACTATCGTCTCTTGACATTGTACATTACGGTCGCGCTGAAAGCCCTGTAGGGTGGAGCACAGACAGGATGGGGAGTCATGACCTCACGGCTGGTCGATGTTGAGGATAACGCGCTTATATGAGGGCCAGGCTCTGATCCAGGGACTTTCCTCTAGCTGCGGGAAGATCCCTCGGGCGCGGATAGCGTGAGCTCAGACACTGATGTAATGTGGAAAAACGCTCTCTCTCCGCTTTGAATCGCTGCCAGAACTTATTACCACTCTCTCTCCCCTCTGTTCTTCCGGTCTCATCCCAGAATATCAAGACCCTGATCCAGAGGTGAGGGCGCCTGCATGTGGGAGGGTTTGAAGTTGATCGTGTTGTTGTTGCATAATCAGGGTTTCCTGTTTCGGCCTGGAACACAATTGTCTGAAGCCTGTGTTGTCTTTTGGCAGGCCCAAGCCAAAGTTTGAGAAACCCACGCTGTTGGCTCCTAGTCTGTGTGAGGGCCGATTCGCAGGACCACTACAGTATCGTGTGTGGAAGTCACTGAAAGGAAGCATATACCCAGGTACTGGCGTGTGAGGCCTTCTGAAATGTGCAGGAACTGCATTATTGGAGCGCTTCCAGCTACTAATCTTGCTCTCATATACACAAATGACAAACTTGACCACACAATATTATCTACTTTGCCAAAACAGAATTCTCTGCTTTACTACTCAGATTGTTGCACTGATTTTAAATGAAACGATATATAAGTGGTTTAATCGAGGTGTACCCCCGCGTTATCGCTATGACGGACTGTCATACAGGTGTTCTGTGCCCTCAGTTCCAGCCGCGATCACCTTCAACTCCAGCACGGCCAATCCGTGGCTCAGCATGACCTCGTCCCTCACCTGTGTCCGCTACCAGACCTTCAACAACACGGTCCAGGACAACCCCCACCGGTTCAACGCCGCCCTGTCCCTGCTGGGCAGCCAGGGCTTCACCCACGGCCGCCACTACTGGGAGATCGAGGTGTACAGCAGCACCGTGTGGACCGTGGGCGTGGCCAGAGAGTCCGTATCCAGGAAGGGGGTCATCAAAGCCCTGCCGACCAACGGCTTCTGGACCCTGTCCCTGTCGTACGGGATACAGTACATGGCCTGCACCTCGCCCCCTACCGTGCTGTCACTAGAGGAGCGTCTCAACAGGATAGGCGTGTATCTGGACTATAAGAGGGGCCTGGTGTCTTTCTACGATGCAGAGAACATGACACACTTGTATACCTTCCAGGAAAACTTCACGGAGACACTGTACCCATATTTCAATTTGGGATTCCTGGATAAGGTGCACGAGAATGAACCCCTCAAAGTTTTCCTACCCAAAATATGACAGCCGCGTTTCTGTGAATTCAAAAGCCTGAACCCCGACCCTGTTGGTGCTGAAGCATATATTCTGGGGACAATAACTGTTTTTGACGCAGAATGCATATCGTATTGTTTAAAGACGTTAGAAAATAAGTAATCCAGCTCTTAAGTTTCAGGAATGTGACAGTATGTTATTAAAGTAATCAAGACGAGGGCCACTTAAAGTCACAGTTGTTTTTAGGTCATCAGTATTATGTACGCGCAATAATCATTTTTACAGTATCGCAGTGTAAATTGCGACTAATTTGCGTTAATTGATTTAATTGAAAATTATATATAATCTACAATGACAGTTCATCATTTCAAAAGAAAGGCGCAGTGACTATTTGAGAAAGTAATCCTCAGTTAAACTCTGTATATGAATGTTGGATAAGTCTTTTTAAATGTATACCACAAGAGGTACCGTTAAAAATAAAAAATTGTAACTTTGTTAAAATATAACTTTTTTTCTGCAGTAGGAGCCAGAAATTATGGAACTAAGTGCACATTCGGAGTGCTCATTTTTTGTCTACTAATCTTTCTATCTTCTTTGGATCCGATTGCCTTTGCCTACAGTAAAAACAAAGAAGCTGAGTAATGGGCACAAATAATTGAAGTTACATTTAAAATGTTAACATTTCTAAAAATGCCCGATATTTCAGGTCAGAAAATTGCTTAAGGATAGAAGTGCTGTAATTGTCTCCTCGGTTGAGGCAGTTTGTCAATGTCACTCAGTTTATGACTTAAAACTATCCGATTTAAAGTGCAAAGCGCTAATATAAATACCATGAAAAGCAGAAAAACAAGTCTCTAATTAATCACGAACCAGTCTCTATCAACATCTAGAACAAACAGCACTAACACCATGTCAGGTAATATTTGTAGAAACACTGCAGTAGCAAAACTTTAAGTGGTACCCACTTTATGGACATGCTTAGCTGGTCAGCCTCAGAAGTGATGTGTCTGAACAATCACCACAGAAGTACATTTCATACATCAGCTCCCATACATTAACCAATTACAGAAGTAGTATTTTTCCAGGAACCTATAAACCTCAGTTTTAAACCACGTTCAACCATTATGGAATAATCAGTCATAAACAAGTCTCTATCAATGTGGAATATTCACCATTTAAAATGCACAATTACTTTTAAATGCCTGATAGTTCATGTCCGAAAATTGATAGAGGAGCTGTAACAATGCCACTTAGTCAGCGCCAGTCTCTTTATGTATTTACCCTATTATATATAAAATGCATATTTGTCACGACTCTCTCTGAGGCTGTCTCGCCTGCTTCACCGGGCATGCTTTGGCGTTTGTCGTCACCGGTCATTTAGCCAGCATTCATCATTCCACTGGTTTTCCCTTGTTCCCCCGACCCCCACACACACACACACACACACCTGGTACACATTACCTCATCAGTATCTGTTCTATATATCCCCTCTGCTCCCCTTATGTTCCTGTGTTTTTGTTTCATGTGGAGAGGTTCCGCTCATGTGAGCATTGTTATATTTCCTCCACCAGGATATTCTCTGTGTCCTTCGGTTGGTTCCCAGTGCGGCGGGCTGCTCCAGAAGTAGTATTTCTCCAGGAACCTGCATTAAACTAACACGATTCCATCAAAAGCCTGGGCCCAAATCTGATGGTTTTCCAAGAGGTCAGGGCAGAACCGACGTTCTGCTCGTTAGGATGTCAAATCTAATGGACTCGTCAACCCTGACAGGGGAAAGACAGAGCATCTGAAATGTCCTGGAAGACTGGTGGAAAGGTTGTGGAGAGAGGAAGATTGACCAAGATTTTACAATAACTAGTACGGTTTAACGTACGTCACAGTCTCTGCAGCCACTTCTTATACTACTAAAAGCAGCACTTACATATTTTAGTTCTGCTGGTGGAAACAGCTCAGAACACAACTGGTTATAACAGCTACAAGTCCTTTCGGAAACCCATGAGTGACGAATGTGTTAGAGAAGATTTTTGACCAAATTACAGAAACAAGTGCTAAAAGGACAGACGATCACAGTACACTATGTTTATTAGATTAGCCTTTGAAAAAATTAACAACAAATGTCTAGCTAACATCGATCATAACGGGAAAAACATATTCCCGTCCTGCTTCAGAGGACAATATATATTACAACTGTGTGCTCAAAACACGCCCCCAGTACAATCAGTCCCTGTCAATCACCAATGTCCAACCAATTAGGATATTAAGGACGCCGCAGTGCCAATCATTAAAGTCAAATGTAAATAGCCATATTTAGTAATCAACCCATTGTCAAAGACACACCAAGGTGGTAAGCTACCAAGAAGTTAAGGCTCAGAACCATTTAGTCAGGAGGTGTTCAGGACACTGGAGAACCTGTAACCATCCTGTAGCCATAATTTTTCCCTTAAAGTCACTCCACTATCCTTCCTGTTTCCTATTAAGTAATCGCACCATCCTTCCTGTTTCCTATTAAGTAATCGCACCATCCTTCCTGTTTCCTATTAAGTAATCGCACCATCCTTCCTGTTTCCTATTAAGTAATCGCACCATCCTTCCTGTTTCCTATTAAGTAATCGCACCATCCTTCCTGTTTCCTATTAAGTAATCGCACCATCCTTCCTGTTTCCTATTAAATAATCGCACCATCCTTCCTGTTTCCTATTAAGTAATCGCACCATCCTTCCTGTTTCCTATTAAGTAATCGCACCATCCTTCCTGTTTCCTATTAAGTAATCGCACCATCCTTCCTGTTTCCTATTAAGTAATCGCACCATCCTTCCTGTTTCCTATTAAGTAATCGCACCATCCTTCCTGTTTCCTATTAAGTAATCGCACCATCCTTCCTGTTTCCTATTCGCACCATCCTTCCTGTTTCCTATTAATCGCACCATCCTTCCTGTTTCCCACCATCCTTCCTGTTTCCTATTAAGTAATCGCACCATCCTTCCTGTTTCCTATTAAGTAATCGCACCATCCTTCCTGTTTCCTATTAATTAATCGCACCATCCTTCCTGTTTCCTATTAAGTAATCGCACCATCC
The DNA here is from genome assembly GCA_029465975.1 of Dallia pectoralis. Classification (NCBI taxonomy): domain Eukaryota; kingdom Metazoa; phylum Chordata; class Actinopteri; order Esociformes; family Umbridae; genus Dallia; species Dallia pectoralis. The sequence goes on along the minus strand of CM055760.1, from coordinate 8,739,645 downwards.
TTCCTGTTTCCTATTAAGTAATCGCACCATCCTTCCTGTTTCCTATTAAGTAATCGCACCATCCTTCCTGTTTCCTATTAAGTAATCGCACCATACTTCCTGTTTCTTATGAAGTAATCACAACATCCTTTTTCTTTTCCTATAAATTAACTTCACCATCCAGTTGTAGGCCTTCAGGCCAGTAGGAGTTTTATTTAAAACCGAAATGTCAATCTTTGGGTGAATTAAATTCCAGTCCTCCCCACAGATCCACCTTCTCACCTAATCTAAATGAAACATATTTCAAAATGCTCTAAACTAGTCTCACATGGCTTGACTCCTTACAGTTGATTAGTGGGTAAGAGAGCTGGCTTTGGGCAGCAACTGGGTTTGGGGGGGGGGTTCTGCTATAAAAGCCATTAACCCTTTAGGGAACTGGGAGAAGAGTCTCCTATTTAGTCTTGAGGGCTTCACTTGCTTGTGTGCAATGTGTCTTGGAACTTTGTGCTGGTGTATTGCACATGAAAGCCTTTCTTATTGATGGTGTCGTCAGAATGGAATTTTAAAACAATGGCATCCCCAGCTGAGTAGATCTCCTCAGGGGGCTGGAAGAGAAAAACAGATACAAGAGAGATTGAGAAATAAAGTCACTGAAAGAGAAACAAAAACGCAGTGAAAAGGAGAATATTATGCTTGCAAATCGTTTTAAATGTAACATGTATTAACAGGTGTTGACACTGATGTAGAGTACCAGTTACAGTGTAATATGTGTACTGGAAGGTTTTACCAATCCTTACACCGGATCCACAGTAGCGACCGAGTCTTGGGGCTTTGACATCTGAACCATCAAAAAGCTCCATGTAGTCATAGCCGCAGTCTGCTTCTTCCTCAATCTCAAACGTTTGGAAGATGAGCTCCACTCCGTAACCTTTTTCGGCTGAGACCACCCACTGGCAGTCGGAGGCCCCTGTGTAGTGGTTGTCCCCAAACTGGGCGTGGGAGTAAAGATCTTTGGTCTTGACCTCAGCTTTTAGGCTTCCACCACACACTGAGAACACACAGCCACGAAACGAAAGACAGTGCCTCAGTGAGGTAATCATTCGGATGTGGAATATGCAATTTGGCAAAAACATGAAAAAGATGAGTTATTTATTCTCGTCAGCGCCTATCTGTGGGATTGCGTAACTTTGTGGAGTAAAAGTAAAAATAATTAGGAATGATAAAATACTTTGCAAGAGACAAAATTGGTGAGGAGAGCTGTCATAAAGATATATAAAAAAGCAGCAGAACTCGCAGAAACCTGTCTGCATCTGATAAATGCTTTAACTTTAATTTGGCGCCAAACTACAAACTTTAACAGGCAGCACAAGTCTTAGAAGAAATGGCCACCTAAGACTGATTGAAAAAAATTATTCCCCTTACAGCACAATGATAACCCTAACGTTTGTACAAAGACTATAAAGTATGCATATTGAACACTCACAATAGATAATGAAGACATAATTGGAGTGTTAAATATTCAGATAGAACACTCACATTGGCCACCTCTCTTTTATTTAAAATGCTCAGAGCGGCTTAGAACTTTTGCACAGTAGGAAAAAAAACACAAAACGCAACATTGGCTTATGTAACCTCAAATACGAACAATTTACTGCATTAGGATAAATATAAATAAATCCTTGACATTATTCATCTAATTATAGGTCTCATGGCAAAACGACAAATGTTGTTTATGTATTCGGGAACATAATTACGGTGTGTTATAAATAATATGAAACAAACTAAAGATGTTAACCCAACAGGCCCTTATTAAAGTTTCATTTGGTATTTGGCACAGGGGGCCGGCCATTCACACACGGAAGGTTCACAATGGTCCTGGGATCAAAACACATGCTACATCTTTTTCAATGGCTCAGTAATTGGTGTTGTTTTTGGGAGAACAACCCCTTCTCATTGATCTGAGAGACAGAAGAGGCCCGACTCGCTCAAAGGCACCGGGAAGATCAAAGAAAACCACATACTGAGAGAGATGGGTTATTTATTCTTATCAATATTTCAAATGGCTATGGCAGTAGATTGGGCAGAACGAAATTAATGCCCTATAAAAAATGCATAATGCAATTAACACTAGTTGACATGGCGCTTGTTTCTCAGCGTATTTTGAAATCAAAACAATATGATTGCACGTCTCCCTGAAGACAAATTAAAGCAATATACACCGGTCCCTTTCTCTCTAGTTGCACAGAACGCTAATGCTGTATTTCTCCTCACCCGCACTGTGTGTGCCCTCAAAACCTCTCTTCTGGACGGAGTTGTCGGAGAAGAAGCGCAGGAACATCTCGTTGGCGCTAGAGATGACAGGCGCCGGTTTCTTGGTGCCGCAGAAGCGTCCCAGACTAGGGGCTCGGACGTCCCCGCCGTCGTACACCTCCAGGTGGTCGTAGGCGCACTCCAAATGGGACTCCACGTGGATCTCATTGAAGGCCTGAACAGCGTGAACGTACACAGAGCAGTTGGGCGGTGGCGTCGGTGGAGTACAAACCTCCGCCACCCACCAATGACTGTAACATCGCACGATATCAACACCACACGACAGGAGATATTCAATGTCAACCCGCCACTGAAAGTCTACGTGCCATTTTGATGCGGTGTCCCGGGGTGGTGGAGAGAGCCCAGGTACAGGCCTTCTTGCTGGGGTATTTGGCAGGCCAGTTGGGGCTGGTGATGATGCCTGACACACTGGTCACCACATGGTCGCAGCCGGCTAGAAAGGAGACAGTGGCTTCATATATCATATTCATTTCAAATATAGACATATTTTCCTTTGGATGTAAACAAATTACCAACCAATTATTTCATGTTTCATTCCTGAAGCTCGCTAAAATTGTTTTGAGATTTTTAAATATATTAAAGTGATGACAATATTGTGTATATTAAAGAATGTGCAGCAGCTTTCAAAAACTCAGAATCTTATAAAAATAATGGAGATTTGCAAAATTGTTACAAACATTTTAAAATATTAATATTAGTGGTTCTCAACGTGTTGTTTAGGACCCCATGGATGCCCCAGAGAACTGCCAGTGGAATCAAAGAAAAATCAGGATACATTTTTTTGCTAAATAAACAATCTAAATAGCAATTTCATTCTCTCTTGGGAATGGCATGTGAGTTAATAGATCTCTTCATCATGACCAGATAATTTCCAGAAACAAATTGCAGTCCTCAGACAGTGAACAAAACAGGTTTTGAAATTACAGCCTGACAGTCTGTACAATTTATTTCATTTTAGATTTTTCTTTAAGAAAGCCAATTATTTTTTTAAATATATAATCAAGCAATTTAGGCTGATGGCACTGGCAACAAACTGTATCCTATTTATTATGTTAATAATAACAAAATAAAATTGGGAAGGCTTTATCTCTGAAATATAGGGTTCATAAAATTGGGGACTTTGGAGGATTTTTTTTTTGAGAAGCACTTCTCTGAATGATTCGCTGCGCCACTGGCTGCCAAAGTTGCAGAGTAGTGCAAAGAGCGTATAAAAAACGTTTTCTGTAGCATCATTTTATTTTGTTTGGAAACAATAGTGTAGGTTATAGAGTTAAATGGGTTATTTAGAGGCTGTGCAATGGGTGAGTAGACGTTCACCGGAGATATTTGACCCGTACCTTCCTTGCAGTCGTGCTTATTATCATGGAGAACAAAACCACTGCGACACTGACAGCCGTAGCTCCCGAAAGTGTTGACACACTCGTGCTGGCAACCGCCATTCTCCTTAGAGCACTCGTCCTTGTCTCCATGGGAACAAAAAATGTCAGGCATTGTCACACGGCCATTTGTGGCATACGTCGGTTAGATTCACAGTTTGTTCGAATAAAAAAAAGTGTTTTTTGGACATACCAGAGAAGAATTGTGCTTTGAAGCCCTTTTTGGATACCGTGCTGTCTGATTTGAACTCGACGCGCATGTTGTTGTTCTGGGAGGTGATGGTCTCTGGTTTCTCTGCTCCACAGAACTTTCCATGGACCCGGGAGTCGGCTGTCAGACCACTCCTCACCTCCACATAGTCATATTTACAAACCTAAAACAGACGACACCACAGACATGTCAGAGTCTGTTCAAGAGGAACTGGAGCAAGTACCAGGGAGAACACACACACACACACACACACACACACACACACACACACACACACACACACACACACACACACACACACACACACACACACACACACACACACACACACACACACACACACACACACACACACACACACCGTAGAGCGCTGCTTACATCGTTGCCCTCCGTCTCAAAGACATCAAACAGTAGGGTGATGCGGTACTGCGTCGGGGCCACGAGCTGCCAGACACAGTTCTTGTTCGGTGGGTACTCTTTGGGCCAGCCGGGGGTGGTGAAGGAGCCGTTCAGATTGGTAATAAAGCCGCCGCACGCAGCTGCTGAGGGGGGTACAGGGCAGAAATAAGTACCTGATCTGTAACCAGGAAGCCACAAAATGCATACCTGGTCATCACCTGTAGCTCAGATGCTAGACTGTGGCACTCACTCTATGACTGTGTATAAACAGGTACGACTGTGTATAAACAGGATACGACTGTGTATAAACAGGTCCGACTGTGTATAAACAGGTCCGACTGTGTATAAACAGGTCCGACTGTGTATAAACAGGTCCGACTGTGTATAAACAGGTCCGACTGTGTATAAACAGGTCCGACTGTGTATAAACAGGTCCGACTGTGTATAAAGTGGTATGAAGACTGATCATGTTTCCAGGTGAGACCATCACGGTGAAGACTGATCATGTTTCCAGGTGAGACCATCACGGTGAAGACTGATCATGTTTTCAGGTGAGACCATCACGGTGAAGACTGATCATGTTTTCAGGTGAGACCATCACGGTGAAGACTGATCATGTTTTCAGGTAAGCAGGCCCTGCACTCACCCTCACAGCTGCGTCTGTCTGAAGCCAGCTCAAAGCCAGGGTCACATGCACATCGGTAGCTGCCCAGGGTGTTCACACAATGCTGTTCACAGCGGCCATTATCAAGATTGGAGCACTCGTCCATCTCTACCACCCAAAGACGCCAAAGTAAAGCCATTACGGAGAAGAAAAGAACCGGGGGGGTGGGGAACATATCAGTTCTACTGTGCACATTAGAAGTACAGTACATTCACGTGGCTTCGCCGCATTGTCCGTCCACAGAAATTAACGTAGTCGGATGCAAAATGTATTCAAGCGTGTCCGAGCAGTGTTGCCGCGGTGATATGCACCTCAACGGAAAAAAGAGCACACTTCACAAGGCACATATGCACGGATGTTATAGTGCTCAAGCCACCAGACAATTATCAGAGAAATCATTCAAACTGATTAGTCCGATTCCTGGAAACGATACATTTTACTTACTTTCCGTTGTATTTTAAAGTTAGTCATTATACGCCATCCTTTTAACTCAGGCTGACAAGATATCGAATAAAGGAAAAAATTCGAAACCTTTTTTTAGAAACCATCAGACCCACTTCTTAGCCATAGAAGTTGAAGGACACTCTACTATTAGTGCCTCAGAAAAAGGCAGTGCAAGTGGTCAAAGTAAATCCATTAAAACCTTTATGACCTTCCGAAATACCCTGATTTGATTTAAATTCATGGATATTGTGAGCAAAACGTGCACCTGTTTAATTTAATTCCAAGTCAGCCATGCCGAACATCTGAATAAAAGAATACATTTGAAAATGCAAAATTGGTTGTCACATGCGTGTGTTCTTAATTATAGGACTCATCCGTGTAGCCGATTCTGGTCAGGAACTTGCCACTTTGAGCGTTTAAATCAATACGTTACATGTTGAGAGTTCATCCAAATCACGAAATAAGTTTGTTATCTCTGTCAGAAACCTATGTGCACAATTACTTTGTTTTTCTGACCCCGCACGCCACCCGTGCGACCTACAAAAGGTGCGAGAATAAAACAAATGTGAAAATCCCTTTACCGTGAAAAGCGCACGGCATCATAATTAAGCAATAAGCCATGGGGAAGTTAGAGTCTGGTCAATAAACCACAGCTGGGAGCTGTTTTAGTCACAGCACATCACAAATTGCTTGGATACAGCATGGAATATTGGCTTGATATCAACAATCCTTGAGATGCCATATAACAGCATAGCAATGGAACAGCGAATAGTAATGCGGTCCTGGCCGTGGTTTAGGGTAGGTGTCACAGCGCTGCTGGTGGTACCATCAGGCAGATTTGAACCATCCGTTTATAATCCACATTATAAACCTGATGATTTGAATCCGGAAGGCTGTCAGCCACGAAGGCTTTTTGTGTGTGGATAAACGGCCTTATTTCTCTCTCTGGTATCACCAGCACTAGGTAGTCGTCTCCAACTCAGAACATACATAAACTAACATAAAATAATAAAGTGAAAACCCCTCCATCGTTGAAACTTTGAAACATCGGTTGTTACACTGACTTTTTAAATTGTTATATCATTTCAATTTAACCAGACAGGCCGCTTGAGAACATTTCTCATTTGATAAGACAACCTGGGGGTTGAACCCAGGACATCATAAATACAAAGCATGCACTCTACCGCTGAGCTACCAACTCCTCCTGTGTTTGTGTAAGAAAACCAATACTAAGGACGATTCCCCTAGCTTCACCATGACAACGCTTATTTAACATGTTGTAAAAGATCTGTGTACAAAAAAACACCCAGGCAGGTGTCGTTCACACAATTGACGTTCTCTTATTGACCACTGACCGTTGAAAAAGTTTGCAGCGAACCCGGCCTTGTTCACAGACCCATCAGACACGAACTTTATCCAGAGCTTGTTGGAGCTGGTCTTAATTTCGTCCGGTTTGTCGTAGCCGCAGAAGCGTCCCATTAGAGGACTGCTCTCCGAGTTCCCGTCTCTCACCTCAAGGTAGTCGTAGGAACAGGTGTCGTGCCTTTCAATCTACGGAAACGGACAGGTGGCCAGGGACATTGGAGAATGTTGACACAATGCTATCGCCTCCCAGTGTCTGGACTTTGAGTGATTGGCAGCAAGATGATGTGCCAGACTGAAGGTTAAATTATTCTACTTCCCTTCACCTCAAACGACTGGAAGGAGAGGCCCACGTGGAAGTCCTGGGCCACTGTGATCTTCCAGACGCACACTTTGTTGGGTCTGTAGTCGTCCGGGTAGTTGGGAGACTGGATCTGGCCATTGTCCCTGTTTACATCTCCCCCACAGATGGCTGGTGAGAGGGCGAGGCACACCTTCCATGAATTCTTCCAGCAACAATATAAACGTCCCACTTTTATCTTGCTTTTGACATCAAATAAGTATTGAGGCATAGAATACGTTTTGTGAATAGAGCTTATGCAACTACAATGTTACGACAAGTGCGGCTTGTCCTAACTTTAGGCGTGTTCTCTGGTGAAGCTAGCTGACGCTACATTCAGACAAGTTCTACGGTGAAGCTAGCTGACGCTACCTTCAGACATGTTCTCTGGAGAAGCTAGCTGGTGTTACCTTCAGACATGTTCTCTGGTGAAGCTAGCTGACGCTACCTACAGACATGTTCTCTGGTGAAGCTAGCTGACGCTACATTCAGACAAGTTCTACGGTGAAGCTAGCTGACGCTACCTTCAGACAAGTTCTACGGTGAAGCTAGCTGACGCTACCTACAGACATGTTCTCTGGAGAAGCTAGCTGGTGTTACCTTCAGACATGTTCTCTGGTGAAGCTAGCTGACGCTACCTTCAGACATGTTCTCTGGAGAAGCTAGCTGGTGTTACCTTCATACATGGCTGAGAAGCCCTTGCCCACCCAGTTGCTGCTGCTCCTGAACTCAATCCATAGCCGACTGTCCGTGGAAACGATGGGGCCAGGCAGACTGTCACCACAGTAGCGACCTCATATAGAAGATAAACAAATATCAATACAAAAAAAAACGCTGAGACTGCTAGATCCTCTCAGTTACCCATACTGCAATACACCATGTTATTATTCTGAACATAATATACATTTCAATAAAATTGTATCCATTTACACAAATTGTTTAGGTCTCTAAACTTTTGCCTGAAGTGTGACATGGGCACTAAATGGGTTATTAGCAGAAATTAATGGCAGGCCTCTTATGGGATCCACTCGAAATGTTCCGTCATGTAAAAACCTTTCAGAGGGGCTTTTCTCCAGAACCCATCTCGGACCTCCACATGGTCGTACCAGCACAAGTGACTCCTGTAGAGATCCATGGAGGTAAAGTTCAAAATAATCTACAGACAGACAGACAGACATACATGCTTTCAGAAAGGGAGAGAGAAGAGACATCCAGATAACCGATGTCCAGAGATTTTCTAGATTTTTTTAGTCTAGGACTCGGTTAATATGTTATCACATATCCGGCCCTCTGACTGTAACAAAGGCCCTTTGCTCGAAGCTAAGAGCTTTAACGCTCGTCAGCTGTAGAGTGAGGTTGATGGCTAGCCCAGGATGTTTCCAACTGACCTTCTCTCCAGGTGTGACAGAAATCCTCCAGATACAGTGGACGTAGGCTGCATATCCGTTGGGATAGCCAGGAGAAGAGAAGTTTCCACTGCTGTCCTGTAGGCTGTCACCACACCCTGCCCACAAGAGAAAACATGCTAAAAAAGTGTGCAAAACAAAAACAGTGCTTGGTTACAAACAAACCGATCCATATAGGACGTTTCGACAGTACCGCAGACCAACAAAGACGGCACAATACCAACGACTCATAACTGGTTTATCGATTGAGCCAACTTTGGTCTTTTCCTGGGGCTCGACCACACAAGACCAGAGTTCAATAACACACTGTATTCCAATGCCTGAAAACGGAGAACCATGAATTGCATTTGGACAAAATCAATGCGAGTCCAATCATGATGCCCCAGATTTGCCGTCAGGGCATTGTCACGCCTTCAGAAATATAATCACGATAATCACAGCCATCGTCTTCTGAATTGGCGGAGGACGAAGAATCTGACATTTTTCTCTCTGACGTTTCAGAAAAGCCTGAGTCATGATGTTTGTTGGGTCTTACTTCCACATTTGTAGAGTTTGCGAGCCTGGGCGATATCGCCTTTGCTTAGCCTCGTCCTCTGGCCAATGGGAGGCCTGATTCCATTCACGTCATAGCGGGGCAGAATGGTGTCCAGAAAGACACCCCTGCAGATTTGACACGAACAAAGAAACGCAGGAACCGTTAGATAGACTGATACCTGGAAACATCCGGAACATTGTATTCTAGTCAAAATGGAACACATAGACAAACACGATATTGATCATTGAGTCTTCTACACCCAAATTGAGATATCCCGGAAAATTCTGCGTTCAAGGGGATCAAAAAGACTGCAGAATGTTCCCACGATCGTCTCTTGAGAATATATGGGCACAGTTTCTATAACTTGTTTTTCTGTTCTCACTAGCACAAACCTACTTTATAGGTTGTGCGTCCTACTACCGAGTTGTGCCCCACATCTATCATGAAATGTGCGCAGCCCCTTTAGGTCACTCTGGGTGTGGGGTGTTTGCAGAATGACACATTTGTTTCAATGTGATATTGAAAAGACCACTGTAAGATAGTGCCCTGTGAGAAATACATAAAGGATTAACAGGTAGATGACATCCACCCTGGTCTCCAAAAAGCACTCATCATGGATAAGATATTTTCACAGGGAGTTCCTGTTTGACATTTGGCTACTTTATTGACCTCTTTTTTCTGTCCCCCAGTAGCCAGTTGGTGGGACTAACGGTCACCCGGTTTCCATGGCGATACACCGTTGAATGGCAGCCGTGTGCAAACAGAGTGGACTGAACAAGGGCTTTAGTCTCTGCCAACAGGCTCTGTGAAGCCCGGCCCTGAATGCCACAGAACAAGGCCACTCCAACCCAGTTTGTCATACACAAAGATCCGACCGACAGCTCAATATTTATCCTGGCCCGCCTCCACTACTCGGGTCTGTAAAGTGTTGGTGGAGGTGAAAATGTAAGACGCTGGAAACGCAACATGCTAACAACATGCTCAAGACAGATGAATGGGCATCTGTCTTCTGTGAAATATTTGACGTCACTATAAAGACCCAAGAGCTTCGACTTCCCATAGTTCTTTGCAGCAGAGGGTTAGGTGGATTGGAATTCACAGGTGGATTGGCCATCTGGCAATGACTATTTCTATAGTGTGTACACAGTATGTCAACCAGTGGGATGGTCAGTTGCCGAGACTTTAAAGCAGTAATGCTCAGAAAGCCTCTGACTACATTAGCAAGCTGGAATTCTGAAGCAGCCAACGTAAATTAGGCTTTCAGCGGACAAAGAATTGGCCAGCAGATTCACATAATACCAGTGGCTTTTTTTTAGAAAGGGCTAGTGGTCATGTAGACAGTAGTGTGACATCACTAGCAGATTTGAAGCAACAGAAAAGCGAAGGAAAGAGATTTTTTGAGTTGGAATATGGTTCCCATTAAATATTTTCTTTGCTTATCTTGATAAAAAGCTAATAAACTAAGAAATGTGACCTTTTTAGTATGACTTTTGAGACCAGGACCAAGAGAAACCCGTGAACGATCTAATTGAGCACAGGCAATATCTGATGTGTCAAGTGCACGTTAATCACCCACTCGTACTGTGTTTATATTGTGTTTAATTGAGTTCAAATATTGTTACTTACATTTAGTTGAATTTGTTCCTCGTTGTTATAGTGACAAAATCTTCATTATGAGATGCACCAGGATTTGGGCCTAGCCCCCAGAAATGTGGGCCTAGCTCATAGAAATGCTCCTGGCACTTCTGCATGTGTGTGTAAGTAGCAAATGTGTGGGCATGGATGGGGGTAGTTGAGTTTTGGTTAACCGGGTGTAGTATGGTGGGTCGGTGAGGCTTAACTGTCACGGCTGTATGTGTTACCCAGAATGCCTTGCTGAAAAATGACCAGTTCCTTGTAGTGATGTTGTTATTCTAACTAACATACTAATACTAAAAACACCAATCTGACAGTCGAAATAAGTGTAATGTAGAGGTGACAAATGTTTGACCCGGATGACAACTGTGTTACCTGTGGGTAACCTAGCCAACAGAACCCGGGAATAATCACTTTGTATCGACCTGGAGAAGGTGTTCCGTGCATAATGCATGATGCTGTGAAAGTCATACACCTCCCCCAGAGAGTCCACCTCCCCTGGCTCCATCTTCAGGAAGTTGTACTCTTGTCCTGGGACAAATGGGAGAAATCAACGAGGAACCTGTCAGACCGAAATCTGTCTTTTATCAAACGTGCGAGCAAATAAACGGTTAGACAGTCAGAGATGTACCTGGTTGGATGTTGTCTCTGCTAATGCTGACTTGCTCGTCGCGGTCGGGACGTGTGTGCTCGTGCCAGAAGCCGACCACGTGACCCAGCTCGTGCACGACGATCCCAAACTTGTCACAGTTCTTTCCTATCGAGATGGCCTGGGGACCGCCGCCCCTCCTGCCCACGTAAGAGCAGCACCTGCACACGGAGATGCTTATTCAGGAGGACATGTGCTCAGAAGACAGGGAGGGCTTTCCCCCCACTTACTGGGTTGTGGTGGACTCATACTTGTCTTGGATAATTCAGCCGACTTGACAAGTTACTTAAAAAAAGTGAACTAAGCTCCTCGTTCTCACTGATTTCGACCTGTGATTTGTTGCAGTTCGTACAATGCGAAGCCTGGGATAGACTCAAGACACAAATAAACTGTTTGAAGGCAATGGCACAGTGCAGCACAGACACAAGCAGAACAGACACACATAGCACAGACACACACAAACACAGAAAAGACACAAGCAGCACAGACACACGAAGCACAGACGCACACAGCACAGACACAAACAGCAAGTAAACACAAAGTTTTCGGCCATTGCTAATTATCCAAACAAATCTAGAGCTTGGTTTTGCGTTTTTCTTGTCTCCATCTTTTATTGTTTCAAATCCCATTTAGTCGAGGGATGTGAAAGGCTCAGGGCTGATGTAAAAGGTTTACAACAGGATTCCGAACAGCGTGTGTTTCTGAGGACTAAATCTGGGCCTATTTGTTCTCAGTCTTTTAGCAGAACTATTAGCAAAAAATACAAAACAAAGGCAGGAGGTATATTCAGCTTCTGCACATGGAGTGAATCATCAGGTTTGAAACCACAAGAGCAGAAAACAAAGGCTAAATTACAGTTCCTTGCAATTATTTTATACAAGAAAATCATATTTGTCCCGAGGACAATTCCTAAGCGAGAGCTGACGTTCGACTCGGACAAAAATGTAGGAAACTTCAAGGGCTGTAATTTATGCACAAGTAGAACGGTCGGTCCCAATGTTCCCTGCAGAAACACAAACGGGGTCTCCAGACAGCCAATCACTTACCCGCATGGTCGATAGGTGAAGACTATGTAGCTCTCCTCGGTTGTCCTCTCGATGAAGGTCACACACGTGTGCTTCTCCCAGTGACGCATGGCTTGCCGGAATATGGCGCGCTGGCTGCCTAGAAGAGAGGTCGGTCCTTCAAGTGGCCACAAAGTGGCCCCAAATCAAGGTCTGCTCTGACGTCTCAGTGGACTGAATGACATTCGTTTCTAGAACATTCGTAGGCAGCCGCTAGGATTGGACAATCGAAGGCAAACATTCGACCTCCTCTATCGTGCAACAGCGACGACAAGGTGACTAAAGATCTATACGGACGATACGGAGAGATTCTATCAATTAACGAGGCGTCTGCAGAATGAAGACATGCAAGAGGGTGCGCGTTTCTCCTAGTCAGATCTCTCACCACTGAAATTCCCGCTGATCACATATGGAATGATCCCGTCCGGCCACACCCGCTCCAGCCTAGACGTAGCGGCCCTCCTCCTGCGAGGGGAATCCCGGCCGCGCGGCGCCGTGTCGTTCCGGCTGCTCTCACTGGACCACGAGCCGTTCACTGGGACAGACCCACAGATAGGTGACCCACGCAGAGGCAGAGGTCATTCACTCAATATCACCACGGTTCCTATCTCAAATTCATACATGCATTACCAACGGAATCGCAAGTCCTACGTGATATAACCGAACCCCCCGGCCAGGTTGGATCCGCCACATCCGGTCGTGTTTTACCTTCTGCATTTGTGTGATTGAAGGTCCAGGTGGTTCTACGAGTAAGATCCAGAACACGGTCCGCCATGAACAAACGAAGGTCTTCCTCATCCAGAGCAATGTCCCCGAGGAAGGCAGCTGGAACAAACAGACAGGAATCAGCCTCTGTAGCATCCAGGTTTTCTGAATCGCTTTGGGACAATTCGTATATATCATCCTTAGCAATTGCAAACCAATGAGTGCATTTGTCAAACCGACTAGAACAAACGGCAACGCACAATGGATTATCCGCAAAAGCAAAACAAAATCCTGAGTTAATCTCTTAAAAGTATATTTTGATTTCAATGAAAATATCAGTGCCATCTGAATGACAAGTCTATTTGTCATTGTTCACAAACAAGAAAGTCAAAATGCTTAGCCATACACGCAATATAACAGAGTACTCTATGCGAGGGTTTTGATGATAACCACGGAATATTCACAAGGCATATGGCATGTATCAATTTCAACAGTACAAAGCCAAACATTACTGCATGTGAGATATTGTCACGCTCTCATCTGCCAGCGTTTTTGAAAACTAGCTCATCTTTGCCACAGTCTTCATCTGATTGCACACACCTGTTCCTCATTTGCCACAATTGTCCTCCCATATCTATCTATCGGTTTCACACACCCCTGTCACTTTTTGAGCCTGTTCCGGCAGGACTCCAGATCTGTGTCTGTGGGTGTGTGTCTATCAGGTGTTCTCCTTGGGTTTGTTATGCCCTTGTATTGTACTTCGCACATTTAGCTTTTCCTGAGTAAAGATTTGCTCCCAACAGCACTTGCCTCCTGTTTCTCCTAGCTTGGTCAACCCTCCGACAGACATCAATTGCAAGATTGGACAGAATTCCCATTGCTGCTTTGACTGTTAGTCTGTCAGCAAATGACAGTACAATTCAAGTCATTGCAGTACAGAAAAGATACAGTCAAGACTATTTTTTGCAGCGCAAAGTAAACAAAACCAAACAAAAAGTTAAATATATGGGACACCCCTCAGCATGTATCTCCGTACATGCATCTCTGCATGGGGAACTACAGAGAAGTCTTTCTACACATCAGATCCTCGTCCACATCACAACGGATACCTTCCCTCGCAATGCAGCTCAGAATCGATGTACAAATGCTGCTGTCATTTCTAAACGCCTCATTTGATGTGTATGAAAATACCCTGAGATTAGAGCTGACAGTGGACATGTCAACCCCTTGTATCCTCTAAAACCAAAAGTGTTAGAGTACCAAAATAACAAAAATGTCCAATTACAGTTTTTCTCAATTGATTTGGCACATTTACTGATACTGACCAACAATTACCGGCCACACATATACAGTACAGTGGATATTAAGTCTTCCCACCCCAAGTTTTGGTGATTTGAAAACTTTTTCGCTCTTTAATGTGACCTATAACGAGAACAATTCAATTGAAAAACCAACAGAAATCTGTGAGGAGGAAAAATAAAAAATAAAAAGCTTACAATAACCTGGTTGCATAAGTGTGCACACCCTCTTATAACTGGGGATGTGGTCATGTTCAGAATTAACCAATCACATTCAACCTCATAAAATAGAAGTCATTACACACCTGCCATCATTTAAAGTAACTCTGATTAATCACAAATAAAGGTCAGCTGTTCCAGTGGGATTTTCCTGACATTGTCTTAGTTGCATCTCAGAGCAAAAGCCACAATCCACAGAGAGCTTCCAAAGCATCAGAGGGATCTCATTGTTGAAAGATATCAGTCAGGAGAAGGGTACAAAATAATGTCCAAAGCATTAGATAAACCATGGAACCCAGTGAAGACAGTCATCATCAAGTGGAGAAAATATGGCCCCATGGAGACATTACCAAGAACTGGACGTCCCACTTTTTATATCAACTCAATGTTCCCCCGCTCATGTGTACCTCTTCTGAATTATTTTAAAGATTTTCTTCTCGGCGGCGCTGGAAAGTATTTGATCGTCGGTCCAATTTTTTATTATGGACAAAGTGTTTGATGCAAATAATCGATTTGCACCGTTTAATCTTGCAGGAGATAGAAAGGCATTTAGCATTTTTTGTTTATAATTTGGAGATTTCGGTGTAGAGTTTTACAAAAATGAGACCTAGTTTCAGAAAATGTGTGTCAACAGTTTGGAAAAAATCTGTAACACTGAATGATCCGAACACACATCTCCTGAATACTTTGTAACCAGAAAAGATATCTGAACACCGTATGACCAGAACACATACCTTCTGACACTGTATGACCAGAACACACACCTCCTGAACACTGTATGACCAGAACACACCTCCTGAACACTGTATGACCTGAACACACACCTCCTGAACACTCTATGACCTGAACACACACCTCCTGAACACTGTATGACCAGAACACACCTCCTGAACACTGTATGACCAGATCACACCTCCTGAACACTGTATGACCAGAACACACCTCCTGAACACTGTATGACCAGAACACACCTCCTGAACACTGTATGACCAGAACACACCTCCTGAACACTGTATGACCAGAACACACCTCCTGAACACTGTATGACCAGAACACACACCTCCTGAACACTGTATGACCAGAACACACCTCCTGAACACTGTATGACCAGAACACACACCTCCTGAACACTGTATGACCAGAACACACCTCCTGAACACTGTATGACCAGATCACACCTCCTGAACACTGTATGACCTGAACACACCTCCTGAACACTGTATCGCCAGAACACACCTGTTGAACACTGTATGACCAGAACACAATGTTTTATTATGTCTTGCACACACATTCAAAGCCTCTAAAATCAACGGCAACAAAAAAGCACTGCCTGATCTTTCTTCCATCATTGTCATGAGTTTCTTTTTATTTATTTATTTAGCAAACATATCAAACTGTGGAATGATATAGTATATGAAAGATTGACTTAACTTTTAGAAAACACCTGATTACTTGGCGGTTATCGTCAGTTGAGACCGCGTAGTGTTTTCATCCATGATTCTAAGCATATTTATATGTTCCTTTCAACACCTGTGCAGAAGTACCAGCTTTGTTATTTATTTCAACACGGGCTAACAAAGTGACCTCTCGTTCAATCAGACACTGTGAATGCTTCCCTGAATCGAGCCCTGATTGTTCTGTTGCTATTCCACTCTTCAGGATAAATGGCATCTGGGCTTTTTTCCATCAGACGGACACTGGTACATGGAAGCAAGGGGAAACTACCATATGGAGAAGGTTCCACTAAAGCCTGAGTGCAAATGACTTCAACGGTAAACCCTGGCTGTCACCGCCTTTGAAGAAAATTAATTCATGCGAAGTGGGACAATAAACAAGAGTCTGAGCTGAAACACAACATAAGGAGCATGCCAATGATTTGACAATAGCTTGCTTTTTTTTTAAATAGCTGTGCTTTTAAAGCATGTACTGTAATGACACAGAAAATAAATGAATAACACCTACTAAGGTCAGGAGTTTGTTTTTATTTGTATTTACATAGGATTGGTTGGCAGCTCTCTGAAGACTTTACACATAACAGCTATTTTAGATTTGTTTTTTATATCACGTGCACTTTCAGAAGATTTAACAAATGCTACACAACCGGGAGTGATTTTGAGGCAAAAAAACAGAGCAGAATGCTCATCCACTTTGAAGTGTCCATATTTCACATATAATCTTATTAAAATGTACACGTACAGTGGATGTAAAAATGCCAGGTTTTTGTGATGTGAAAAAAATAGACTAAGATAAATCATGTCAGGACTGTTTCCACCTGTAATGTGACCTATAACCCGAACAAATCAATTGAAATACAAATCTTTGAGGAGGAAAAATAAAAAATAAAAACCTTTAAAAAACTGGTGTGTAGACTTTTAATATCCACTATGTATGTTATTTGAAAGACACACTTTTGACAACGTGTGAAACTATGTGAAGGCACAGAAATTTAAATTACAAAGACGACACAATTTGAACACACCTTTGAATGTATTTGGATGGTATGTAACCATATATAACCACACCACCCGAATGACACAGATTAAACGAAATTGACTGAAGAATAAGCATGTTCCCATGAGTGAAACACAGGGCACATCATCACACACTCAGACAGGGGGGTTTCACAGGCAGTGAGACTGACAGTGGAGAGGATTAAAGAGGATTAAGATAACAGGACAGTGGAAGACAGACATTATGCAGAGGCTATTGTGGAAAAAAACATGTGAAACACTCAACTCAAAAGGATTTGTATACACCTATACACCTATACGCAAACGCATTTCACCACAGTCTGGATCTGACAGCCGGCTGGGATTCCCATTCAATCAAGACCCCTGCGAAATCCTCCACTATATTGAATCCATAGGATTGCAGCAGTGCGTTACTAGTGTGTTAGTACCACTCACTTTATCGATAATGTTAGAAACAACAATTACAGTACTTTTTAAATACTTTTGAGTCCACGTTTAACTTTTTGGTGCGCACCGCTGTTATTGCTCTAGCTGTATGCATGTAAACTCCACATCACCTCCATGTCCTTCCATCCCTCCGGAATACATTATGACAGCTTTATGGATCTACCTCATATAATAGGAAAGATATTAACATTACCAGCTTTGCATGGATCCTTGTAGTTGATTACTTCTGGGGCAATTTGGTCTGTAAAGTCATTGGGTCCCACCAAATCCAAATCATCCGCCGGAAAAACGCGAATAAGACCCGATAGGAGTAACAAAAAACACTGAAAATAAATCATATCTCTATTTTAAAGTTGATTATTGGAAAAGTTAAATGAGTGAAAAACAAGTCCACGAGTTAAAAGCGTGTTTATAGTGGGAGGATTTAGGGAAACTCTCTAGAGGACGGGGGGGTTTTAAACAGGCTGCTGCCTCACCAGAGTCTGTATTCTGGGGCAGTGATACGCTCACAACCCGGGCGCCGGGCCAACATCCCATAGAAAAGCTTACAAACTGGTGGTCAGAGCACAAACAGTGCCCTGGTCCCCAACACAGGTCGGTGTTTTGTCAGTCATTGCATATTTTTTTGTGTGTAATCTCGAGTAAACCTACGTTTCATATAATGGCCTACTAAAATATTTTAAAAAGTATGTTTTATATATATGGTGTCAGGGTTTAGTTGTTATGGGATCATGGATCTCAACGTGATTCTATGTGATGAGTGACCTCATTTGATTAATTGCTCCATTGATTTCACTCCCATTTCCGGCTGGAATCCATGGTTACATGTTCTCAGATAACCTAGGTCGTGTGTATGAGAGTCGTTGTTATATTAACACTCACTGTCTATTCGCCGGAACTGTCGGAGTCCTTTTTAATTAAAGTCAAAATTCTGCGTCATCAGAATCGTCAGATTCATGCTTATTCGCCATGTCTGTTTACACACACAAGGAATTTGTTCTGGCCACAAGCAGCAACATTTAGAACACACATTTAAAACGCATACATACAGCGCAAACAGAGCAAGACCATGGCACAGTTGGCATATGTGATGGGTAAACACAGAATGTGTTACATGTATCTGAATAATGCAGTACGAATGTGACGGGCGCCTTCGCCCCGAGGTAGGATGACAGTTTGGCGGAGACCAGTTGTCCGTGGTCAGAGTGCGATGCCCCACAAAGAGAAAAGGAACTCCATCAAAATCCGTCATGACCGGAGACGTGACAGAGTCCACCTCGGCGACCTCTGGCCATTTTGACTGTAGGTCGTAAGCCACTGCCAGTATCCGTTGGTGACAAGTTCCCCCAGGGCTCAGGAGGCCACGCGAGGAGTCTGATGACCAGCTTACTTACTCGCCAACTAGGCTGCTGTCAAGACTCCTCCTGAAGCTGCTCTCTCTCCGTCTACGAGCAGGCTTCGGGCGTTCGTCGTCACTGGCCTTTTGGCCACTGTCATCGCTCCATTTGTATTGTCGATGCGCACGCCGGGTTTTCCATTTGCTCATACGTATGTTTATGTATGTTCACTCTGTTTGGCCCGTGTTTTTGTGTGTTGTTGTTATCTTTTCAAAGAGCTGTGTTTGTGAATTCATTTCTTGAGTAGGCTATCGCGCCCGTGTTGTCTTTTGAGCAAAGGCACTCTTTTCATTATACTTTAACGATTAAATAAAGAACACTCATCGGCTCCTGCGCGTGGTTTACGCCTTTCATTTTCATCTACGAGATTTTCGGTCAATTCCAGGCCACCACACTAGATGTCTGCAGAAATGAACGTCGCTCCCATCAACAAGCCATGTGCATAACGGGTACCTGCACCGGGTACATGGTACAAATGTTGCAAAGCAACCGCGCTATACGCGAGACTCTTTCGGGCAGGAGAGCTTGTCCTTGACTCTCTGGGGAATGCAGACAATTCCTCAGGCACTCTATGTGGCCTGCCGTCCCTGATGTAAATGTAAATGCATAGCTGGGAGATAACTGGATCCTTTTCTGAAGCCTCCTGTGAAACTGTGGCCTGAAGACTTTGTAGTCACGCGGAGGGCCGATAGAATATGCTACTTAGTAGGTGGTCATAATGTTCTGGTTCGTCAGCGTATACGTTTCATAAAATGTACTCTATGATTCTGTCTGGCACAAGATTGCAACCTGCTGTCAAAATACGTGCGTTAATGACAATATGTCGCTCTGAATTTTATTTCTTTCCGTTAAACAATAAAAAACATTTGTTCACACAGGCAGGCCCGCATTAACCTGCCGTTAGGCCCTGGGGCTGATTGGTTTTGTAGGCCCCCAATAAAAAAGTCTAATTATCACGTTTGTCTATATACAACAAAAGCAGAAAGCACGTTGGTCACTGGCATGGTCAGGAATCGCCGTAGAGCTATATCTGTGTTGGGAAACACTGTATGGAGTTTTCTACTTCTTAATACTTTCTGTAACTCCACTGCCGATGTGCTGCCCAACTTGTCATTCTGTACAAACTCCCTGAACTGCACCGCTTCTTCCACAAAGTCCGCTTCCAAATCACAGTGGTATTTCTTTGATGAATGATATTTGTTTGATTAATATTAAGTGTTCAGATGGCATTAGGTTTACTACGCACTGTCACTTTAAGACCGAGTGTGCAGATCCAACTGCACTGATGCACATCCGATATTTTCACAACTGTACGTTCTGTAAAGACATAACCGACTGTGTTTACGTGAATATTCTAAAAAACGGACATTTAGACATAATGTTGTGTGTATTGGTCCTATCAGACGCCAAAGAGAGCTCAAATCAGTCCTCGCACCCTGTCTGTCTATGTGCAGGGCTGCACCACGCTTCGGTCGGGACCGTATCGTCTCGTTTTCGTCTGTGAAAAAGATTTGTTGACGAAAATAATTACGAAAATTATAACGAAATTAACACTGCCCGCCTGTTTGCTTGTTCTCTCCACTGTTCATCGGTGCTCCGATTAATGATCTCGACTCATTTGGAGGTTTAAAAAATCCTGTTAGCTTTGGAATCTTTTTTTAACAATTCCTTCTCACTGTTTTCTTTCTGTCGCGATATATTTCGTTTATGAGCACCACTCTCAAACTTTTACTTTCTCAACATTTTGATATCAGCTTCTGTGACTAGCATACATTTGAATGACGCAACTGTTTCTCTACATTCTGATAGGCTGTCATATCATGCTTCCCACGTGGGTCACTTGTAAATTGGATCAATCAGCAGCCAAAAACATGAATATCAAGTGATTGACAGAAAATTCGACAAATTACAAAACATGTGATGTTGTTTTATTGGCTTATGATAGGCCCCTTGTCTTATAGGCCCTGGGGCTTCAGCCCCAGTAAGCCCGTGCATTAATTCGGGCCTGCACACAGGGTTTTACATATCAGGTAGCCATTAATCACAACCAACAGATTGTCCAGTCTAATGTAAAAGGCACACCTAAAGTGCAGAAGCAGACGTGTGGCCTGGAGGTCTGGTTACAAAATGTAAAATATTTGTTCCATTGGATTGGTTAACAAGTGCAAAAAGACTGGTACCTTTACATTAACACAATTAACATACACAATATCTCCAAGACAAGTCCCACAGACAAAACCTGTAGAAAACCCACATATCATAAATGTACAACAAACAGAAACAGTGGAGAATCATTCTGCTATGGGACACATGACAAGTTCAAGCGATACAGTTGAAATACACCATCATTTTACAACATTCCCGGTTAATCCCACACCACATCGGACCGCTTCATTCTAGGAATGTGGGGCGACCTTGACCCAGAACTCGTCGTTTCGCTCTCCTGGATAAGTGATGGTGTTGGTGACATTATACACATTAATGCATTTGTTTGATCAGACAAGACGTTGAAAGACAAAATTGTAGTATACAGACACATCTACAGTAGGCCTTCCCCTCAGGCTTCCTTCTTGTAGTTTATTTAATGTGCAAGCAGCATACAGATTAATTCATACTTCCACATGAAAGAGTGTGCACGGTCACGATTTCTAAAATGTGTTTTGTTTTTAACAAGGAGAGGGACGTTGTGCTTCAATGGGGGATTTTGGCAGTTTCCACAGAGTAAGCAAGGAACATTGAAAAACGCACATTTATCAAGACGTCTTCCTGAATTGACATTACATAGATAGACGTTGAAAAGATGTTGAATAGACATTGAAAAGATGAGTTTCTAATTATAATATTTGAGGAGTAAATCTTCGGACCAATTACAGCATATCAATTATATATCAACCAATGCTAAAAATGAAATAAAGTGCACTCTGCCAAAATCTTAGAAAAAAACAACATGCACACGCTTACAAGTAGATGAAGCTCTTCTTACAATATTTTTTTATGAGATTAATTTAGGGAAAGACGGTATGGGTGAATTTATCCTGATCTCAGGAATGTGTAATGCTTACTTTGACCATCTTGCATGGGTGGCGCTCTTACCTCCACTTCCTGTCAGCGGCTACAAAGAGAGCTTGCTGGCATTTTGTTTTTTGAGTTAAGACAAGGCGGTAACTTTCAAGAAGCTATCCGTGTTACACAATAAAAGAACAGCCTTGTCCTTCGAATCGGCTTGCATAATTAATTAATTCCACTATACAATCGGTTTTATTCTACAAAAATAATATATTAAACAATTCCACAGCAGGCTTGTAAGTTATATTGTACATACGGCTTGTAGGAGGCACCAAAAGTTGTTCTGAATATTTAAATCAAATGCCCAGGGAAGTTAAAGCGACACTGCCCTGTGTATTGAATGTATGCTTTACCAATTGGTAGACCTAAGTAACATGCTTAGAGGACTTAATAAGCTTAATAGCCGTTGGGATGTTTCTGTAGAAGTCGATAACGCCTGCAGATACTCCGGGGATAGCCCGTAAAAAACCAAGAGCTACCGACTGAGAGAAATCATGAAATGATTTCCCAAAGGGGGTATTTCTCTCCCTGTCTACAACATGCTTACCTTCGCAATGTAATTTCACAGGCCCTAAAGACTTTAGCACATATATAATGGATTTGGGAGATGTTTGGGTGTGACAGGTTGTGTGCGTGTGCAACATGCGCTGGTGTGTGTTGTGCGTATGTGTGTGATTCAATGTGTGTGATTCAATGTGTGTGATTCAATGTGTGTGATTCAGTGTGTGTGACACTGTTGTAATTGGTGATGACAGGGCTTTGAGTCTTCCTAGTCTAAAGTCAAACAACAATCACTGTTTCTGTCATCTCCAGAGACTGGACTGTACATGAAATAAGGATAACTTAATTTAAATAATTCTCAATTTTTTTCAAGAAATCTTCTTATTGGATATTTCTACTTCTTATTGATATTATCTATGCATTATTTGTTATAGAAAGTGGAAAGTTTTTACCAAAAAAAGATGAGGGTGCACTAGTTTTGACTATTGGACCCATCTGAGACACATCAAACCGATATTTTATCAAAGGCATGTCACTCAAACAAATCATACAAATTTGATGAAAGAATCTGTGCTTACATTCACCTGCCTGGTCTAATTAATCTGCCCTAAGAATTAGTCTCGCAATGAACAATTTGCTGTTTCTTTTCAGCAAGCACATACATATGTCAAAATAATACATTGACAAATGGCCATGAAAATCAGCCCAGTCTAACGATAACCTGATTCAAAGCTTCATTTTGCAGAGAAAACAGCTTTTTTTCTTAAGTTACTTTGAGTTTCTGATCAAATGCTCTTTGTGGCAACATTTATTTTAAAAATGCAATTGTGACTATTATACATTCGCTGATGAATGCTAATTAATGCTTATTAGAAGCAATGATGTATCAGATCGCATATCTTTTTATACAGTGTCTTATTTGATTGTGCTTAAAACAAGAAATTAATTGTAATTAAAGAGCAGAAACAACCTTTGTTCTGTACAGAGCTCAACCTTGCAAAACAAGAGGTCATTATCTAAAAGCTAAATAAATAGAAATAGCCAACATCTGTCGGCATATATCAGGTGTAATCAAATGTCACGTGTAATCAAATGTCACGTGTTATCAAATTCACATGTAATCAAATGTCACGTGTAATCAAATTCACGTGTAATCAAATTCACATGTAATCAAATGTCACGTG
The DNA here is from genome assembly GCA_029465975.1 of Dallia pectoralis. Lineage (NCBI taxonomy): Eukaryota > Metazoa > Chordata > Actinopteri > Esociformes > Umbridae > Dallia > Dallia pectoralis. Next base: position 8,715,962 of record CM055760.1, on the reverse strand, counting down.
TAATCAAATTCACATGTAATCAAATGTCACGTGTAATCAATGTAACACTTATGGTCTTGGCACCTTTTATCAACCATTAGCTCCATAATGGCCACTAAGAATAACAGCGACATCTAGTGGCCAAAAACTTTTTCTCATGGACACCGCCAATAATGCTTCTACCACTGTAGTACTGAAATCAACTGGAGGCGACTTCTATCTTAATGGGCAGGTTTTTAGTCATCCTTTAGCGCCTGCATCCCAGGCTGTCTTCACATCCTCCCAAAAGCAGATTGTCCGCCAAAGCTGAGGTTGGGGTGAAGTTGCGACAATGTTGACCATTTCAGTCAGACTTCCATAACCCTCAGCCCTTCGTGTCACTCGAGCCAGGCTCCGATCACCGTGTTCGGCGCCACATGCTTGTGTCTCTTCGTGTCCCTCAGAGGGATTCCGCGGGCTCCATGCGGGGTGATCTTAAACGCGCCGTGACCTTTCTTTCTAACCGAGGACTTGCGCTTCTCATTGGACACTCTGTTCGCAGGGGGGAAGTTAAAGCCTGTGTTGGCCACCACCAACCTGGACTGGGAACAGGAGCGGCACGCCACTGCCGCCTGAAACCCCCGGCGGAAGTTCTCGTTGAAGAAGCCGTAGATGATGGGGTTGATCCCGCTGTTGAAGAAGGCCAGCCAATGAGCCACGGGGAACAGGTAGCTGCTGAGGAAATCAATCTGCCGCGTGTCCAGGTCCCTGTAGTCGGTCAGCAGCATTAGAGTCCACAGGGGTAGCCAGGACACCATGAAGAGCACGGCAACCATGATCAGCATCTTGATGACCTTGACCCGGCGCTGGGACCGGGCTCTCCTCACTTTGGCCGCGCTCACCTGCCTCAGGCTGACGGAGAGCTTGGCGGCAATGCAGCCGTACATGATGCTGATGACGCCCAGCGGTGCCAGGTAGACGTGGACGAAGATGACCATGGTGTAGACGCGACGCATCTTCGGCTGGGGCCAGTTCTCGTAGCACACCAGCACGGGGTAGGTGCGGTCGCCCTGGACCATGTAGGTGTTCTCCAAGTGTATGACGGTCAGGGTGACGGCGGACGGGCAGATGACAGCAAACGCCAGTATCCATATGAAGATTATAGTGAGGAGGGCCGACACGGGTCTCATTCGGTGTCTGAAGGGGTACACAATTCCTGTGAACCTGGGGTGAAGGGGAATAGAGAAAGAGACAATAGAGGGAGAGAGGGAGAGAGAGGGAGAGAGAGGGAGAGAGAGAGAGAGAGAGGGAGAGAGAGGGAGGGAGAGAGCGAGAGAAAGTGAGAGAGAGAGAGAGAGAGAGGAAGGGAGAGAGAGGGAGAGGGAGAGAGAGAGAGAGAGAGAGAGAGAGGAAGGGAGAGAGCGAGAGAAAGTGAGAGAGAGAGAGAGAGACAGAGAGAGAGGAAGGGAGAGAGAGGGAGAGGGAGAGAGACAGAGAGAGAGAGAGAGAGAGGAAGGGAGAGGGAGGGAGAGGGAGAGAGAAAGAGAGAGAGAGAGAGAGGGAGAGGGAGAGAGAGAGAGAGGGAGAGAGGGAGGGGGAGGGAGAGAGGGAGAGGGAGGGAGAGAGAGAGGGGGAGGGAGGGAGAGAGAGGGAGAGGGAGGGAGAGAGGAAGAGAGAGGGAGGGAGATAAAGCGTGTGATGACATAACTCTGAATGTAATTCTACGACGGCCTTTACTTGATTACCTATTGTTTTCTATACATTCCGTCCATTGTTGAGATGGTAAGAAAAGACATATGCTAATGGAATTCTTTATCATAACGAACGTTGCGAAATAATAGCATGATTTTGAAGCACGAGGCTACTTTTAATTACTTGACCATTGTGAGAAAAACAAAGAAAGAGATGACAAGGCGATGTGTTACCTGTCAACAGCAATGGCCACCAGAGTGAAGACAGATGCTGACACTGACATCCCCTGGATCAAGTTACTCATCGTGCACGTGATCTGTCCAAATGGCCATCCTTAAAAATTATGAATCATAAGACAAATTACATAGATACATTTTGCGATGTCCAATGTTAGAACATATATAATTAGAAGAGGATCTCCACATCTCTAGAACCGAGGTCCGTTGACTTCTGTTACTGGGTTCATTCTTGGTCTCCGTCACCTCATCGACTGACAGAAATGTGACAGCTTGAACGTGTATCGTGGCAACAATCCCCACTGTGAAGTCACACACATGTATTCATGATGAGCCGTGCTGCCACCAGATCCGTCAATTAAATGTATTTTATAAAGGCCCCTTTTCTCACATCAAAGTTGTAACAGAGTACCAAAGGCAACGTGATGGGAAAGCAGACCGTGTAGCCTGCAGATCTCAGTCAACTTGCAGGAGCCCGGTGTTTGTTAAGACAAGGACTCTGTAAGCCCTGAACAACACAAGTACATTTGTGTAAAAGCCAATGGAACTTTCTCGCTCAAACCGGATTTAACACAATTTGTTATGTTTGGTGTTTTCATTGTTTTCTGTTACTCTATGTTAAAAGAGCCATATACAATCTGGTACTATTACAACCCAGAGTGGGTCCCATCTGAAACAACAGGTCCCATCTGGTACTATTACAAACCAGAGTGGGTCCCATCTGAAACAACAGGTTCCATCTGGTACAATAACAAACCAGAGTAGGTCCCATCTGAAACAACAGGTCGCATCTGGTACTATTACAAACCAGAGTAGGTCCCATCTGGTACTATTACAAACCAGAGTAGGTCCCATCTGGTACTATTACAAACCAGAGTAGGTCCCATCTGGTACTATTACAAACCAGAGTAGGTCCCATCTGGTACTATTACAAACCAGAGTAGGTCCCATCTGGTACTATTACAAACCAGAGTAGGTCCCATCTGGTACTATTACAAACCAGAGTAGGTCCCATCTGGTACTATTACAAACCAGAGTAGGTCCCATCTGGTACTATTACAAACCAGAGTAGGTCCCATCTGGTACTATTACAAACCAGAGTAGGTCCCATCTGGTACTATTACAAACCAGAGTAGGTCCCATCTGGTACTATTACAAACCAGAGTAGGTCCCATCTGGTACTATTACAAACCATGGTGGGTCCCATCTGGTACTATTACAAACCAGAGTAGGTCCCATCTGGTACTATTACAAACCAGAGTAGGTCCCATCTGGTACTATTACAAACCAGAGTGGGTCCCATCTGGTACTATTACAAACCAGAGTAGGTCCCATCTGGTACTATTACAAACCAGAGTAGGTCCCATCTGAAACAACAGGTCCCATCTGGTACTATTACAAACCAGAGTAGGTCCCATCTGGTACTATTACAAACCAGAGTAGGTCCCATCTGAAACAACAGGTCGCATCTGGTACTATTACAAACCAGAGTGGGTCCCATCTGGTACTATTACAAACCAGAGTAGGTCCCATCTGAAACAACAGGTCCCATCTGGTACTATTACAAACCAGAGTAGGTCCCATCTGGTACTTATGCAAACCAGTAGTTCCAATGAAAGCATCATTATATGTTAATGCATTTATGTCAAGACAATGCTCACAATCCTGGGTCCAGACCATAAAAAGCAAAACCACCCACCTGATATCAGACTGTCAATCAGAGTCGTTGGCACACAGAACACTCCAATAAGCAGGTCGCTAATGGCCAAGTTGAGGATGAACAGGTTGGTGACGGAACGCATGTTCCGGTTCCGTAGCACCACCAGGGAGACCAGCACGTTCCCGACGATGCAGAGCAGCAGAACGGCCACGAAGCACACGGTGTAACTGACGGCCATGCCGGTCGAGTGCAGGTAATATGGCATGTAGGTGCCGTTGGACTTGGCCGGACCGTCCATGGTGCTGTTCACCTCAGTTTCATTCTGTGACGCCGTCTCCATTTTACCTTCAGAATCACATCAGATTGAAACAGTTATACGCCAATGAGACCTAGGTAGATACATCAGGATATAGATGGTATTTGGATATAGATGGATAAGAAACAGACAACAGAGTAATAATGACAAAAACTCATTAAATTCACTCAAGATAAGGTTAGGTGAAATCTTAATCTCATTAAAAATGAAGCCCTGAATGTGGACCTCACATAAAATAAATATTCAATTAAAACAAGCACAACTTTTACATATCAAATTGTATTGGTATGTTGTGTCAATACACAGGTCCAATACACAGGTCCAATACACAGGTCCAATACACAGGTCCAATACACAGGTCCAATACACAGGTCCAATACGTGGGTCCAATACACAGGTCCAATACACAGGTCCAATACACAGGTCCAATACACAGGTCCAATACACGGGTCCAATACACTAGTCCAATACACAGGTCCAATACACTGGTCCAATACACAGGTCCAATACACAGGTCCAATACACAGGTCCAATACACTGGTCCAATACACTGGTCCAATACACTGGTCCAATACACGGGTCCAATACACGGGTCCAATACACGGGTCCAATACACTGGTCCAATACACAGGTCCAATACACGGGTCCAATACACGGGTCCAATACACGGGTCCAATACACGGGTCCAATACACTGGTCCAATACACTAGTCCAATACACGGGTCCAATACACGGGTCCAATACACGGGTCCAATACACGGGTCCAATACACTGGTCCAATACACAGGTCCAATACACGGGTCCAATACACGGGTCCAATACACGGGTCCAATACACGGGTCCAATACACTGGTCCAATACACTAGTCCAATACACGGGTCCAATACACAGTTCCAATACACAGGTCCAATACACTGGTCCAATACACAGGTCCAATACACTAGTGCAATACACGGGTCCAATACACTGGTCCAATACACGGGTCCAATACACTAGTCCAATACACGGGTCCAATACACAGTTCCAATACACTGGTCCAATACACAGGTCCAATACACGGGTCCAATACACTGGTCCAATACACAGGTCCAATACACAGGTCCAATACACTGGTCCAATACACAGGTCCAATACACTGGTCCAATACACAGGTCCGATACACTGGTCCAATACAAAGGTCCAATACACAGGTCCAATACACAGGTCCAATACACTGGTCCAATACACAGGTCCGATACACTGGTCCAATACACTGGTCCAATACACAGGTCCAATACCCGGGTCCAATACATGGGTCCAATACCCGGGTCCAATACGTGGGTCCAACACACAGGTCCAATACACAGGTCCAATACACAGGTCCAATACGTGGGTCCAATACACGGGTCCAATACACGGGTCAATTAAACAGGTCCAATACACAGGTCCAATACACTGGTCCAATACACAAGTCCAATACACAGGTCCAATACACGGGTCCAATACACGGGTCAATTAAACAGGTCCAATACACAGGTCCAATACACTGGTCCAATACACAAGTCCAATACACAGGTCCAATACACGGGTCCAATACACGGGTCAATTAAACAGGTCCAATACACAGGTCCAATACACTGGTCCAATACACAAGTCCAATACACAGGTCCAATACACGGGTCCAATACACGGGTCAATTAAACAGGTCCAATACACAGGTCCAATACACTGGTCCAATACACTGGTCCAATACACAGGTCCAATACACAGGTCCAATACACAGGTCCAATACACAGGTCCAATACACAGGTCCAATATGCAGGAACCTAGGGTCATTATTACAAAACATACAGAAAACCATTATTCTACACTTGGAACAACATCTTCAACTTAAATTAATTTAATATACTGTGCTGGTGCAAATCACACACAAGAAAGCACCTATTATGCATTCAATATCAATTCAATACATTCCTACAATAGTGGTGACATATCACCTGCAGTGTATTCAATATCAATTCAATACATTCCTAAAATAGTGGTGACATATCACCTGCAGTGTATTCAATATCAATTCAATACATTCCTAAAATAGTGGTGACATATCACCTGCAGTGTATTCAATATCAATTCAATACATTCCTACAATAGTGGTGACATATCACCTGCAGTGTATTCAATATTATTTCAATACATTCCTACAATAGTGGTGACATATCACCTGCAGTGTATTCATATTCAACATACTATACAGATCTGAGGGACCATGAACTGAACAACAACTGAATCACTCTGCAGTGATTTATAAGAGAGCATGTAGCAGCTAGCAAGCAGAGCACAGTCATCAGATCTCACTCGTCTGTCTTCACAGGCTGCGGACTCACACGCTGCCAGGTAGTAACTTGTGACGTTAATATTGCTGTGGTGTGGCTCATTGATTTGGTTCGAAGATCAGCCACGATTGACATTTACATCCCTCAAATAGACATGTATTTCTCTGAAATGTTCAGAGAAATGTTTGAGGGAAATAATGCTGTAATCCATCGAGCGTCATCTATTTCTAGGCTCCCCTCTTCCGTCTTCTAAAGGAGACCGAGAACCTGATCTGCATGGAGACCCTACAACTGGACCTCGCTCAGCTTGAACTACCAACATTTCCTGAGCAGCCTGACCAAAACAATTACAATTTAACCTGCAGGTTCTTTAAAACGAGTACAAAGGAAACAATATCTGATTGATATTCCTACAGACACAATCCATTAGAAGTTCTTGCCTGAAGACGACAAGAAGAACGTGACCTTGCACACAGTTAATCTCTGGCCTGCATGGTTTGTTTCCTAAGTTTTATCTCTTCGCTTCACCCCAGGCTGCTATAAAAATTGCCAATGACAAACTCAGAATTGAATACAGTAGCTGCACATTGAATTAAGACCTTAATCTTTCACACATTCACAACCAATACACAGAACAGGTTTGTATTGCACCATTGTATAACCCATTTTAACCATATAAAGTGTTCAATGTAGCTGCCAAAGTAACATTATGTCGTTTCTAAACTGTTCCAATTGAGCCTGAGAGAATCAACACTTGCTGTTTCCCATATATGGGACTTTGAAGGAACGGTTCAACTGTTGCACGCTGCACTCATCAATCAACTTTCCACCATCCATCTTCCCTGCAGCATCCAGTGTAACCTGGTCCATCATGTATAACTGGTTATGTACTGGAGCCATATGTCCAATCAGTCTGCAGATGGAGGAAAAAGTACCTGGCAATGATCGCTCAGTAATCATGGAATAACCATGATGATATGCAATTTGCAAAACGGACTTTGGCTAAGATGTTGCGCCTATAGTTCCAGATTAGACAACCCAGAACATATATTAAGTTGCTGTTTAGTTTGATATGGGTTCTATATTGGACAGCTTTTCACAGTATTTTCTCTCGCATTCCGCAAGATCTTCCTATGCATGTATTTATATTCTTTTGGTTTTGTCTCATGTATCTTTAACACATTTCGCAAGATGTTATCTGCAACAGATACGGTTCGGGTCGGTCCATGGAGCGCAGAAACGGTAACAAAACGAGAGCTTGTTTTTAATCACCGTTAATTTGCACGTATAAAGCTGAAACCGGTTCACTATAGAAAAAGTCTGTTCAATAATTCGTTTTTATGTATTTTTTATCTTCTTTTTGAAAAACACATATTTTACTCTTTTTCTGTAGGATTCATGTAGGCTATTGCTATCCGGGCTATTTTTACATTTACATCATTAGGCTACTCGGATAATTGAATTAAACAGGCTGCTGTGTAATAATAATAAAAAAAAACACGAACCTATGTCTGTGACATTTTAAAATGAAATCCAAACGATGGACAGGAACAACTTTTCCATGTCATAGCAATGGGTAAAATGTTTAAATAAATCGACATACCTGTGGAAGCGCTCCACTAGTGATTGTCCGGTCTTGCCTGTGCAACAGGGGCGCATCACTGCGTTTCATCTGACTCCACTCTTACAGCATCACTCATAGGTTACCTCAGAGCAACTCGGGTACCACATTAGAAACCACATGATGCTGCCGCCAAGACAGCATGGAAATTAATTTGAATTAATTTTTTTGATGCTTCCCATTTATAAACATTCAACAAAATTGGATTATCAGTCTTTTCATTTAATAATATCACCTAGTCGTTTTATATGAAAGGTAGGGGAAACCAGGGACAGTTGTAACATTGATCTTTCCAATAAATCAATAAATATCTATGCTGGAATAGCCAATTTGCTATGTTACAAACTTAAATGTGTCAACTACTGAAACAACGAATTTAAGGGGTTTTATGAAATATGTACAGGTTTTAATATTGGGTTTTATGAAATATGTGCAGGTTGTAATATTAGGTTTTATGAAATATGTACAGGTCTTAAAAAGGGGCTTTATGAAGTATGTACAAATATGCTAAATGTATTTCAATACAGTCACTCCACTTTTACAACCGTCCCAGTGTACAGTGAACAACTGAGTAATGAGACAAACACATTAGACTGTCCACATATTACAGCGTTGTAAGGTCTACTGGGGCAGTCTCAATATTACCTGCGGAGAGACAACTCTGGGATGATGGCCATTTAGGCAGAGTTCTTCCTCTGTCCAGTGTCTTAATCTTTTCTTTTTATTGGCCTTTCTGAGATATTGCTTTTCCTTGACAACTCTGCCTAGATGGTTTTGACATCTCTTGGTGCACACAGATTTGCACCTCGTCCTCTTGCCTCCTCTCGCTGGCGGCCGGAGATTTTGCTTCTGGTATATTTCTCACCAAGCCAGGAGAGGAAGGTGTCAGTGCCTTTGAATAAATAATAACATGTAAAACAAATTTACATATTCAAATGAATATAATTGACTCCATAGTGTTCCATAGTTCACAAATTCAATGAGAATCTCGACAAACAACGTGCGTTTTCTATGAAATGGCGATCAGGCAAGAGACAATAAAGTAGATGGGACTTGACAGAAACAAACTAACATGAGAAATTCAGGTTGTCAACTCCTCGTTTGTTCCTGTTGTAATCCAGGACAGTGATGGGCTTCTTGTCCTCCCAGGTGCTCCAGGACAGTGATGGGCTTCTTGTCCTCCCAGGTGCTCCAGGACAGTGATGGGCTTCTTGTCCTCCCAGGTGCTCCAGGACAGTGATGGGCTTCTTGTCCTCCCAGGTGCTCCAGGACAGTGATGGGCTTCTTGTCCTCCCAGGTGCTCCAGGACAGTGATGGGCTTCTTGTCCTCCCAGGTGCTCCAGGACAGTGATGGGCTTCTTGTCCTCCCAGGTGCTCCAGGACAGTGATGTGCTTCTTGTCCTCCCAGGTGCTCCAGGACAGTGATGGGCTTCTTGTCCTCCCAGGTGCTCCAGGACAGTGATGGCTTCTTGTCCTCCCAGGTGCTCCAGGACAGTGATGGGCTTCTTGTCCTTCCAGGTGCTCCAGGACAGTGATGGGCTTCTTGTCCTCCCAGGTGCTCCAGGACAGTGATGGGCTTCTTGTCCTCCCAGGTGCTCCAGGACAGTGATGGGCTTCTTGTCCTCCCAGGTGCTCCAGGACAGTGATGGGCTTCTTGTCCTCCCAGGTGCTCCAGGACAGTGATTGGCTTCTTGTCCTCCCAGGTGCTCCAGGACAGTGATGGGCTTCTTGTCCTCCCAGGTGCTCCAGGACAGGGATGGGCTTCTTGTCCTCCCAGGTGCTCCAGGACAGTGATGGGCTTCTTGTCCTCCCAGGTGCTCCAGGACAGTGATGGGCTTCTTGTCCTCCCAGGTGCTCCAGGACAGTGATGGGCTTCTTGTCCTCCCAGGTGCTCCAGGACAGTGATGGGCTTCTTGTCCTCCCAGGTGCTCACAACAGCATCCCTGCACAGAGTAGGCCTCAGGAGCACATTCATTTGTTTCCTCAGTAGGTATGACACAAGAGTGTGTGTATTGGTGAAGGCAAAATTAGAGGAGAGACCATCCGTGTTCTTGGTTGTGACTGTCCTGACCGTGCTCATGGGCTTGTTCTGTTTAAAGTGAAATTGCCCCCTGAAAGCGACCAGACGCTCATCCAACTGTGATGTCTTTACTTGGGGTTTCACAAATCACCCGTGACAACGTCTGAAACGTGCAGAGTGACATTGTGGCCTGACAAATTGCCTGACCCCACTCCACATCTCATAAACTGGCGGTCGGTTTGTTTCTGGTAACACCAAATAAAAACCAAGAGACCCACGTATGCTTGGACGTCTGTCCGGTCGACATTCTTCTGGCTGTCTGGTAAATGCGTCGGTGCTTTATAGACCAGAGCTGTGAGAAACATCTATATATATTTAAAACAATGTTGCAATTGTTTGTGAGAATGCCACCAGGTGTGGTTAACATGGGGAAAAGATTCTATTCAGGAAAGGTTTCCGGGGGAGTTGCCATGGAAGCCAAGGAGGTGAGTGCGGAGGGTTTGTGTGTGTGTGTTTGTGTGCTCAAACACAGACGCATGTGAGGTTCTGAGAAGGAAGTGTGCCCATCTGACGAACGGGTTTGCGTCTGAACTCAATTCCTTAACACTAATTGCAGTCTCACCCATTCATTATAATGACCAGACCAGTTTGTCCGGTCATTGATTATAACACATAAAATTAAACATCATAAGCATTTATTTTGTGCCTTCAGATCCCCCCCGTGTGGACAATGTCATGGAACCTGATAATATTGAGATGCATGCAATCTACACGTATACATCAATTCAACCAGAACACAGCAGAAGGGTTAAACGAATTCCCATTGGACCTTTGCCATGTATTTACTTTCTGTTTTTTTTTCATTTGGTTGGTAAGGCTGTATGCATTAGTTGGTTATTATTACAGTGATATGTTGGTTTGTCACATCGCTTTAATCAGATGAATCTGCTTACTTAATCGTTCTGTACGAGAGCCTCCGTTAATGAATAAAATGTCAATATAAATGGTGTACACGAGGCAATAATAGTACGCAATTGATTTACGACCTGTTCGTTTGTTGAATTGGACTGTCAAAACCACGTAATATGTTTCCCATTTTTTATGCTCTTAGTTTTAAAAATAACTGTGTAAATAAAATGTACTTTACACTGTGTGTTCAATTGCAAATAAAAATAGATTTCACTTTCTTCTTCACAATGTGTTTTTTGCCATTCAGTCTGGTAATTACATTTGTTAAGAAAACATTCATATTTGTTTTAATACGGATATTTCCAAGGCTTTTAAGCCGCTGCAGGTCACTAGCTGCACTGGGTTTTATAGGGGAGGTTGTTTGGCAGCTGCTCCTGTTCACATCCCCACAGCTCGACTCAACAGACTGGGAATATACAAATAGCTTCAATTCTTTGATTATTGACCATGGTCAAATGACTCCCAGTCAAGTCAATTGCATGAATAAAGAAATAGGATAAACAACATGATTAGCACACTGAGGTGAATCAATTGATTGAATGAAATGAACAATAATTAATGATTTTTGTGTTTGAGTTGCTAACAAGGAAAACATGTAATCAAAACAAACCTATTGAAAAACAATGAATTTAACCAATTCATTAGCCAGATTTTCCTAGCAAATGTCATCAATTGATTGCACCAAGTTGGAGTAGCTCTGTGGCTACTGACCAGCCGGTTCATGTCCGTGGTTGTTTCAACATGTGTTTGCATAATATTAACGATTCTAATCTAACAGTAGTGATATCTTGATTTATAAATTGATTGTTATGTTTGCTACAAAAAAATGAAAGAAAACAACACCAAAAGACTAAAGAAGAATCCATATAACTGCATCCATAACGCACATTGACACTAAGTGGCGCTGTTGCTGAGAAAGAAGGAAAAACAGCTCCAAACAAGAAAAAGAAAGAAAGACAAAAGAAAGGGGAAAGGAAAAAGTACTAAATGACAACATTTATTCCCTCTGCCAGAATGTGTGTGTGTGTGTGTGTGTTTAGAGAGTGAGAATGCCTGCCCTGGAACAGATATTCCTGATTTAGGCCAAGCAACTCCACTCCCCCTATTCCAACACAGAACTTCTCTTCTTGAGATGGGACTCTGATCCACACAGAGAATATTTCATGCCTCGAATCTTAACTGTGCCGTCCCATGGCTGTGTGGCTCTGCACATCCTGAGGGACTGGGGAACAGAGGAACAGCCTGAAAAAAACAGAGAAGAATTTGGAGGACTTTTCGAAAGTGTTCCTTTTGCCTTTGCAGGCATCTTCTGAAGCTGGAACGATGTCTCTGTGCCGTTGCAGGTTAGCCTTGCTTGCAGCAGAGATCTGCACCGTGATTCTGGTGACTGGCACTGCAGGACAGAGCCAGGACAGGAGGGAGGCAGGTTCCTCCTGCTACGGAGGCTTTGATCTTTACTTTGTTCTGGACAAGTGAGTGTTCCCCGGTTTTTGCATGCTCCCCCAGTCATATCCTCCAATTAAGACTTTGAGTCTGCTAATTATGGAAGAATGTTGCATCCAAATCTTTGAGAGGATTTCTTGCACTGGATTTGCCGTTGCAGGGATTTGCCTTTCGCCAAGTGGATGGGACTTTTACCTTCCTCCTTCCTGGTAACCTGGTTGGCTGGTAGGGACGTTTAGCTGCATTGGAGTTAGGTCAAACAGGGTCAACAGGAAGGAGGAAGTTGGAAGTCCCACCCACTTTACTGTACTATAATGATGGAATACAACAATGGTGAGGTCCATACCCTCACAAGCTCCTTGCTAGGAAACACAGCGGGCACCATAATTCATGGGACAGCGACCATTGGTTTGTTATTTTGGTTCTGTATTTTAGCACTTCGACTTTGGAAGGATACAATGACAGCGAGGTCGAATTGCAGACCGTCAGCTTTAATCTCAGGGTATTACCAGAGATATTGAATGAATCGTTTAGAAATGACAGCACCCTTTGTACATAACCCCCCCCCCTTTTCCATTTTTGGGCACCAAAAACATTGGACAGTTTAACATAATGTAGGATAAAGTCATCATTGTTACAGCATCACCACCAGATGCCGGATATCTTCCCTAATGATGCTCTGCCATGCATGTACGTTTAGCATGTAAACCACATGTTCAGTTAGATTCAAAGCCGCTGATTGACTCTCAAACGATTCCCAGTTCTGTTGCTCTTGCAGTATGTTTAGGGTCACTGTGTCTGGTTGCATGATGAAGTGACGTCCCATGAGTTTGGCGGCATTTGGTTTCACCTTTTTCACTAGAACAAAAAGCTTTCTGTCAACCGTCAACTACCATGTCATTTCTAGCAACTTTCCAAACCATTATTTTCATTGCAAATTGGTGAACCTCTCGCCGATGGATTTTCATCAGTTCCACTGGTAAGCTGAGAAGGGAATCACTGTAGTCTATCGGCCATCCACCCATTTATATGGGAAAATGGGGACAAAAACTGACGACAACAAAACATATCAATGGACGTGATGTGCTGTTAGAGGTTTTAGAATCTTTTCCGGACACATCATTGAGAATATTCCGGAATGTAGGAATATGCTAGCTGGTATGTTATTGTCATGTTGCTATAGCGTAACGTTCCCCTCCTACTGGCTCCAAATGTCTTGAGAGATGGAGACTCTCTCAGACTAGTTGCTGAGATGCACATGAAAGTAACCTAACGAACTGTTAATGTAACATTGAAAAATCAGTTAGGAAAATACTTATTGTAACAATTTTATTTTTATTTTTCCCCCTCAAAAATGTCAGTTTCTTTTTCAATTTCATTGTTCACCTTATTGGTCACATTAAAGGAGGAAAAAGTTCTGACATGATATATCATTTTCAAATTTTACCTTTTTTTCACAAAACTGGCCTTTTAACAGGGGTGTGTAAAGTTTTTATATCCACTGTATATAAATTTATGATTTCCTAATACATGAAATATTCACAGGCTTTGTGTTGTGGTTGCGTAAATCAGCCAATTTACAAATCCTCAGGGTTGTCTGTCTGCCTCAAGGAAAAGCCTTGTTAAGATACCTGCCTAATCTCTGAATGTACCATATAACTCAACTCTAACCTGCTCACAGTCCCGTAATGCTGTCCAAGACTCGTGACGCACACAGTGGAAACACAAACTAACCATCTGAATAATGTTTATTTTCAAACTACTTCCTATTTCATAAGGTCCCTGTTTTTATCCATAAAGTTTTGCTGCACTTCCAAATGAGAAATGATAATAGTATAAAAACCTTTATGTTGTTTTTCTTCTATTCAATCTTATTATTATCTCTCTCTTTCGTTCTTCCACACACTCAAACCCACAGAAATATCCTATTTGAGCTTGTTTTGCTCTTAAGGGCTAAGGGCTGTTCACTGTGTCTGGTCCATTTACTCAGATGGACTTTCAATGCGGTTCCGAAGACATCTGACAAAATCAATAATAATGGAATGTGTATGGCACGAGTTCAAGGCAGAACCTCAAAGAAGATTAAGGGCCTTCGCACATTGTGTCTGGTTCGAATCTAAAACCAGAGGGCGTGTGTAGTATCGGATATGTGTCAGTTAACTAAAGTGGAGAAATACACAATAATGACATACTCATGTTGCTTTATCTGTATTCTCCATCATGCCAGATGTTGCACATACCAGTTTCAATCTGTAAAATAATGTGTAGGAATATGTTTCCTGCTAACTTGCCAACCCCACCACGTGACATTAAGAGCTGCTCTCAAACGACTTTATAGCATCATCGCACTCCTGCGCCTTTTTGTGGCGCGTTTAGCATCTGTGAGCTGACTTGAGGATAACAGCCGTACCAAAACAACTTGTTTGGTAAATGAGACTGTGGTGACAAGCGGCAGCGTTCAGAATGTGCTGGCCCTGGTCTCAACCTTTGACATTCTTAAGAGTGTCGCAGCAGATTTTAACCCCTACTACACGATACATATATAATCCAACCTTTCTTTCAGGTCAGGGAGCGTACAGAATCACTGGAATGAGATATATTACTTTGTTGACCACCTGGCTCATAAATTCATAAGGTACAGTATTGCAGCTTGTTAACTGGATAGTATTACATTATTATATCCCAAAGACTTGATGGCAAAGATGCAAAACACAGAGCGTCACCTGAAAACTAACCCTATCATGTCTCCAGTCCTCAGCTTCGGATGTCGTTCATTGTATTTTCAACAGAGGGACGGATATTGATGAAACTAACAGAAGACAGGCAAGACATAGCCCTTTTGTGATTGTGATTTTTCTATAGCCACACACAACAAATAAAGACAGGACAGAAACAACGCAGTACTTCTGAATACCTGCTCCGAAGGCCTTAGGCCAATTATTTTGTGTACATAATTTTTATACTGTGTAGATAATGAGTTAGCGACCAGACGATACGCCGCGGGTGCTAACGCTGTGTATCGTGTGCCGATGGGCGAATGTGTGAGAGCAGGGAGAAGATTCGTGCAAGCCTGGACGAGCTTAGGATGGTGCACCCTGGGGGCGACACTTACATGCACAAAGGATTCCAACGGGTGAGTTAAATGAAAACCACTAGCTCAGGATAACGGGACAACAGATTGACAAGCATGCCGGAAAAATATAAGCACCACAAAGTCTTATTTGTCCAACGTGTCCATGATTAAATTCAAAGAGAATATGCCGTCTTATAAGGGTTGATAAAGTATTCTTCAAAAATCTGCTTCTCCAGGCCAGTGAACAAATCTATTATGCTGGTGACAGTGAGTAGATATTTATATATCTTTTTTATTCAAATGAATCAGTTGAATCGAACTCCTGCTTTTATTATCACCCAGTCACGAGAGAGCTACCTGTTGAATCGAAATCAAATGATTCTTACTGGAGACGCAGAATTACAATATTTTACAATATTTTCCTTCAGTGTCAGCTAGAAAGTACATTCCGTCTCTGTTGTCTTAACTCGTTGGACCTGGTCACGCAGGTTTCCGTACAGCCAGTGTCATCATTGCCTTGACAGACGGTGAGCTGAGAGAGAATCAGTTTGATCTGGCAGAGAGAGAGGTGAGAACAAATCTGTTTATTTTAAACCCGCAGTAATGGATGCCTGGTGATATGTGGGCAACATGTGTCTATAATTCAGAGTGCAAATCTCAAACCCACAACTCACAACTAAAAATCATAATGGCCACCTAGATAATACAGGAGATTCTAGTCCTGGTGCAGGGTCTCTGCAATTTACTGTTATCATCTGGGAATATCGTATTAGACCTGTCTGATACATTGATGCTGTAGTTATCTACGCAATTTGAGCCACATTACAAATCCAACCAAGGAGGTTACTGTAATGGCGAGACATGATTCATGTTCACATTTCATGTCAAGGAGACTGTCACGATTGCAAGTCCACTGAGGACATCTAGTGGGCTAGGAGAGTATTGGGACACTTATATAACTTTGAGGTTTGCACCTGAATCAGATGTGAGTGATTAGAATGGCCACAGCTGTTTGAGATTCTGTGATTATATTTGTTATAAAAGTCATTGGGTCTTGGTACACGGTGTGGGATGTTGTCTTTATGTCATGTTACTTTGTGAAATATTATGGTGAGTGTCAGAATAAAATCTGCATCATTCCATTATAGAGAGCAAATGCAGCTGTTCACAAATTTCAGTCACAACACATGACTCAAGTATCTGTAAAAAGATGTCTAAGTCAACACCGCACTACTATGCTGGAGAACTGTTCCTCAATCCACTTCCTTAGTCCTGTGCCAAGCTGCGAGGAAGCCTACATCAGGCCGTGGATCAGAACTAAACCGTCCAATCTCAGGGTGGACACAAAAGAACCACACAACATATTTAGTCGAACACACAAAAAACTCAAACAAAAAAACCTTGGATTCTTTAGAAACTGAATCGTCATCTTTTTTTGTATCCTCACATCTACAATGTTGTATGTACATGTTCTATGTAACTGACTACACAAATGCAGTCCACTCTACATTAATATAGCATATTGAAGGAGCTTTTGTGTTCTTCTGCATGGCCTCTATTCAAACCAGGCCAGCCGATCACGTCAACTGGGTGCCTCAGTCTACTGCGTGGGAGTAAAAGACTTTAATGAAACCCAGGTGTGCCACATTCTACTGGTTTCCTTAGGGAGCAAATGAGGATATTGAGGTTGGCCAGTTGGATATGGCACTGACATTAGTGTTACTAATTTACAACTTAGTCAATAATACATCTTACGTTCCAGCTTTGGACCATAGCGGACAGTAAGGATCATGTATTTCCTGTGAACGACGGCTTTGAAGCACTTCAAGGAGTCATCGATTCAGTGAGTCGGGCAACGCAGAAACACCTGTCTGCTATTGCAGCGTGCATATATATATATATATATATATATATATAGGGCTATATATATATATATATATATTATAATAGTATATATATATTTAACAGGGCTGGAGGTTTACCGCGGTATTACGTATACATGTGTTCAACAGATGAATGCATGGCAACACCTGTGGGCACTATTTCACCTCCTCCACCTCCTCCTCGGTCTCTGTGTTTTTCTCCCTCCACATAGATCCTAAAGCGATCCTGCATTGAGATCTTGGCGGCAGAACCCTCGAGTATCTGTGCAGGAGGTGAGATTGAGAACCCGTTGTTCCAACGGGCTCCGGTTGCACGACGTTTGATCGGAATATTAACCAATTACAGACAAATCAAGAGGGGAGCGTTTATCCTCGTCAAATCGAGGCATGAATTAATCAAATGTCATAGCTTTGATGAGATCATTTTATTTCGATGTCTTTCTGGGCTCTTGGCCAGAAATAATTTGGGCAGAAGTACAGCTGGCACGGTGCCACGGGGCAGGGTTTTGTTGTTTGGGAAAGTGATTTGATGATTGCCCTTCATCATCAGAGTCTTTCCAGGTAGTAGTGACCGGAAATGGTTTTTCCCACGCACGCCACGAGGGGAACGTCCTGTGTAGCTTCCGGATCAACGACACTGCCACGTTGAGTAAGTGATAATTACGGTGCTTATATTTTACAGTCTACTAACTCTCATCCGAGCTCTGTAAGTTTGACCAATTACAGAATCATAGAAAGAGACCATGTCAGGGTGAATCTACTGGTACCAATAGAGCTGAGACAAAGGAGGGGGGTTTTAAATGTCTTCAACGACCCTTAAGAAATCCGGTGTCAGTGGTAAATGTATAAAGCGCTTGAAATAGACCTGAAACTTTAGAAAACAGCTTTTGATGACCCCACAATGTCAGCGAATTACGCAAAAGAATGCAAGAGCTGCATAAACAGATCTGAGTGGCAGTAATGTGGCTTGTTTGCTCGTCCAAAACGAATTAACTAGTGCACATGTAAGTTATGTAAGTTGTAGACTGGGTTCTGATAAGGTCAAAGCAGTAGGCAAACTTTTTCAGGTTTTCGATTTGAGCAAAAGCGTGTTGAATTTACTCCACAAATCTGAACTTGGCAACTTCAATAATTAAGGGCGAAATTCAGCTGATGGTAGAGAAGCAGAACAACGTTAACTATCCTCCTTAAGCACAAGTGGTCAGTTTCTCCCCTGTAGAATTGTGAAATATAGCACAGAATCGGGACATCCAATCATATCTTTTAATAAGCAATCATCTGTATAAGGAGATATTTGATTCCACCTCTCACGTCCAAGTTTTTTTTTCATTCTTCCATGAGGTAGTCGGAGAAATGAGGCTGTTTGTCTTGGCCACGTGTAGGAAGAAGTTTGTATGCCAGCTGCTTGAGATTCTAATGATTTCTGGTCGATCCAAACTTTAAACACACACACACACACACACAGACACACACAGACATACAGACACACAAACACACACAGATACATACACACACAGAGACATACACACACAAAATATCCCTTGCTTTGCTTTAGCTGGATAAATACGTAAGGTTTCTCAGACGTATGGAGGTGTATGTGAAACTGCAGTGCTGTGGGCACACACACACACATCATGTTCTCTCAGCCATAAAAAATAAACCACACTCACTCTGAAGGATTTTACTTCTTCAATTTCCACAAGAAGGTCCAGGAAGACAATAACAAAGAAAACATATCAACCCGTTTTTCTTATTTCAACATAGGTAGTTTGTATTCTGAACTGTTTAGAAGTAACATTATTTAATGAACATATCCAACCCTTATGTGGTGTATTTAGTTAGTTTAATTTTCCCGCTGGTTCCATCTTGTGCCGGCAGTATGACATTCATATTGGGCACACTCTTGTACAGTATATCATTTATGTACGCACACACGCACAATAACGTCTATTCTCCGATAACTCCATAGTGAAAAGGCCGTTGGTGGTGAGAGGGACCTATCTGCTTTGTCCAGCTCCCATACTGAAGGAGGAGGGGACGTAAGTGACTCTCAACATCCCCGCCGCTACAAACTTTCCCTCGACCCCCGTGTTCGCCAACCTCCAAATGAACCGTGTTGCTCCTGCGTCATACTGTCACAGCGGCCTTCGCCTGTCTCTTGAAAAATTGTTGATTAGAGGTGAACGCAGACGGTGCAGCAGGGCCACACGCTCATCATATCTTCGCCCCCCACACAGGACGGCGACCCTCCACGTCAGCATGAACAACGGCCTGAGTTTCATATCCAGTTCGGTCACAATCACCTCAGTCCGCTGCGTGAGTACCGACCGCGCAATCAACTCTACACGGCCACACGTGTCAGACGGTGGCTGAGCACGGTTCCGGGCGTCCAACCGAATGGCTCGCATTATAACGGCGCCCGTCCCTACTTATTCCGAGGAGATCAGAGAAGTCGTGTTTAGGTGAAGCTTTCAGCGTGAGCATGCCCGGTCCTCACCTTATTTCCTCCCTGTCTTCTCCAGTCTAACGGGACGTTGTTGGCCGTAGCTCTCCTGGTCCTCCTGGTCCTCCTGGCTGTACTCTTGCTGTGGTGGTTCTGGCCTCTCTGCTGCACAGTGGTAACCTCTCTCATTATCGCCCGTTCGCATACGAAACCACTTCCTGCGCCCCAGCGGATTTTAACGAGTCGACTCCTCACCCCCGGGGAGCGGCAATCGTGTTCTGGTTCGGCGTGTGACGCTAATTATTTTTTTATCTTCGCAGATCATTCACGAGCCAGCGCCTCCCGTGACGGAGGAAAGCTCTGTGAGTTAAGTTTACGTTTCTTATTACAAGCACCTTGTTCTGTAGGCCCGCACTTCCTATGGAGGAAAAATATGTTCCTAGCAGACCTCATTATAACCCTCTAATTGTTTCTGTATCTTCGTTTCCTGTTGTGTGACTTAAAAACAGCTAGCTGTCTGTGACTCAGAGAGCTGCTGACTAACATGAGCATTTCATGGAAATATCTGCGCTATCAACTTAGAGACATGTTTTTTTCAGAAGCAGATGTTCATTAGAGGCCGTTGATCACGATGACGTGGCTTGGTTGAAATATAGCAGGGCACGGGGGAACCAAACAACCATAAGGTGTCAGAACGCACCCCCTCCTCCAGGGAACTGGCGTTATATAGAGAAAATAAAGTTCTTGCATAGTTGGTCAATTTGGCACCGCATACAATCTGAGGTCATACAACTACAGCCACAGGACCTGGCAAAAGAAACGGCCTTCCGCGAAGACAGACAGTCCCCCGGTGAAATACGCAATACGGAAATTAACCATTTACCCCTTCCATAGTATGAGGTGGCTGGGAGCCAGGCACATGGACGGGTACGGCTGAACCTATGGTAGAACACATGCTGTTTTGCCATAAAGTGCACTTTCCATTTGATGGTGTCATCCACCACATTGTCCGTCTGTGAGAGCTGACAACTCCGCCCATTTTTGGAATTGGCCTGTGCATTGTGCTGCTGGGAGTCATAGCGACAATCACAAATGTGCAGGGCGATGCCTAGCTTGCCACAGCCCACATATCTGTCACTGCCAATCATGTAAACGCTGACGTCAAATGAATAGGCACAGAGAGCTTTCAAAACCAGGACCAGGACAGGTTGTTCACAACCGAGTCCTGCAGAGAAGGAACTGCAATATATCTAACAGTCTACTGACCACGGTTTCTCGGGTCAATGGTCAGCCTCAATAATCAACGTTGGATGCCTTGTGGTTCTGAGGTCGCAGGTGAGGGGATTTGTCCGTAGCCAATGGTGCATTTGAATCTCTCATCAAGGATACATCAGACAATGTGTTCCTCACACAACGAGCAAAGATCTAAATGTTCTTACCGATCGTGTGTTGTACTCACTGACTCACTGAAGGGGAACGAGCTGCATCACGAATGCAGAACCTTTTTCAAAACGCCCTCTTTAGACCATTCGTAGGAGTCACAAATGTCCCCAAAAATTAAGTAGAGTTGAGTTAGGCCTTTACGCTATGTCAGAGAGAGTGGCACTCATTCAACAGGGTCACTGATTAGAGGATCAAAGGCTCCTCACAAAGGACCTAAAAATGTAATATCCCACAGAAACAATTGTCAAGAAGATCACAGCGTTTATTCACCGTCCAGTAGCTATGTGAAATGTCACAAAAAAACCTCAAACACAACTACACACTGAAGCCCCTACTCACAGGTTAACAGATTGTAGAGTTTTAACTAGCCGCATCTAAAGAGTCAGCTCCACTCGTTATATTCAGCTAAATCTCAATAATATCAACCGGCCACGCCCATCAACAGGCCACGCCCATCAACAGGCCACGCCCATCAACGGGCCACACCCATCAATAGACCACACCCATCAATAGGCCACACCAATCAATAGACCACACCCATCAATAGGCCACACCCATCAACAGGCAGGATGGCAGCCATGCGTGAACGTTGTAACTCACTAAAAGTCCCAGGCCAACTCCAAACACGGAGGTCGTGCTATATCATTACTCTTTCAGACTTAAACAGAAAATGACGTTACGCGTCCAAGACCCTGGGGCTTGTTGTACTGGGATGGTTACTGGTTGAAGTAAAACAAAGGCACCGGAAATAGCTCTCGTTTCTTTCTTGCAAGGATGAGGACGAGGATGGGTACCCCAAGAAGAGATGGCCCACAGTGGACGCCTCCTACTACGGTGGCCGCGGTGTCGGCGGCATCAAGAGAATGGAGGTGAGATGGACGTACTGCCTGTTGTCCTCTGGCGATGACACGTCACCCTACAGTCACCATAGTCACATTCCCCACGACAAACCAGGGGGCGTGTTCTTGTACAGGTCCGTTGGGGCGACAGGGGTTCCACGGAGGAGGGGGCCAAACTGGAGAAAGCCAAGAATGCACGCGTCACGCTGCCGGAGCAGGAGTTCGACATGCCACCGACACGCACGCTAAATAACGGCATGCGCAAACCCGCCAGCCCACCGAAGTGGTACTCACCCATAAAGGTAGTGTATTCATAAAGGTGGTGTATTCATAAAGGTGGTGTATTCATAAAGGTGGCGTATTCATAAAGGTGGCGTATTCATATAGGTGGCGTATTCATAAAGGTGGCGTATTCATATAGGTGGCGTATTCATAAAGGTGGCGTATTCATAAAGGTGGCGTTTTCATAAAGGTGGCGTATTCATAAAGGTGGCGTATTCATAAAGGTGGCGTATTCATAAAGGTGGCGTATTCATAAAGGTGGCGTGGCGTATTCATTTTCATAAAGGTGGCGTTTTCATAAAGGTGGCGTATTCATAAAGGTGGCGTATTCATAAAGGTGGTGTATTCATAAAGGTGGTGTATTCATAAAGGTGGCGTATTCATAAAGGTGGCGTATTCATAAAGGTGGCGTTTCATAAAGGTGGCGTATTCATAAAGGTGGCGTATTCATAAAGGTGGCGTATTCATAAAGGTGGCGTATTCATAAAGGTGGCGTATTCATATAGGTGGCGTATTCATAAAGGTGGCGTATTCATAAAGGTGGCGTATTCATATAGGTGGCGTATTCATAAAGGTGGCGTATTCATAAAGGTGGCGTATTCATAAAGGTGGCGTATTCATAATGGTGGTGTATTCATAAAGGTGGTGTATTCATAAAGGTGGCGTATTCATAAAGGTGGCGTATTCATAAAGGTGGCGTATTCATAATGGTGGTGTATTCATAAAGGTGGTGTATTCATAAAGGTGGTGTATTCATGTCCTAGTTAACCATAAAAACTAAGAACGTCACAAACATTTCTCAGCATTTTCACGTTGCAATAGTAATGGCAGAAAAGTTTTTACTGTTAGTTTTTTTCAATCTAGCAATCGTTTGGTTAATGATTAATGCTCTATACACACCCCTGCATGCCACTCCAAAGTTAATGCTAATATTCAATTGGTTATGGATTTGAAATAAATAATTTCATTAAAGAATTAAGAATTTCATTTAAACCTTTTCAATAGCAGGTCATGGTTGAGGGTTTGTCTTTTTTTTTACATTTGGCTTATAAAATGGTCTTTAGAATAACAATTCATGAGGACCAGTGAAACAGAGGAAGGAAACATATATTAGCATGGAAACATATTTAACCATTTAACACAGTTTTTTCAAAAGTCTAAATATAATTACCTCGAAATTACCTGTTTCAAGAATTGAAAGCAGTTACCAGTAACAGAGAAAGAAGACAAGGGAAATCAAATCTCTCTATGGCCTTAATTCGATTTCCTCTGTTGAGATGGAGAGGTGGAATGTGGGGGTGAAATCTCATCTTTCACCAGATGTAAAAATTAAGATAGTTTCTAGCATATAATATTCTGCTACAAATGACAGAAACACGCAGCTGGCATGTCAATAGACTTGGGTTCACTCTATATTTCAGGTTGAATATCTCTGGCTGTGCTTTACATAGAAAGTCGTCCCTCTTCTCAGCAGAATCTCAGCTTTAAAAAACATACATAGTCGTTCATAGCATATTTGTTTCTGCTACAGTTTAAATCAGGTGTCACCGACTTAAATTGTCATTAGAGAACGTAATTGGTATTTGCAACACAATCCACAAATCTATTAAAAATGTACTCTGGCTTCGATCGCCACCAAAAACCAATAAAATCATACAACTTGTCCATTATGTTGCAGTCAGCGATATGAGCGGTAATGTGAACCAGACATAAACTGAGCCAACTTAAAAAAAATAAAATAAGTACATCCATCTGCACAGCAGTGGGGATTTGCTCCTAGTCCCAATGCAAATTGTATCTGTTATTACATTCTGAATTATATAAATGTCCAACTATTAGGTTTAATCAAATTCGATTTGGACAGACAAGTTAATTTATTTAAGAGCAGTACGTTTGAGATGTGAAACACGCAAGTCTCGTTCATTTGACACATCTTTAATGAAAACGGTATTCTCTTTTGGAGAGCCATGACCCCAGTGGTCACAGTCCAGACTCAATCTACATATTTGTGACTCACTGCTGGAAACCAAGGTTAAAAACCTGTCTCCATCTGTTTCCTATGAATCTGTTCATCTATGAAACGGTCATTAAACATTTAATCAGAATACAGTAAGTATTTTAATTAAATGACAGATGTAAGGACACAGTCAGTGAGTGAGTCAGGCAATGTCACTTATTTACGTAAAAGAATTCAGATGAAATACTAGTATTTTACATTAGCTTTTTCTTGATTTGGCATTAACAAGTAACATCATTTTGTGTTATACGTGTGGCCAATTCAATATAAGAATTGAAAAACTAAATCAATTCAGACTTGAGCCCGTCCTGCCCTTTAAAGCCCAGTTTCCAATCAAAACAACGCTGCAGTATCAGCGTAGCCAGAACTTTTGTCTCATAACAGTACAGTCAGCTGGATGAGTAACGCGAACCAGACGTGGACCGAGGCAACCTCTGGATGGAGGAAACCTGCCCGGCTGAAGAGAAGCTGGCGCAGGTCCCAACAAAATACACTCCTTGCCGTTTATCGGTACCTGTCCGACTGATTCTTATACGGAGACACGTGGCTTTCGGTAGGCAACGTGTCAGGCAGCCAAGGAGCCTCACAGAGATGGAACGGCAAAGGGACACGTGAATGTCCAACTAACCAACATCCCTGCATGCAGACAATCCAAACAGGCAGAGAATCCAAACAGGCAGAGAATCCAAACAGGCAGACAAGCCAAACAGGCAGAGAATCCAAACAGGCAGAGAATCCAAACAGGCAGACAAGCCAAACAGGCAGAGAATCCAAACAGGCAGACAAGCCAAACAGGCAGAGAATCCAAACAGGCAGACAAGCCAAACAGGCAGACAATCCAAACAGGCAGAGAAGCCAAACAGGCAGACAATCCAAACAGGCAGACAATCCAAACAGGCAGACAATCCAAACAGGCAGACAAGCCAAACAGGCAGACAATCCAAACAGGCAGACAAGCCAAACAGGCAGACAAGCCAAACAGGCAGACAATCCAAACAGGCAGACAATCCAAACAGGCAGACAATCCAAACAGGCAGACAAGCCAAACAGGCAGACAAGCCAAACAGGCAGACAAGCCAAACAGGCAGACAAGCCAAACAGGCAGACAAGCCAAACAGGCAGACAAGCCAAACAGGCAGACAAGCCAAACAGGCAGACAAGCCAAACAGGCAGACAATCCAAACAGGCAGACAAGCCAAACAGGCAGCCAAACAGGCAGACAATCCAAACAGGCAGACAATCCAAACAGGCAGACAATCCAAACCGGCAGAGAAGCCAAACAGGCAGACAATCCAAACAGGCAGACAAGCCAAACAGGCAGACAATCCAAACAGGCAGACAAGCCAAAAAGGCAGACAATCCAAACAGACAGACAATCCAAACAGGCAGACAATCCAAACAGGCAGACAAGCCAAACAGGCAGACAAGCCAAACAGGCAGACAATCCAAACAGGCAGACAATCCAAACAGGCAGACAATCCAAACAGGCAGACAATCCAAACAGGCAGAGAGGCCAAACAGGCAGACAATCCAAACCGGCAGACAATCCAAACCGGCAGACAATCCAAACAGGCAGACAAGCCAAACAGGCAGCAGCCAAACAGGCAACGAGCCAAACAGGCAGACAAGCCAAACAGGCAGACAAGCCAAACAGGCAGACAAGCCAAACAGGCAGACAAGCCAAACAGGCAGACAATCCAAACAGGCAGACAATCCAAACAGGCAGACAATCCAAACAGGCAGACAATCCAAAAGGCAGAAGCCAAACAGGCAGACAATCCAAACAGGCAGACAAGCCAAACAGGCAGACAAGCCAAACAGGCAGACAATCCAAACAGGCAGACAATCCAAACAGGCAGACAATCCAAACAGGCAGACAATCCAAACAGGCAGAGAGGCCAAACAGGCAGACAATCCAAACCGGCAGACAATCCAAACCGGCAGACAATCCAAACAGGCAGACGAGCCAAACAGGCAGACGAGCCAAACAGGCAGACGAGCCAAACAGGCAGACGAGCCAAACAGGCAGACAAGCCAAACAGGCAGGCAAGCCAAACAGGCAGACAAGCCAAACAGGCAGACAATCCAAACAGGCAGACAATCCAAACAGGCAGACAATCCAAACAGGCAGACAATCCAAACAGGCAGAGAAGCCAAACAGGCAGACAATCCAAACAGGCAGAAAAGCCAAACAGGCAGACAATCCAAACAGGCAGAGAAGCCAAACAGGCAGACAATCCAAACAGGCAGACAATCCAAACAGGCAGAGAAGCCAAACAGGCAGACAATGTTGCTGTTCATGTATGCTTCATATTGTTATGTGTGACGTAACGCTGTTCTTTATTGTGCCCGTCACTGTTCAGGGCAAGCTGGATGCCCTCTGGGTGTTTTTAAGAAAAGGTTATGATCGGGTGTCTGTGATGAGACCTTACCCCGGAGACAAGGTAAGGCACAAAGACAAATAGCATTGAGTTACTGCGAATACAGTACATACACCTACTGTCTCTGCACAGTGTGGGCCGTTACAAGGACATCATTAAAGGACTGATGCTCTGCTATTCTAAAGGGCAGAGAGCTCACAGGGGCCTTTTCTTAGGGGCCCTTTAGTGTGATAATAAGGCCCACTGGCCCGATCGCTTGGTAAATATATACGCAGGTACGCAGGAAAAGCAGAACGGAGAGGTAACAATTCAGGAGGCAGAAACCGCACTGCCTAATGCCTAGGTCCACGCTGTGTCTGTCTGTGCAAATCCTCAAGAGAAAAATCTCAAATCCCTGGAAAAGCAACGGAAAGATGAAAGTCTGAAGCCAAGACCACAGCCTGAGGAGCAAAGCAGACAGAATGGAAAATGAAGTGGGGGAGGTTTCTGCCTACCATCTTTGTTTTTTCGCTCCCTCTCGTTTGCCACTACTTTTTCAGAACTCCTTAATAACTGGTTTTCCGTCTAAGAAAAAGAGTGGGTGTTTTCATTATCTCGCTAAACACTCCTCCTCACAGAACGCTGGCAACGCTGAAAACCAATTAAATGCTGAGACTAATTAAAACCGCACCGCCAATCAGCTCGGCCTAATACTCAAACCACATCCAGACCGGCAGTAAATAAGAGACATGAAAGGTTTCAGCAGTCAGTATTAATAACTTGTGCTCCATTAAGACAGTACAGGAAGACACAAGTTAGCCTGGCATTTGAAGGCTAAAGAATTTCGCAAGCTGAATGGATATGTTCAAACGTGCTGGATCCATTAAGGACTCTCCCGGTACTTTTTGCCTTAGCCCGGGTTTCACGTGGTCCCGGATACAGCTGTGAATAACAAGAGTGTACAAATCAACAGCATTTGCCACCTCAGTAGAACTCGACTGAATTGACTTGACATTTATAGATGAGCAGAGGAGCTGGCACTTATTCAGACAGAGAAACAACGGCGAGAACGAGAGATTGATTATTTTCCATACTGGTCATATTTGAACGAAGTTTATTAAATCCGTCGTCGGTGGCTAATATACACCAATCATATACACCAGTCTCTAATTGATCTCCTCCTCGTTGATTAGGTCTGTGTTGACTCCTTACTCCTTGCTCCTACCTACAGGGGAGGTGCATTAGTTTCACCCGGGGGAAATCCTACCCAGCTCCTCGTTACCCGATCTACAACCAGCCCTCCACGCCCATCTACAGTCTGCCTCACGCCTACGGTCATCCCTCCTCAGCGGGCACACTCTCCCGCATGCCCCCCTCGCCCACCTCCACACTCCCGCCCCTGCCGACCACGCCCCCTCCTTCCTGCATCACCCCTCCGCCGTACACCCCGCCTCCGAACCGAGCTCTGCCGCCCGCATCTCCGACTTTCTCCTCCCCTGTTGACCCGCACACGCCCCCGAGCTTTGACCCTGCCATGCCCCCTTCCCCGACTGGCGCTCTCCCCTCGCCCCCACAGGCTCCGCCCTCGTGCAGAGCTCCTCCTCCTTCACGCCCGCCCCCACGGCCATCTGACCAATGCCTGTGAGGATGAGAAGGTCAAAACGTCCGTCAAAGAAATAAGCCACGTGGACTCTGAAGGCTCTGAGAACGTCCTCAGTTTCTTTGCTCCACCCATCCACACTGCTATAAACAGACGAACAGAAGGTCCTGAGAACGTCCTCAGTAGTGTTTCTTCGCTCCACATATCCACAGTGATATAAACAGACAAACAGGAGGCTCTGCTCTTGGCCATTGAATCACTTTCTACTCCAGAGAGAAGATGAGCTATTGATCGGTCAACCATTACATTTCTCACATGCTCTATTTAAAAGGGACCAGAAAGATACTTTTTTATACTATAAGAATTTCTGAAAAACCAGCTCCATGTCGTACAAGGCCGTGGCTTATTTGAGCCATCAAGGACAGGATTTAGTCCGTGGACGTGCGTTATTCTGATTGGTTAACGTGTTTGATTGGTTAACGTTATTGGTTAAAAATTCAGCGTTTTGTTTTTGAAAATGTTATGGCATTTTCTACATAGTTTGGTGCAGCTGTGTTGTGCAGCTGTGTTGCTTACACAACTACCGCCCCAAAAACTTTAGTGGTTTGCTTCATTAGTAGATGCAAAATAACAACTACTCGTAATACCCAAGAAATCATTCAGTAAGTGTGTACTTATCGTGAGGAATGATAGTTATTGTGAAAAAGAATAAATTACATTTGATTACATAAAGATCATGTAAATAGTTTTTAAAGCCAAGCGAATTAAGCCTGTTCTGGGGTCTGTTACAAGCAACTGGACAATTGGATCCTGTTACTTCTGTTGGTGAACGATGCTGATGAAAATTTAAAAAAAAGCTCTACTTGGTAAAAAGAAAACTTTTGACAGGTGTACTGTACGCTAATGTGACATTTGTATATGTTACCAATTAGAATTCCCATTGGAAATCAACAAATCAGTTGTGACAACAATTGACAACATCTAACAGAGTGACCATTGGCTGTTCTGGGGAATTCTGACGATGTCACCACTGTGGCATCAATATTCCTGCAAAGTGATGAGTTTCTGTAACGTGTGTATTGAATGTTTTTGTTTTTCATACATGTATTTTGCATATGTATAGAATGTACAGAACGTATCCTTTTTTTGGTCCATAAAAATAAAACATACAATTACAACATAAAGACTGCCTGTATTCTTACCTTATCACTTGCTTTTCGCTGAAAATATTTGCATACGATCTAAATCAAAAATGTCAACAAGTATGCAAAATAGTTTGTCTCAGGTTATTACAGCTGCATGAAAATGCGTTTCTGAGTGTTAGGTGGATGCCAAGTACTCATGTCCAGTGTCATTTGGTCATTTGTGTTGACATAAAGATGTTTTACTGGTGGTTGTGTGACTTCGCCTTAAATGAGATCATCAGCAAACTCCAATCTCCATGATATATCATAACTGTGACCGCACCCCTGCTCACCACTCGACCCGACCCTCCTCGTCGTCGTCGTCAGAGGATGCAGCTTTCAAAGACTCGACCTCGGTTATCTGGCTTCTCCAGACATATTGCTTGTTCCTTCACTCGTAAAGCACATTGAGATTTCATGAAAAGCTTTAGAACTTCACGAAATTGCACAAATAATTGTGTGGATGTACAAATTATCACGATGACACCCAGTGCAGTTTCCTGCCAGGCCACATCCTGGACTAAAAAACAAATAACTTCACAGGGTTACCGTGGGTACGGGCCTACCGTGGGTACGGGCCACCACAGTTTCTCACATCCACAGAGTCCAACAGTGTGACAGACCTGTAGCTCATCAGACCTGTAGCTCATCAGACCTGTAGCTCATCAGACCTGTAGCTCATCAGACCTGTAGCTCATCAGACCTGTAGCTCATCACCATAGCTCTTTTGGACGGCACATTCTCACAATAACAAAGAGAATATAACAACACTTCACTTTCCACACGGTATTAATAGGACAACAGGCAAAATACACTTCAGAAACATAACAATGGGACCAGAACAAACGATTTAAACAACTACCACTCGACAGTGAGTACAATAACTTTATTTAAAATAACCTTTTTGTTAACACAGAAGTTGAATGCAATAGTTAAAGAAAAAAATGTAAACGTTCTTTGTCATGCTCAGTGCGTTTCGTCACAAAGCATCAGACACAACCGTTGAGGAAACCCCAGCTGAGAGCACCAGTCCAGCTACCCTGACCTCCTCAAACCCATCCAACGAAAGGACGTCCAGACCAACTGAAGCTATAGAGGCATTCAGAGAAATTACAGCACATACCAGTATACACACACGCACAATTTGATCAACACCACCGTTCAAATGTCCGGGGTCACATAGAAATTAAAAAGGTTTCCCATGAAACCCTTGGACGTTTCAGCCTGCCCAGCTCTCTAGTATGCAACATGGGACAAGATTGGATTATTCGCTTACAGAGTAATCTACCAATTTGAATAAAATGTACACAGTTATTACGGAGATGTAATGTGTAAATGTACATGGAGCCAGTAAACAGGTTGCTATTAATATACGGTAAAATGCATGCATTTGATTATTTCTTCTTTTTTCCTTTGCATGAACTGTGCTATATAAATACACTTGCTTGCATGCTTTCTTCACGTGTCCTTGTTGGAAATAATCAATGTTATTCCCTTCACCTGCGAATAACATTCTGGCTCATAAGTGTATATATATATGTATATACACACTTAAGTACTAAAGCCTTAAGGTAGCATATAGACATTTGTCTTTTCCTATGGTCTGTAGGTTTAAAATCATTACTGAAACGCTGTTATACACGGTAGAGAAAAGAGTACACTGTAAATTTTGATGGATGGTACAGTACATTTTCATAAATAGCGATTAACCTCTGAACTAACACATTAAATAGATAATCGCAGCAACATTTACAGACCTACATTAAAAACATCCTTTAAAAGTATTTTTGGTAAAAACTTAAATAACTATGTTAACCGGTGAAGATGAGAACTGCATATAACAGTGGCCAATAGACAACAAAAACACCACAGGCATTGATGGAAGAGTTTGGTCAGGCCTAGGAATGGATCGCTTGTTTTAAACGAGTTGAATAAACACAGAGGTATTCTTTGATTAATATTCAATTCCCCCCCAGGAGTCTACAAAGTCCTAGAACTAACCGAAATAAACCCGCACAACATTGAATTGTCACCAAACAATTGCTATAAAAGTGAAAGTGCAGACAGAAACGACATTGGCCAAACTCTCTATATGACTGCGGTATTACTGTAAACATTTGACACTGACGAGATCCAGCGTCATCAACTCATCAATACAGTTATCATTCAGTACTACAATAGTATTATTCAAGTCTAACCATATAAAAGCTGTATAGGGATTAGTACATTATTAACGTATGTTACAATGATTGACATAATACAAAATGATATTTGAAGTCGTGTGAAAAAGTAAGTACACCGCCGTATGGAAAGTTGTCTGTTTTTACAATTCCAGAAACCGCAATATGTATAATCAATATGTATATACATCATAACCTTCACACACTGCATGATAATACCTCGCAAACATTTTTTAACAACAGGCTCCTTTGTCTGAAACAGCTTCCTGTAGCGTTGTTTCTATTAACGGCCTGTGTGATTGGACAACATGTTTCTGTTATTAACAGTACCGTTATTTAATTGTGTCATGTTCCAGGGCTTTTCTGGATACACGGTCTGCTTCTAACCCATCCAGAGTTGGATATCAGAAGTACTGAGCTTTAAGCTTGAGCATGGCCATTCCATCATTCTCCATGGATACTTCCATTTGTACTTCGAATGGCTTGGAAATGGCTTTGTGACACCTCGTAAAACTCACAGGCATCCATAACCTTTCCTCTGGGGAAAACCCAAAACAGGTTTTCAGAATGTGGGTTAAGACAAAGAAAGTTATTAACCGTTGTGGAAGGCAGGACCCTTCTAAGTGACACCTTCTTTGGTGAACCGATTCAAATATTTGCTGCGTTCAGAAATTGCATTTCTGTTCATTTTAATTGCATAAAAGGTTTTAAAAGGTGCTAGTAATTTAGCTTAAATTTAAACCTATTCATGCCTATACCTATACACACACCTTTCCATGGTTTACTTTTCACCAGACTGTAAAGAAAGTGTACAAACACAAATACTTCTCTTGAGTTCTTCTTTTGCCTTTCCATTGAACACTTCTCAAACACAACAAAGATGTAGATCATCCTTCGTACATCGAGTGAAATCATTATGGAATGTTGTTCGTTTCCAGTCCTCACGTGATGCTAATAAAGCGCTGCAAACCATAAAAATTCTTAAAACCAACCTGCCTGTGTACCAGAGGGTGGCTGGTACTGGTACTGGTACTGGTACTGGTGCTGGTACTGGTACTGGTGGTACTGGTACTGGTACTGGTGGTACTGGTACTGGTACTGGTGGTACTGGTACTGGTGGTACTGGTACTGGTGCTGGTGGTACTGGTACTGGTACTGGTGGTACTGGTACTGGTGGTACTGGTACTGGTGGTACTGGTACTGGTACTGGTGGTACTGGTACTGGTGGTACTGGTACTGGTACTGGTGGTACTGGTACTGGTGCTGGTACTGGTGCTGGTACTGGTGGTACTGGTACTGGTACTGGTACTGGTGGTACTGGTACTGGTGGTACTGGTACTGGTACTGGTGGTACTGGTACTGGTACTGGTGGTACTGGTACTGGTGCTGGTACTGGTACTGGTACTGGAATAACATGACCTGGGTCATATAATGCTGACCGGATCCAGTCTTTAGGTGCCGGCACTAAACAGAAGCCAGCTGTGAAATGTGGCTAACATGTGCGGGTCAAGGCTTTCCCTGCGGACATCTGGGTTGAAAAGGAGCCCTCAGGAACGGGTCCCCAAGAGCTCTGCCTCCAATGGTCCAGGAGTGGAGGGGCCCAACAGCCACCGAGCCCACAGCAGCTTGCTGCCCCACATTAGAGACCACACAGTGGGCTGCTACTGGCTGCTGGGGCAGGAGGACCTCCTTGCACCGAGAGTACCTGGGCTGGACCTGCCAGATGAGGGGCTTTGGGGCAGTAACGGGGGTGACCTGGGCCTTTCCCTGAATACTGGGAAGTACACGGCTGTCGGAGCGATGGCTGTTGGGCTGGACCTGCCGGGAAGAAGTGTGGTTGGGCTGGACCTGCCATGATGATGTGCTGTTGGGCTGGACCTGCCCTGAAGAAGTGTGGTTGGGCTGGACCTGCCGTGAAGAAGTGTTGTTGGGCTGGACCTGCCGTAAGGGAGTGTTGTTGGGCTGGACCTGCCATGAGGATGTGTTGTTGGGCTGGACCTGCCGTGAAGAAGTGCTGTTGGGCTGGAACTGCCATGAGGATGTGTTGTCGGGCTGGAACTGCCATGAGGATGTGTTGTTGGGCTGGACCTGCCGTGAAAAAGTGTTGTTGGGCTCGACCTGCCGTGTGGGAGTGTTGTTGGGCTGGGGCGATTGGGAGACAGGGACCACAGCCCCGGCCATCTCCCCCCTCTTCCAAAAAGGCGCCCGGAGGAAAGGATCTGATGGTAGGGCAGGCTGGAAAGAGGAGTTGGGAAATGCATTGTCCTTCCCTGCCATCTTGAAGGGGGCCTGCAGGAATATGTCAGTGGAGGGGTCCGGACACAGCAGAGTTGGAGGTGGCAGGCAACGGGACTTGCCAGCCTTGACTGGGTGGTCAGGGGTCTGGGTACAAGACAGCAGTTGGGAGTGGCTCTCGAGTTTAGACAGGGAGGGGTGTATGGTGCTTGGCTGGGCTACGGAGACTTGGAGAACGTGTCTGTCCTTCAGTCTCGAGCCTTCATTCCCGACAGAGCCGGTTGAAGATTCCCGGTGGTCAGGTTCCCTCTGATGACCTGTGGTTGGCACAGAAGACAACAGTCAGACCTTTTCAACCGGACAGTTGAATTTTAAGCTTTGCCCTAATGACTATTTGTGAACTTCCTGAACACAAGACATTGGCTTTCAATCCACATACAACTGTCCAATCGGTAGTTGGCACTGCTTTTTTTAACCGTAACAACGCTTGACCCATATAACTTCCTGGCTGGACGAGCAGTATTTTTATATACATTTGGACTGGCATGCCGAATCTGGCAAAGAAACGTTGCTTTTGCAGTAAGACATGTGGAGAGTAAACAAATCATTGGAGTGCTTTCAAGGATATCGGGATGAAAGCATTGGAGATACGTGGATCTAATTTCTCACATTGCCCAACCCACTTGAAATGTTTCATTTGTACAGAACAAAAAAGAAAAAAATCACGAGGAATAAAAAAACAAGGACGCTACAATCAGGTAAAAAAAATGACAGGATGAAAAGAACTATAATCACATTGAACTTACCGGCAAACTTATAAAAGCGTATGACGCGACGACACAAAACAGTGCAATTAAACAAAAATGATTGATTCTGTTTCTCTCTTTAATAGTCGGATACAGTGGCATGAGACAGACACAAGACGGGGTGACGGAACAAGCAGGCAGGCATGCAGATTCGGACAGAGGCAGGTCTTACCTGGTCAGAGCGCAGACTGACTGCGAGGTTAGAGTGCAGTTCCAGAAGCGGCTGGTTAACGGGGTTGACCCCGGTTTAAAAAAGATCGTTAGTGGAATTAACACTGTGTGTGAGTGCTCGGAGATGTGCCCGGTGATATTTTCTCACCGCGAGGGTTTAGGCATCCGCAGAGACCTCAGAGCAGAAACGCCACTGAAACCTACTCTAAATGTCACTCAGATGTGCTATTAACCCTCTGTGCAGAAATAATTAGAAGAAGTGATTGCCGTTTATTTGCCCGACACGATTGCGTTGATTTTGCTGAAGTCGAGGTGCGTCAAACAAATCAGCTAGACAAAACATCAGCGCTCTCCCCACTCGCCTGTCAATCTACCAATCCATTATGTCGACCACTCGGCCAACATTTAGGCTGGGTCAAAGGCCAACGAATTCCTCGAGTTGCTCAATTAACACTCCACACAATTGTACATTCACGCGTATATATATATATATATATATATATATATATGTTTATTCCACATCCCTTTCTTAGTTGTTCTTCAGTTATCTCACAAAAATAGAACACAGATATACACAGCTCTGACGCAGGACTGGCTGTCGTAAAGACGGGGACCCAGAACATTCAACAGAACAATGGTCATCAAAAACAGCGTTTTTACTTTTGGCAAAACAACAACAACAACAACAACAACAACAACGTACCATGAAGCTCCTCTGTTTGCACGACAACACGAGTTTTTAAACGAACTACCTGGATGGCGAGACCTTCACTGAGGACAACAGCACAGTGATGTCTACAGGAAGAAGCAAGGATTGCATAGGGTCAATATAGCCACATGAGTATCTGTAGATGACTGGACTGTGGAGTCGTGCGTATGAGGGGGAGGGGCGAGATCAGAACTTGGGCCTTCCATTGGTCGCACTCGTCTCCCAAAGCCCGAGGTAAACGAGACACACCGTTAGATGATTTTGGGTTAGCAAGGGCAGTCGGTTGGCATGCCTCGGTTCGAGCACTGCAGAATGTCCTGTTCGCCGGTCGTTCCTTAACATGTCCAGAGCGATATTGCGCCGTTCCGTCTTCACGCGTGGTACAGCTGACGAGTTCTGTTCGGGCCCCGCCTACCGATACGAAACCCACTACCTCCAGAACCGTGTATATGACACACGTTACGGTACAATGACGACCTGATATGATGAGTATTGATCACTATCAGAAACCGATTGGACTCCACCCCAGGTGGTCCACGGTGACACATTACGCTCAGTGGCTCCCTCTCTGGGCAGAAAGTGACTTTGCGCTATTCAAGAGGACCCGTGCTTCTTAATGTGACCTCATCGTTGATGTCAGTGTTATTGCAGTGAAGTCAAACGACGTCAACGAACGCGTCACGTCCAACAACTCAGACTGGCAAAGAGTCACATTGTTACAGGTCCACAAGTACACACACACACACACGCACACACACACACACACACGTACGCAAACACTGTACCGACACACAAGAACAAAACAGTCAACAACAGTCATGCTTCGATATGCCTTTTTTATGTCAAGC
Organism: Dallia pectoralis; assembly: GCA_029465975.1. NCBI lineage: Eukaryota > Metazoa > Chordata > Actinopteri > Esociformes > Umbridae > Dallia > Dallia pectoralis. The sequence goes on along the minus strand of CM055760.1, from coordinate 8,679,662 downwards.
GCGTGTGGAGAAAGCATGGCCTCATTGAGCGGCACCCAAGTGGAGACCGCGGCTGTGAGCCTTAACAGCGCTTTGACCATACGACACGGCGACCGTATGACACAGTATGACACGGTAAAGCTCCCTGATGTGGGGGTCACAATGCACAAGTCACTGTGTTTACGGCCTAATCCTCCATGGTGAAGGCGGAGTACGTAAACGGACACAGCTTGGAGGGGGAATACTACCCAGGCCAACCCTCAACAGATCAAAGCTAGGATTGTCATAACTGTTGGTTTCGCAAAATGTCCCCTGATAGTTTCTAAAGGGAGATATATGGCCCGGGAGAAGAAAAACACATTCCCAAACAGAGCAGCACAAACTGGAAAAAACATAAGTATTTTGCTATAATTAGTAATCTTAAGAATAATATGTGTGTGTGTGTGTATGTATATACACACACCGACACACACACACACACACACACACACACACACACACACACACACACACAGACAATACCTTTCAAACGTTTGGGATCACTTAGAAATGTCCTTGTTTTCTATTGAAACACACAACCAATCAAAGGTTTGGGATCACTTATAAATGTACTTGTATTAAAATAAAATAAAATTTATCAGAAATGCAGCGATAACTGTTGTAGTTGGAATATAACCTTGTTTTCAATCTTGACTATAACCAATTACTCTATTTATTTTGCTAAATATCCTTTACAAACGACAAGTATGTTTTCATGGAAAACAAAGACATTTCTAAGTGAACCCAAACTTTTGAACGGTAGTGTACATGAAATAAGTTTGAATAGGAAATTTAGTGAAAACTTTCAAATATTTCTTTTGTTAAACCATCCTCCACTTGGAGCAATTACTGCCTTGTAGACCATTGACATTCTGTCAAGTTTGATGAAGTGATCTGAAGGGTTTTTGCCCGATGCTTCTTGAAGCACCTCCCACAAATTTGATTGGCTTAATGAGCTGTTTTTACGTACCATACGGTCAAGCTGCTCTCAGAACAGTTCAATAGGTTTCAGATTCGCCGAATGTACTGGCCACTCAATTATAGACAAAAAAAAACACCTGACTGCTTCTGCCCTAAATAGTTCTTGCATAGTTTGGAGCTGTGCTTTGGGTCATTGTCCTGTTGTAGCAGGAAGTTGGCTCAAATCAAGCGGCGTCCACAGGATATGACATGGCGTTTGACTATGGAATTATACTCCAACTTTCTTCAAGATCCTTTGACCCCGTACAAATATCACACTTTACCACCACCAAAGTACCCCCAGACCAGCACACCACCTCCACCACACAAGATTGATGGCATCAAGCACTCCTCTAGCATCGTTTCATTTGGTGTGCATCGCACGGATGTTCGTTCTTCTTTGTGATCCGAACAGCTCAACAGCTCTTGAAATATGTTTTTTTCGTCGCAACTCTGCTTAGAATGCCAGCATCCCGAAATCACCTCTTCACTGTTGACTTTAAGACTGGTGTTTTTGTAGTTACTATAAGCTAACAATTGAGGACCTGTGAGGCCTGCATTTGTCAAACTAGACACTTTAAAGTGTCCGCTCTCTAATAATGAGCCTCCCACTACTCTTTCTACCTGGTTACCCGCTTTCTACCTGGTTACCAGCTTTCTACCTGGTTCTAGCCTGCTTGCACACTTCTGAGAAGGGAGTGGTACACAGCATTGAATGAGATCTTCCGTTTCTTGAGAAGAATACACTGATGAGTTTCAGAAAAATGTAGGCCTGTCATTGAACCCACAATTACACAAATAATCCAAATATCTGGATGCTCCAGATACCCAACTAGTCTACAGAATCTAGTCTACTTAATCTGCACAACAGTGTTTGGGGTTAACATAATTGGAAAAAAAGTGTTTTTTAATGATAATCTGGTCTTTTAAAATGAAAACCATTGAAACATAGGACTTACGGTTGCTGATAATGGATGCCCATACACCTATATTCCATTAGAAACGAGACGATACCGGCTACAATTGTCATTCACAACATAAAAAATGTGTTCACCGTATTTCTGATCAATTTGATGCTATTGAAAAAGGACAAAAATTTGTTTTTAGAAAACACTTCACATTTCCAAGTGACCCCAAACGTTTGAAAGGTAGTGTGTATATATATATATATATATGCATCTTTATTTATAGACTGATATTCAATTCATACATTCATACTCTAACACTACTCCAATTCACATGTAATATTAGCGATATATGAAATAAACATTTAATATTAGCTATTGGAAATAAACATTTCAATATCTTTTTTCCACAATGTAAGCCATGAAGATGAATGGGGAACAAAGGATATGTTCATTGGGGCAACGTCCATGGCTATTGTAGAAACACATATGTTTATATTATGCAGGGCCAAGTAAAGACCGCAATTTAAGAACTATGTACATTTAAAGTAGGAATGGAGGCTTTGTAGGAATGCATATTTCACAGGAATGAAATGATTGTGAGGGCACATACAGCCAGAGATGAAGAGGAAGGTACTGTTTTTTTTTTTTTAAACCTGAACATTGTCAACATGCCGCAGACTTCCATGTCAAGCTGGCGTTCATCCACGTCCTTTTGGAAAGTTAGGCTTTATGAAGGTGCTTATGTTTGTTCGTTGATATCTTTCTGAATAGCTTACTAGTCCATTTTAAGGTAGCCACCTTGGTGGATCTTGCGGTGCTTTGCTTATTGGTGGCTGGGAGAATAAGTCCCCAGGAAGTTCAGCCAGACCAGCTGCTGGAGCGGTCGTTTTAGAACACACCCATTCTGTCACAACTGCAGACATTGATAGCTCATGACGAAAACACCAGCCCTGAAAACTTAGCCGATGAAATTCTGAGTAATATTGGCTGATAAACCACCAGGGTTTTAAGGTTATACTACACCCATAAAAGGATCCAAGAAATCTACGATAAGACGTTGGTTTAACTCTCTGGACAAATAAAATACTAGACAAATGAATACTGCAGACGCAGACAACACAAATCTAGTTGAGCACTTTAAAAACTACAACGGCTAGCCTACATCGACTGACATCAAGAGCAGCGAGCGATGACTGCTACTTGACGGATCGGATGATTACTGCAGGAACAAACCCTCCTGGATGAAGTCAGAGTGGCACGCACTAGACGGTTAGCAGCAGTGTGCTGTGAACTCGTTAGCCGTGACGACCACAGGAACACCACAACCCAGAAGGGCGGCGAGTAAACAAAAAGGGAGGAGACGGGAAAACGGTGAGGCTTAATATGAATGGATATCAGGTGCGGGATGTGAGGGACACATACAGAAGTGGTCCGGTGCGTTTGGTATGACAGCAGGAGTTGGCATTAACAAACACTGTTCACGGGAGTTAATGGTGGACAGGAAGGGGTACTGATGAACACTCGGGGTGGGGGGGGGTCCTGCTCTCCTCTTCAGCAGCGTCACCATCCCTTCAACCACCCCCCCACCCCAGAGGGGAGGCTGCCCAGAGCCTCTCTACAGGTCGATGAGCTGGTCCACCATGAGCAGGGAGTGGGCCAGGCTGGGCAGGCTGGACTCAGAGCTCCCACTGTTACTGCGAGAGTGGCCTCCTGAAACTGGCCAGACATAGAGAACAACGCAAGTGGGAGGGGCCGGAGCAAAGCAGAGGGGAGGGCACAAGTGGGAGGGGCCGGAGCAAAGCAGAGGGGAGGGCACAAGTGGGAGGGGCCAAAGCAATGCAGAAGGGGAGGAGGGCACCAGGGGGAGGGGCCGGGGCAAAACAGAGACAGAGGGCATCAGGGGGAGGGGCCGGAGCAATGCAGAAGGGGAGGAGGGCACCAGGGGGAGGGGCCGGAGCAAAACAGAGACAGAGGGCACCAGGGGGAGGGGCCGGAGCAATGCAGAAGGGGAGGAGGGCACCAGGGGGAGGGGTAGGCAGAGGAGGAAAAGGAGGGAAGGAACAACAGATACCCAGAGGAAGAGTCAGAAGTATGGTTACAGAAGAGAGAGAGAAAAAGAAAGAGAGAAGGTTACAGTCAAGTGAAAGACAGAGTGAGAGGTAAGGTTAAAGAAGAAAGATATAGAGAAATGTCTTTCTACGATACAGTCTAGGCCGTGGATGTGGTCTGTCTTCTTGGACCTTCAGAGAATATGTGCATGTATGTCTCTCTCTAAAGATCGAGAAACTTCAGCACATTTACTCTCTAAAAGGTCTTAGTTATAAAACCCCCGTCTGGGTTTTTACCTTGGTTCCTTCAGGTTTCTTTCTTAATTCATTGTTTGATATCACAGAACAGCACAACTAAACTCCCAACAATTGCAGCATAAGAGTGTCAGGACAATGTGGCATAAGTTTTAGCTATTTAAAGGAACATACACGAACGAGCCAAAACATTATGACCACCCGCCTAATATGCTGTTGGTCCTCTGTGAGCCAAAACATTATGACCACCTGCCTAATATGCTGTTGGTCCTCTGTGAGCCAAAACATTATGACCACCTGCCTAATATGCTGTTGGTCCTCTGTGAGCCAAAACATTATGACCACCTGCCTAATATGCTGTTGGTCCTCTGTGCAGCCAAAACAGCGCCAACCAGCTGAGGGATGGACTCTACAAGACCTCTGAAGGTGTACCGTGATATTTGGCACCAGGAAAACAGCAGAAGGTCCTTTAAGTCCAGTAAGTCGTGAGTTGGAGGCCTTGTTACGCCGCCTTGTTACATTTATTCACCTCATCTGTATCATAATGGTTCAGCTCATTCGTGAACGCCTTCGCTAAACCTTCAGGATCGTCACTATGGAGACATACGAAGGAAAATGAATTGGCAGCCACTGTGAGTACAATCACTTGGTATATTTCCATTGAGACTCCAGTAACCCACAGTGTTATGTGAATCTAGCTTCCCCATAACACTGTGTGCGTGTCTCCAGTCACACACACACACACTTTTCTGTTATGTGAATGTAGCTTCCAACGATAACGTTTCCATCATATGACACTACAACAGACGTGATGAGCAGAATCAACAATCGCTGCGACTAAGCCGGTTGGTTAATGATTAGATAAAGCCATTATGGCAAACGCTAGATGAGAAGCACAAGTGGTCTGGACTTGGCCTCGAGTCCCCAGGGAGCAATGGACACACGAGACAGAGTACTGGCCGTGTATTTGGAAAAATAAAGCCTTTCGGTTAATGTAAAAAAAACATGAAAGCTCCGAATTAAATCCTCAGTGGAAATACGAAGCATGAATGTCGACAGAAGGGACACGTTGCAGAGGACGATCGTGGCTACTCAGGGAAGTGCAGGCGGGGTGCGTTATTGAAGTAATTAGAGACACTCCCACTGACACAGGACCAGTGCTAGTATACCAGCGGGCTCACCTCGGGTCGAGGGGTTCTGCCGGTCTGTGACGGGAATCGGGTCAAACTCATCCTGGTTGCCAGTCTCTGCACTGGGTAGAGCCTCAAAACCTGAGACCAGGAGATCAGACGGGTCTGTGGAGGAACGTGGCAGAAAGAGGAGGAAGAAGTTGGTGAGGACACCTAAGTCAGGATCCCAAACCATCATGTAACTACAGCGTGTGTAAAACACTAAATAAATATATATTTAAATGTCCATCTGAACATAGGGACCATTAGTGTATTTGTATCCTGTTTAACAGATTTCTAGGTTAGTGGGATTTCTTTAAAAGATAATTGTTACAGTCTATTGCGTCAGAAAGTATCGACTCGACGTGCAAAAATAATACGCTAAATTATCTTAGTTATGTTTTCTTTGACCTTGCAGAAGCTCCATGTAATATTGAAACACCCCGGAAGGCCAGTCAGAGCGCTGTCCCGGTCATCCTTGTAAGATTGAGCCGTTGAATGTCTTTCAGTGGCGTTCCTCTCAGACAACAGATCAAAAGGTGGAATTTTATAGAAATGTCCTCGTTCTCCGTGAAATTAGTTTGAATAGGAAATATAGTCATTGATTATTAGTCGTGTCCTTCGATCTTTGCTTTCAACAGCCAATGCTTTGTTTGCCGCATTCATGGCCTTGGCGAGCTTCGGATTTACAGCTGTCAATTTGTCGGGATTATCCGAAGAAATGACCAGGCTTCCGGAAGCATCTCACCCAGGTCGGATTGGCTAAAAGGACACGCCTTATGCAACATACGAATGCTGCTCCCAAAACAGCTCCATAGGGTTGACATCCAATGATTGAACGATTAACCCAATTAGACAGAATACCAGTTGATTGGTTCGTTGCCTTAACAGTTTGGAGCTGTGCTTTGGGTCGTTGGGGTCGGAGAATTGGCTCCAATAGAGCATCGGATGGTGGTGCAAAATCTAGGGATGGACATTCTTCTAGATTGTTCTTACCCTGGACAATTCACCCCCTCTACCACCACCACCACCACAGCATCCCCAGCTCAACACATAGCCTCAATGCCACCACACCTGACATTGCCTACAGCATCTAATCATTTGATCTGAGCTTCACAAATGTCCGTCTCAGTGATTAGATCACCCCAAACTTCATTCACGAGATCTTCAGATTCTTGGCAATTGCTCGCATTGGAATAGCCTTCCTGTAATTGTCTGCCGAGAAAGATCTTAGGGGTTAATCCGATTTTGAGGACGTACTCAAACCCATAATTACTGACGCTCCAGATACTCAGACAGTTGTATTGCTTCTGTAATCAGCGCACAACAGTTTTCAGCTGTGTTAACAAAATTGCCATAGTAATTTCTAATGATCAGTTAGCCCTTTGAGATGATAAACGTAGATTAGCAAACACAACGTGCCATCGGAAGACAGGAGTATTAGGGTTAATGATAATGGTCGTCTGTACGCCTCAGGGTTCTGCGCTAAAATAAAAATCCCAAGGGCGTACATGAGCTCCTAACTGAGAGAACGTAGGAGCACGACGAAATATATTCACAAACCAGTCAAGGGACTCATGGTCAATGTGGCGTTTCAAATATAGCCAATGTTTTAAATATAGCTTACGTTTGAAAAATAAAATCTAAATTCATGTTGAACTTGACCTTGTGGTACAGATTAGAAACACGTCAATTTACATAAAGTTGATGATAGTTTGATATTCTAACGCAGAATTAGCTAATCCTTGGTAATGTTTTTTGTCCATTAACAAAAGTAAAAGCTTAGGAAGATAAGTCAATAATTATAAATAATTTTCATGTAGAAATCAACTTTAATATTGTCAATTTAGCCGCAACTCTGCCTTCACAATTGTCAGGTTTTCTGTTGAGACATGATGGTGTGTGACTATGAGAAAAGCCTTACCCGATAGAAGCTGGGAGGAACTCCCAGAATACAGGTCAAAGTCATCCAGAATAGACCCAGAACCAGCTGACCCAGGAACAGAGGAAAGCGAGGTGGCTCCAGAGGGGATGGAAATAAGAGAGCAGCCCAGTAAAGAGTCCTGTCCATGTAGGGGGTCTGGAGCAAGGAATGCAAGAGGTGAAGAATTAGTTAGAATAGGCAAAAGGAATGGTTCGTTCACGACACTGAATTACAGATTTCCGTTGTTGTTGAATAGTCAAACAAGTTTAACTAACGTTATAATTCCTTTAGTACCAAAGTTGCTTAAGTATTCTGTCCCCTTCACTTTTAGTTGTGTTAAAGACTAAATGTCGAATTCGTTCAAAAGAACGTTGCCATCGATTTACATACAACACTTCTAACGACAAAAGGCACGTTCGGAAGTTCTCGAAATGTGTGATTTTAAAAAACGGAAATGTTTCTCAGATCATTTATTCGGTACTTTCGGTTAGCGTCGAGTCTTCTTGGGTATACCTCAACCAGCTTTACAATCCTGAATTCGGGTACGTTCCTTTTTCCTTACGGATCCTCTAAAGCTGCCTCAGACTGAACGGAGACGAACATGCAAACGCCCCCCAGCGGCATGTAACTGAATGATATGCAAACTCCATTTGAGAGCAGTGTGGATGGTATTAGTCAAGCGACGAGCAGTGATTTGTACCCAATGTAGTGCTTGGCATTTGGGCCTAATAGTTTGCTGAACAGATGGTTGTCCTTTTGGCGTCACCAATGTCTTCAGAGAAACACCGAAGCTCGATCGGAGTGGGGTTCGTGGTAACTGGGGTTTACCGTCTGGCGAGCCCCAGCAAGTCTCGGAGGCTCCAAGTGCCTGTCATATCACAATGTCCACTGTGCTTCTGGGGACTAACCAGACTTCAGCAATTCTGTTCTCACATTTCCCAGACCTTCGCCTGCACAGAATTTGGCCAGCGAGGTTTACACAGAGTATCATGAGGTTCATGGCTTAAGTGTTACTGTGATCACAGTGAAGCATGGGACCTTATTTATACAGCTGTGAGCCTTTGTCAATTATGCCCAATCAATTGAATTTGCCAAAGTGCTAGAGACAACAGAGGCACGATCAAAGTGCAATATGCGTCTGTTCTCGATATGCAGTAGGATGTCACTTGGTCGTTATAGGGTGCTGGCGGTTGATGACAAAAAATATATCCACCAAATCGAATATTAAAAAAATACCAAGAAAATGTCTCGAGTCGATATACTTTCCGAAGACACTGATAGAAGCAAACTGTGGGGCAGAGAACAAGAGCCAAGCCACTTGAGCCAATAGAGAACATCATCCACATCAGGGCAACTAGGCTAACTCACATGGTAGCTACAGTACTGCTGACTCATATGGAGAACTGCAACCGGTTAGTTATTGATTTTTCCCGAAAATGTGATTAAAGGTATTCAGCACTGTAGTTGTGTCTGGAGCTGTTTGGCCTAGTAGCTGGAGCCTTGTTTAAATTCCCCTACCGGAGTAGGACCACTTTGGCACCTTGACAGTTTACCCAACAATCAGTTAGTTATAGGGATTAGCCTACACTTACGTACAAAATATACCGTTATCCCCGTTTAGAGAATTAGAAACCCTGATGTGCAATAACAGCAGATTCCCCTAAGATGCTTCCCGTTCAGACGCTGCCCATTGTGCAAACACGAGAACAAGGACGCAAATCTTTCATTTGCACTCTTGTGTTGACAGTTCTACAGCAAGTTCCTGCATTCTCTCATTTCAACTTGCCATTACATCATATCTCAGCATTAAGTCATTAAGAACATATGTATTGATTGACAACACGAGTGACTTTGATGATATCTGAATAGGAATGTAGAACGTGGTCAATGTATTGAATGGCATTCATTCCTGCCTCTGAGAAACATACACAAATGACAAACAAAGTGTGGAGGAGGTGTTATAACAAGATACACAAATTCAAAAGGATTCCTGACTTAATAACCTAAGGAATATTTTTTCCCCCGGCGGCAGAACCTAGACTATTGCGTCGCCCACGAGACAGAAACTGACCAGAAAACAGTGAGGATTCTGCCTCAGACTGAGCCCTGGGAGCCTCCAGACCGGGGATCAGAAGGTCCAGACCCACAACAGAGTCCTGTTCTGGAGCCACTAGTGTAGACAGATGGAAAGGAAGCAAAGAAAGGAACTAGGAGTGTGAAAAAACAGCGAGTAGAGAGAACACATTCCCACAGAGCATCCTACGGTGTGTACACAAAAGTGAAAACTCTGGGTGTGGCTGAAGGAGTGCCAGTGCTTTACCGTTTACAGCCTCTGTACCAGCACAGCCGAACGGATCAGCCATAGAGAGGAGGTCAGGGAGAAGAATGTCCCTGCCTGGGGACCTCAATCCCTCCAGAAGTTTCGCTACAGGGTCCGGAAAAAGAGCAGGAGAAATTGGAAAGACAGAAAAGACAAATAGAGGTTGTCGTGACAAGAACGGCGCAGACCATCGATGCAGGCAAGGACAGGGAATGGACAAAAGAGGTGAAGGAAAGATGTGGAACGGGAATAAAGAAAAGCAAAGGGTGTTGGGCTATTTGCACTCCAGGCAACTGTTTAAGTTCAGATGAAGAGCATTGGGGTTGATAAATACCCAGCCAACTGAGCCCAATACAGTTTCTGCTCACACATGCATTAAGCTATTAGCACACGAACCCTTAATAGTAGCAGAGGATATTTAGTTTACCCAGCTATCGCTGTCTTTCACTAGTTATAATTAAAATAAATGTCTGGGATTTTTAGGCCACTGGTATAAAAAATGTTTAGAGTCTAAATGGTAGGAATTAATTCAACGACTGGCCTTCTGCTGGATAATAGGAGAAAGTGGAGGTTGTTAAAAATACACACATGCAATCCGGTCGTCGACGTCACACATAAACCACGAAGGACTAATACGAATATATTAAGACTTGAAATGAAGAAGACGATAACAAATAGGTAGCATGAGATGGCTAATCTTTTTCCCCGATTCCTGCTCGACCAAAGGATCGAACGCAGCCATTAACGGAGCTCCGATAGCTTTTGTGACAAAGCACAGTGACTCGCTGCTTGTGAAAGGAATCGAGGGATTGAAAGAGTGTTTTAAAAACAAATGCCACTGAACGTTTCACAGCTGATGAACTCTTGATTCTCCCACCAAGCTCTCTGGCTAATATCGGCTACCCAGATAGTAACTTCTAGACATGAGAAAAAGCCTCAACGCATTGACATTTCAGTCATTTTGCAGACGCTGTGATTTCTAGCCAGTGCACTCACCAGGGTAGACATGGGAAGACCTGGAAGGTTAAGCACCAGACGAGGGATTAAAATGGTCAGGCAAAGCAAAGCTGAATCCTCTTTTAATTTATGCGGATCTAAGAATACTTCTGGCAACACAATCAGTTTTTAGCTACAGTTCACAGTAACATGCGTCACAATAACATCCGTCTAATTTTGTTTGTCAATCTATTCCTTATTCTGAACTCTGGCATTCGAGTGCAGACAACGCAAACTACAGAAAAGACACCTGAACGCACAACTAAAATGGCAGCATCCCAAACCGTAGTGCTTGAGTGATTTCAAGTGGGCTTTGACTCAAAGAAAAAGGGACAGAAACGTAGGTGAAGTGTCTGAAAGTGTTAACGCATTGAAAGAGACTGGAATAGACAGCGAGAAACACTCCCGTATTCTAGACCGAGCATGTATTCAGACTGTCCTACTGGAACATTAAGTGGCGAGGCAGGCCGCGGAGAACACGACCGAAAAAGAACAAACATGCAACCAATTAATGAAGATGAGGAGAAAACGAAGGATTGCATGTTTGCAATCTATAGTTAATAAAAGCTTTCAGATAGACATCGGTGCAGCTTTGTGTTCTGCTGTTTACTAATGAGGCCGCAGAAAGCCCTAGAAGTTCAGCTGAATAATAAAGCACTTATCCTCTATGATTTGCCAAATTATTTGTAGAGTAAAACAATGAACAGAAATGCAAGAATGATTAAAAACGCATCTGGGCTGATTTTATATGGTTGTGTGGATTTCATCAAGCCAAGATCAAAAGGCCAACCCAAGGCCCGCAAACTGCACGAGTTAGCTATTAGAGACGGCACAGGCTACAATAAGGAAATACTGGGGCCTGGTCAACATACCATGGTTGTGAACCGGGACGTCCATATTGTACCAAAGAACTCTTAAGGATAACGTAAGGCCATCTGTCAAAATGTAAGGCCATCTGGCCGTACAGGAAATGTAAGAGTTTGACAGACAGCTAAAAGGAAACAGCGTCAGCCAATTACGCCTAAAAACCTTACGACCATCTGCCAAAAATGCGGTTGGTCCTCCGCGTGCTGCCAAACCTGCGACAAACTGCCGATGCGTGGAATCTGCAAGATACCTCCCTGAAATATTTCCCATGTATTTTATTCGCTTCAAGGTCGATTTCTACAGGGAAGCTTCTGACCAATCACAGTTGTACCTTGACCTACGTATTTGAGCCCATACTAATCACAAGCCGGCAGAATAAAACACAATAGTAACAGAGGCCGGTAAATTTTATTCGAGATCGCTTCCATTAACCAAACCTGTAAACATGCTGCAAGTAATTTTTCTTTGCTATTCAGAAGCGGAGGTCATGGCGATTGCGTTTCACAAAAGTAAACATCTCCAGGAGCGCCTCAAACTGTACCACGGACATCCTGAAGTAGATGCAGAAGTGAATTATGAGCTGATGGATCAGATGCTTGAATACACCCTGATCCAATCACCTGATGTTCCTGGAGATTGAATAGAACGCAAATATTTCGCAAAACCGCATCGTGCCTGATGTGTATAGTTTTTGTTCGAAACATTTGGACGCGGATATTACGCTTTTTCGTGTGTAATGCCCTTAATCGTTGCGACATCTCATTCAAATATACAAAGATATTAACGCCCATAATTTTTTCAATTATAATAAATCTTTGGATTTGTTTCCAAAGAAAAGTAATTTTTTAACACTATTACTCCTCTATACTTAACTAACACTGAAATTAGGTCACCATAAACAGTTAGCATTATACATGATAAAATATTTTTACATCAGCATGTTTGTTTTACACTCATGATACATAACATTTGTATTTATCATTAGTTTGTAATAGATTCTGTGATTAAATGACCTGATTACAGACACAGCTTCTTTGCACAATTGTTCACACAAACTAAACATTGCTCTTATGCACTATTCAGAAACATAGATTACATAACTACGCATTGTCTCTCTTGTCGTACTGTTTGTATTTTTCGTTCTTTAGTATTGCTCATATACGATCTTAAATGTCTGTATTAAGTGCCCCAGTCAGGGGTCAGAACAAATTTCTTGTGTGTGTGTGTGTAAACAAACTTTGAGAAATAAACCTGATTCAGTTTCTTACACTCTTGAACCGAACGTGAACCACCACATTCCTCAACGCTTCTAAGAAACCATTTCGCCATCAGTACTGGTTATATCTGTAACCAAAACCTTTCTTAGAGATCTTCTCTTGAAATTGGTCTACCTTTTGTTAATACATGTATTATTGACTGTAAAATCAGATCTGAAAACCATTTTGTATTTAGATATAGTTTTGGTATAAGAGGCATTTAGAGATCGGGTAATTTTTCATAATGGTACTCGCTATGTAAATAAGCCGGTATAACCTTGTCGCGTTTACTATTCCGAACAAAGACACGTATGTTTTAACATAATTATAAAAGAGCAACAGCTACATGCAGCTCTTTCCAAGGTGATTTCTGTATGCATAAAAAAAATTGTCAATACTAATAATAAAATACACTAAAGTTACTTAGAGATGTACACTGCATTGGTTTGCATATACCAAGGATGTCCATTTCACCATAAACCCGTTTGACAGGAAGACCAGATGGCGGTTGAACACTTGTTCCTTTGATGATCCAACTGTGCAATTACCATAATTAGGTTCTAGACCCGAGGTTATCAAGGTTCTCAATGAGACAGAACATTAAATTCTGGAAGGTGAGAAAATGAGTCATCTGACTACATTGAGACCTTTGTTTTTAGTTCCTGGATGTCAAAACCTTTTTATTTTATGATCTGTAAGTAATAGCTAGCATTTAACGACTATAATGAATACATTTTTGTAAATACATTCCAGCTAGGCATCTTCATAATTCCACATACAAAATGTAAAACAGCCTTCTTGTCTCCAATGTGAGCCACACATCAGAACCACACAGCCAGATAGGAGCCAGGGTCTTACCGGTAGGTTGGTGGGCTGTTTGCCCAGTTGAGGAGACCTCCATTAGGCCAGATATCAGGTCCTCAGTGGGGGCTGTTTCCCCAGGGGGGGAGACCTCCATCAGGCCAGATATCAGGTCATCAGTGGGGACTGTTTCGCCAGGGGGGGAGACCTCCACCAGGCCAGGGATCAGGTACTCAGTGGGGGCTGTTTGCCCAGGGAGGAGACCTCCACCAGCCCAGATATGAGGTTCTCAGTGGGGGCTGTTTGCCCTGGGAAGGAGACCTCCACCAGCCCAGATATCAGGTCCTCGGTGGGGGCTGTTTGCCCAGGTGAGGAGACCTCCAACAGGCCAGAAATGAGGTCCTCAGTGGGGGCTATTTGCCCAGGTGAGGAGACCTCCACCAGCCCAGATATGAGGATCTCAGTGGGGGCTGTTTGCCCAGGTGAGGAGACCTCCACCAGCCCAGATATCAGGTCCTCAGTGGAAGCAACATCCATTTTTGCCTCTGCAGCCAATTCTAATAAAAAAGTCTAGATTATTGTTACAGCATTCCATCATTGGAAAAGGTATTAGAGCAGAATTTTGTGTTTTTAGCGAATTTTTGCTTCACCCTAACCCAATTCCTTAATGCGTGCACACACACACACACACACACACACACACACACCATCAGCCAAGTCTTTGTTAATCAGTTGCGCCGCACTGAGATTGGAGAAGTCATCATCACCAAAGGGGTTCCAGACGGGCTGGATGGTTGAGCTGGCAACTGGACTGGGGGCAGAGGCCGGGGAACAGGCAAAAGCTGTGAAATTCCCATCCTGGGCCGGTTCACAAACACCCTGCTGAAGGGACGGGGCGGAACTGGGCGGAGGGGTACCAACACATCTGGAAAAAAACATAGGAAAAGTTAACTCGTCGATGCACCATGAAATCATTGTTAAACATCGAAGCGGCACATTCAAATGTTCACTACAGCGGCCGCTCGGTCTGGTTGGCAGGTATTTGGCTCACATTAACTGGCTGATGTCACCCTCTGCTGTGGGATTTTGCTGGATCGAGTTACTTCCAGAGTGCCAGTCAACTGCATTCTGGGTAACATCACTCAGAGAGCACGGTGTAGCCTTTGGGGAGTGGGGTGGAGTTTTGGATAGTGCAGGAAGAGGAGTCTGCAAGGGTGGACAAGAAATACATTAGAAAAATATGAACAAATCTCATGGAGTTGGGGAGACTCACGTGATGTTGGCAAAAGAAATCCAAAAACATTGGCATTTATCTTATTCATGGAAATGGGTAAAAGTTTTTCAAAAGATAAATTGAAAGATGACATGTTGAACATACTGTTCAAAGGCTTGGGGTCACTCAGAAATGTCCTTGTCGTGGATTTGTAAATGATAACTGTAACATAAATAAATAAATGGAACATCTACAGAAGTGTGTTCTAATGGCCGGAGGTGTTCAAGTTCATGATTTGAAAAGGAAAAAAGCTTTTTCTGAAACTCATTTAGTCTATTGTCGTTCTGAGAATTTAAGGCTATTCCATGCAAGAAACTAGCAAGAAAATGTGTATTACTACCTACACAGAACAGCACAGTCTGTCGCCAATCAAAATGAGCAAGAGGACTTTTTCAGGCAAGTTACCGTATCCAACTCAGCTGTGTTCTGAGTGCTGTTTGCAGGGGCGAACTGGGTCGTGAGCAGTGGCTGTTGGGAAACTTCTGGCTGTGCCACTGATTGGAGTGGACCTGCTTGTTGTTCTGCTGCGAGCAGCTGGGAAGCTGGAGGTTGTGCTGGAGCAGGCTGAACAGTGGGTGGTTGCTGGGCCTGGCTCTGGCCGGCCTGCTTACGACGAGCCGGCGCTTTAGGTGGCCCTGGGCTGGATGGGGCCTGGGGTTTCTGGGGGGTGAGACTGGCCACAGAGGAAGGTACAGCTGGTTGCATGGTGATTAAGGCTTCTGCCTTGGCCTGCGCAGGTAGGACTCCTCCCCCTGCTGTGATTGGCTGCTGCTGCAACTGCCCTGGCTAATACACAAATACAAACAGCACATTCAGCGTCAGCACACCGAAACCACAAAACAACACGGGCTCACGTGGAGATTTCAAGAGGTGGGCAACATTGCTCATGCAAACAGGAAGTAAATCAATAACAATCGAGACACTCTGGGATTGTTCTGAGGGGACAGAGCGATTACAATAAGCCCCCCCCATCAGACCAGTGAGTCATAGCTCTCCCTATGCTGTCAGGAAGGTGACACATGGCAGCCGGGCTAATTTATGACGCCACAGTGAGTGGCCTCAAGTTACTAAGCAACAAATCCACACTTACTGAATTAGCTACATTTAACCGGGCGAATAGGACCATTTAAAAAAATCTAAGTAACAATAGATACATTTTCTATGGCTTTGTACTTTAATGGATTAGCTTACTGAAAAAACTTCCACTTCTAACTTCAGTAACACACATCAAGTCACAACAGTTATTACAGCAACACTATGCTTAGGGAAGCCTCCAAACAGCAAATGCAACAAGTTTACATCACGGAAAGAGGGACCTGATCTTAGATCAGCACTCGATTCTGATACGCTGATTAGGTCCTTAAAGATTAATTGCATTAGCGAGAAAATATCACAATAGCAAATAAACAATCGCTGGTCAACCAACCAAATGGTGAGACCGACCCAAACCTGCTCTGGTTTAGGTGGCATCAGGAGTCTACCTGGTTCTGCTGAGCGCCCATCTGAAGTGTGGCCTGACTGGGAGTGTTCTGTGATTGGCCGGTCGACGGTGGAGGAGCTGTAGTCGGCACCTTCTGTGATTGGAGGGTTGATGCTTGCTGGGCAAGGTTTAAATTCACTCCTGGAAGGATTACACAATCTGGCTTATTAACTATAAGCCATAATATACAAAACAATCGTAAAACATGACAATACTGTACATAGCATGTACCCATTATTGTTTTAACGCACCAGCCCTCCAACCCAACTTAAAACGGTTGTTCAAAACAAAATCTATTCAAGTGGTATTGACCAGTGCAGAGTGGGCGTGGCCACATACCAAGAGGAAGGCCCCCACCGGCAGGGAGGTTGGCCCGTTTGCGAGGGGTGAGGGAAGCGGGCTGAATGGGCAGGATGCCAGCACCGGGCTGGGCGTGGGCCGCTTTGGGCCTCTGCCGGGGCGTAATGGAAGTCTCGGTGGTGGGAATTGGGTCTGTCAACCTACGATGAGAGTTAGCGACCTCGTCAGAGTTATGAAAGCAGAATTAGTTCTAAACAGAACAGATGAAACACGCTGACAATAAACATAAGGATGTACCCCCGTAGACAGAGGCCCCCCCCCGTAGACAAATGCCCCCGTAGACAGAGGCCCCCCGTATACAGAGGCCCCCCCGTATACAGAGGCCCCCCCGTATACAGAGGCCCCCCCGTATACAGAGGCCCCGCCGTATACAGAGGCCCCGCCGTATAAAGAGGCCCCGCCGTATACAGAGGCCCCCGTGGAACTCACCTGGCTTTACTATGAGTCTGGCTCTTCTTCGCTGCTGCAGCCTCGCTGGCTTTGATCGGCTCAGGGAGTTGAGCAGGAATCGGAGAGTTCTGTATGTGGTTGATTAGGGAACATTTTGACACGTGTCAATAGTCAGGAGTGCAATGTGACTGTACGACAACAGATGGCGACCATAGTCAGCAGCCATATTTAACCCACGGATCAAACAGAACATTGGCAAGATTGGCCCCAAGCCCAGAGCTCAATCCACCGACTGTCCCCAGTGCAGAAACACACCGAATTATGCCGAGGAGAAAGTCAGCCCACTAAGGAGACAACAGAACCGAGAGAGATCTGACCTTCACATTCTGCACAGGGCAGTCCCGACGAGCCAGCTTAAATGCAAAGTAGGACACCTGGTAGATGTCTGGCCTTTTGTCCGGGTCGGGCTCCAGCATGTAGCCTGACAAACACCGACGAGTAAGAAGAACGGAACCAGGTGGAAAAGAAAATGAAAGATTGTTCAAACCCACACCCGAAGTGATAAAAGAAGCACACCGATTTACCCACCACCACCCCAAAGATTGAGCGTAGTTAGACGGTGAAATCCAAGACATACGCCGAATACTGCATTTCTAATATGTTAGGTTAATGAACATTTGTTGTAGCGGTGAGAGGTTTGAATACTGACGGATAAGGCAGTGCAGGCCGCAGGAGTAACGGGAATTATCAGGAATGGTGAAGCTACCGTCACAGATCGCAACCTGGCTTTCCCCAAACGGAAGAGTGAAGAAGCACAGCTTATACAGCAAACAGCCCATCGCCTGGAGAGAAACACAGAGAAAAACAAATAAATGCATCTGGTAACCAGATGGAGAAAAGGCTTCCTCACACAAACGCTTCTAATTTCCTTGTATTGCAACTAAGGATTCCTCTCGCAGGAGAAAGGCTTAGTGTTTATATGTAGTTTATGTGTATGCAATTTGATTTGCAATAATGTATATTATGAAGAAAGCCCCGTACAAATCCAAAGTGCGACGCGAACACCGTTAAAAAACAACAACATGTCGAATACACACACACACACACACACACACACACACACACACACACGGGTGTAATCAAGACAAGAATGTAGGGGGGAAATAATTTTGTCTGCATGTTCCATCTGTCCCAGAGACCGAACGCACCCAAATGTCAGCCTTAGTAGTAATGAGCTTGTTATTGTAGAGGTTCACCATCTCAGGAGCTCGATAGGACAACGTGGTGTACCTGTGGAGAAAAAGCAAACGGTCAAACAGCCAGCGCTTCTCATGACAACGGTCGGTTTCAACAGGCTCCGCCTTCACATCACTACATTTGTACAGAACTGGTGTTAAAAAAACTACAAAATAAGAATATGATATTAAGAAAAAGGCCGTGTATCAGCCTTCACAAACTTTTTGATTTCCTCGTCGACAATCGGCACTCCTTCAGTCTGTGGAAACTGAAACTTATCGGTGGCACTGCCAAAGTCACACAGAACGTAGTGCCCCTTATCATGTAACAGAATGTTTTCCACCTGCAGGGATACAGAAAAAACAGTTGCAAACGGAGCCCGATTAGGCTGTCTATACGTCATGTTTGGTTTACTTGGCGTAATGTTGCCTGCTGAATCAAACGCCATATTTATACACACAGTCAGCCAACCAGTAGAGTGGTGTCTAGGATTAAGATGAGACAAAAATAACTGTACAAATTTCAAAGAAAAACTTTATTGCATTTTATGCTTTTTGGGCTAAAATACGTTGTACTTGATAATGTGCCACAGGTCCAGTGAAAGCAAAATAGCCCCACAACACGAAACACGCACAACTAGAAGGAATGCTAGAAGCACAAATATCATAACACAACACATTATCTAAACCTACAATTATGAAAAAAATGTATCGAGATCCATAAATCCCATGAAGACCATGGCTGGTCAAACAGTTGTTGTTTTCTTGCATTGTCGTTTCTTAGAATTCAAGGATTAATAAAGATAAATGTTAAATAATGGTAAGTGCAGTAAACCTTAGACACGATGCAGCAAAATAAGAGTGATGGACCGTAAAGAGATTTTTAAACCGAGAAACATGTTCTATGTTCATCCTTATTCTCTTTTAATGAATCGTAAATAACGACTAATGCTGATGTAAAAGGCGTACACCCGTCAATATTAATTAAGCATTTATGACTCAGAAACGTTCATTTTACAATTAATTAACTGAATTAATACATTAGGGCAGCTTTTGCATTCAGGGAAGTGTTTACATATATGTTCTATTCTTCCAAATGAACACACATTATTTACTATTAATCCATTAGGAACTAAAACAGGAACAAAAACAAACAAAATATGGACACATTGAAACCCCGTGTTAAATTGAAAACATAATGTTGTCATTGCTCGCTTAAATACGAGACACAACTATATACAATATTATATAACTATATACAGGACCACAATCGCCCAAATATTACACTAAATTAAGCTCAAATTAAAGATGTCAGTCTGCACATCTCAAAGCCATCGCATCATATAAAAACTACAATGTTGGCGTACAGACTTTATGTAACCCATATCAAATCAAGAAAGGCCAAGCCGAAAAACAGAGGAGAAAGAGGGAGGCTGAGCAGAAAACTGAAGGGGTTAAAAACACAGGGGAACATATCCAGATGCTCCACACACCTTCAGGTCCCGGTGGATGATGGGGGTTTTGCTCTGGTGCAGCCGGGACACGGCGTCACACGTGTCACAGAAGATCTGCAGCACCTCGGCCTCGGAGAAGCCCGTCTGCAGTCGCTGGTTCATGAGGTTCACAACCTGGCCCCCTGCGTGTACACACACACACACACACACACACACACACACACACACACACACAACAGTGCCGTGGGTGAACCACGAGAGCCCGTCATGCCGTCTCTAGTGAGTCTACAAAAACACAACACTCAGACCCTGAAGGTCACGGCGGCTAACATGAGCAGCGGGACAATGTAGTTAGGATTCCAGGATGACTCAGCTGTACTGCAAGGTTGTAGATATAAAAAAAAATGCAAAAACATGATTTCAATAAAGATCCCTTGGTTTAAAAAACAATGACATTTTGTTATAACCTTTTCGAGTGTTTGCTCAGAGGCAACAATCAAACATGTTTTCCAATTAAATTGGGCCCCTGAAACGCAACTCTGGATGTCAGAGCCAGTTACACTCACAACAGTCTAACCAGATCCTTATTCAGACCCCAGACACCTGGCGGGTGCTTTAATGATGTGGCACAGAATACCAGCAGGCTACAAACTTTGTAGGGCAACTTGTGTCCAAGACTAGCTTCACTTATGCGAACTCATGGCCAAGTCCGAGTCCTGTATTTGTATTTCCTTTCTGATTATCTAATCAGTTGTTCGCAGATCAGTTTACTTTAAATATTATTTTCGTGACAGCATACTGTCGATGTCCTGGGCGGAAGTGATGTTGTGTTGTTGAACCTTCCTAGTTTAAGTGTTGAATACGGTAGTACGTATGAGACTATATTCCAGCCATATTCAACTCTTAAACTAGGATAACTACCTTATCATCAATTCCACCCACCTGGTGTCCCAGGGTTAAATACGTCTCTAATAAAGAGTTGCAATTTAAACAGACAAGTGGAACTGGCCTTGAGGTCAATAATTGAGTTCAGGAGTTCCAGTGAGTTCATACTGATCTATACTGTACTCAGCATTGAAGAACTGAACTTTGCTATACATATTTACGGTACACTTATATAAAGCTATTAAATACCCGAAATAACAGCAGAGATATATAGAGTAAAGGAGCACCAGCACATGTAAAGAAAACCCAGAACAAGAGACAGATGCAAGCCGGGTTGAAAAATGAAATAGCTCAGTGGTCGTTACGAGCACTTTTGTCTCCGCTTATAAAGAAGTTAGTTGATTTTCACACATTTTTTATTTATTGCCTCAGCATGCTCCGTTTTTGTTTGTTCTTCTCCCCTCATCAACCAACCGTTGGTTTGAAAACATGGAACAGTTAGATTAACCAAGGACACCATTCATCGATTCATTCATCGATTCATTGCATCGATTCCACAGGCATTCATTGATTCACCATTGGCTCCTGTTTAGTTTGCACGCCAAGGTCTAATTGTGTTTGTTCACTGGAAGACTGGAGACACATGTGGAACACAGACGGAATATCAGATACTCCAGAGACCATGTGGTTGACATGGAAAATCATCCTGAATTGGCAGAGACACACATATGACACATGGATTCTCCAGAGCTCAAGCTTCCATGCCAGAGATGAATGGAACACGGAACAGACAAAACCAAAGTAAAAATGCCACCCAAACCTTTCTGCCAAACACCATACCTTTCTACCAAACAGCAGCATTTTGTTCTTTTCACATGTACAAAATGCTGGTGTTTGGTCGTTGCAATCCGCACAAAGGATGTTGCACTATTTTGCATCTCTCTGTATACTATCTACCTGCTACAGAAAATGGTTTATTCTAGCTTTTATTGTACGACCAACAGCAACTACTAAAACTGCCGATGAAACCATCAATGTTTAAATCCTCTAATGCATCAAAAACCACACATGCTTGAATACCACTCTATGCAGAACAGTTTACAATATGTGTTATATATCAATATGAAAAATCATACTGGTTCCTCCAGAAGGCCCTTGTGAACACAGCGAACTACTTGGCAACTCAACTGCTGACGACATAATGACAGAAACAGTAACTGATTCAGGGGCAGTGTGGATAAGGTAAGAGGCAGCCACAATAGGTCTGCTAGGGTGTTGTTCTGGAACATTCTGATAAATCTTTATAGGGGACCGTACATTTTAGGAGTCAGCATCAGCTGTGTGACTGCCTACATCAAGTTCTGTAAAATCATGTCAGTCCACACAAAGCCTTCAAAATGCTATTCAGATAACCAGCCGTGGATTACAACAGGAGCTAAACAGACACTTAGGATCATTTTCAGCATAACTACGAGAAAGTGGAGTCCTTATCCTCATGTGCCAGACAGGAATACAACCCAAGGGAAACAAAGAAAATGGATACGTTCGCCAGTGAACTGAAAACATTAGAGTACCATTTAGAATAATCACAACATCTTCACTGTAACAACACAGCCCACGGTAGCTAGAGTTGATAAACTGACGAGTGACGCCAACCCATTGAAGCGGAGGTGAGATGGGTCTTCAACCGAATCAACTCCAACACAGCATCCAGACCAGGAGAAATCAAGGGATCGGGCTGGAAAACCTGCTTCAGCTCGTTCAATTACCGCCTGCTCACCAGAACACGGAGCCCCATCTGTCTGGACAAACCACTGACATCCAACCCCGTCCAAAAGATGAATTAAATTGAGCTGAAAGACTGTGATCCTGTGGTGTTAATGTCAGTCACTGTGAAGAGCCTGAGGAGCTTGGTATATGCAGGTCTCATGTAGATGGAGTCCTTGACTTATTTAGCATTAAATGAGAACGGCTCGGTGGGGAACGCAGGTGTCGTGACACCTGGGAAATGACTCACACGAACACTATAATCCTGGAGATTTGGTCTGCTTTAAACTGCTTGAAGCCTCACCTTTTGAGTGACAAACTCACCCACCTACTGGGACGAATCGTAGAAAATGTCTGGTGGGTGCTATTGGCCCCACGGGACCGGGGCCAGGACGTCAGGTTCAACAATACGACATCACTTCCGCCGAGGACATCGACGGTATGCAGTCACTCAACAAAATATTACAAACAAATTGACCTGCGAACAACTGATTAGATAATCAGAAAATAAATACGAATACAGGACTCTGACTTGGCCTTGCGTTAGCATAAGTGAAGCTAGTCTCGGACACAAGAAGTGGAAGCAAGCCCAAAATCATACTGGGTGAAGCTCGTAAAATAATGGGCCAAAAGAAACTGAATTCTTTAACGGATATTTGACAGTGGGACGTCAGCATCTGAGCAGAGGCATGTTTCTACATCTACCAGGTCTATTTTATACACTTTATAACAGGCGTATAATCTGCTGCGGAACCAAACGCAAGTTGGAGTTGCAAAGACAATTGAGTAAAGCCCTTAAAAACACATGGCTTCAATTAAAGACCAGTATTAAAACTCCCCAGTATGTACACCTATAAAACCTTCTTGAAAAACAAAAAACGGTTCAACACAACCGTTGAAGAAAGAAAGCCTCCGAAACAAAGGCAGCCTACATGGCAGAGCAAAGGCATGTTGTTGGCCAGAGAGCGCCCTCTTACGGACGACGAGTGCCTTGACATTTGCTAAATTCGGATTTCCATTCACAGATCATTTCCGTCTCAATAACAGCAGGTTGCAGAGAGGAAGACGGCTCATTGTAATGGCTGGAACAGAGTACATTGAAGAAAATATGACACGTATGTAAACCGCTCGTGGAACTGGTCCGATACCTTATATTCAGACGTTTCAGCCTCGCCCTCCACAGTTCAGACGCCTCCTTGCCGGAGCAGGATGTAGACACTCACCTTTACAGTAGTCCATAAGAATGAGCACCTCCCACACACCACCTCCTCCACACGCGGTGATGCTAGAGTCCAGATAGCCAACGATGTTCTTATGGCCGACCAGGTCCTTCTGCGAGCAGACGTGGACACGCAGCACATTAATACACAAAGCAAACAACATCATGTGTGCCAAAGTGTGCGGCGCCCAAAAGGACATTGGCAGTTTTGGGTGTGTGTGTGTTCTCAGTTGAACATAGCAGTGCATAAAATAGAGAAACTCCGGTCCAGGCAGGTCCTGGTGGGTGTGTGTCCACAGTCACTCACCATAATCTGAATCTCCCTCTTGCACACCTGCAGATCGTGCTCGTTGTTCACATACATCCTCTTTAGGGCACAACGGAGTCCCTGGCTGGTTCTCACCAGGAACACGATGGCAAAACCCCCTGTGAGGATGACAGTGACAATGGAATATACGAAATAGTTTTGAGTGGAATGCAACCGCGATGCGAGGAAAAGGACACTAAAGACATCCAGGGATCTGATGCAGTGGTTTTTCATTACGGTGACAGATTAAAAATCTATAGGACCACACATTTTCAAACCGAAAGTGGATCACTCTGTCTGTACAGTACCGTGGGTGGTACTAGTATAGGGGTTACTGTATAACAAATAGTAGTGGGTTAGAAGACTTTACTGACAATAGCCTAAAAGCAATTAGATGTTAAATGACATTTTTAACAGAAAAGTCAACAAACGAGGAAGAGATGAGAACACAATTTTCATGTTTCAGGAGACACAGAGTTGATGGTTAGACATAACAAAAGTCTATATCGAGGTGAAACAGAGTTGAGGTGAAATAGCTTTCATTTCTAGGAACTGATTTAATCTATTCTAAACCACATGAATTCTCCATGTGGTCTAAATTAAAAGGAACTTCACTTAATATTGACCAACAGGCTTTCAAAATAAACAATAGAAACTGTGTACAAATAAGCACAATTTCCAAAATACACAGAAGCATTAGTTTGCTCACGGTTATTGGAGGAGGCTCAATCCCTGAACGTGACGTGGACCTCCAGTATGGTCACCAGGACACTGTCGCTAGGGGAAGCCTGTTTAAATGTTGAGCAGGACGGACGTGCGATGAGGGGCGTTGAGCAATAGCCTGGACAATATTTCTGGATAATAACCAACTCAACATCAGTCATCGCGCGTCACTCCTGCCAAACGTTCACTCGAGGACTTTCCTCGAGCAACAGCATCCAGATGGCCGTACTGGACCTCTGTATCTAGCCTGTCCTCTATTAGAGTATAATGCAATAACATAAGTGGAAACAGACAGCAATGTCAGCCCAAAACAACATTGCAGTGCCACTGACTCATCTAAATGTATATTTCCACATTGTGAAACGCCGCCCGCCGTCCGCTGCTCAATGACAACAGCCCCGACAACAATATGCAGTTAGACGTTACTGCGCGCTTTTCACAGTTGTGGGATTCCTTGAAATTCGACAGTTTGTTTTTGAACGCCTATTTTACACAGTACATTTACAGAGAACACATAGTCATTTAAGCTTACTGGGTTAATTACACACGAAAACTTGTTTGTCCAAATGCATTGGCGAGTCCTAACCCCCCACATTTTTCTCCTCTCCACATCTCCTTCTCAAAACAGAGTCTGTTGGGTTTGAGGAGTCGATGAGAACGGAGTCGATGAGAATGCATTTAAAAGCAAAAGCCATAGTGTCAACTGTTTGGCCATTGTCAGGTTTTTAGAAATGCCTGTGGAATATATATTTGTCAGTTATGTTAGGCTTACAGTCATTTCTACACGTTCTCCAATAATATACATTTGTTATTGGTGAAGTCCTTTTGGAAGCCATTATAGGATATTTTTCTGATATTTTGCTGCCACCTTGTGGAATATAGCTGAATTACAAACGCTGTTTTCATTTTAAACCAACTCTCTCCTAGTATACTCACCATGAAGTGTAACTTCCACTTCTTTCAGATTACAAGTGTAAAACCGATATGTTATATATAAAAGCAAAACAAAACCCTTACACCTAAATATTAAAAGCAGTAAGCTGTGTAGAATTCGAGCAACCTTGATTAGACTGGACCATTCCATGTTAGAAAGGTGATCAAATATGGTTTTCAGATGGTGAGATGGGGATACTTCTGTTGACCCAAACTCTGTTGCCCATTTATATAAATACAAAAGGACCCGTGCCTAGACCGTCGTATGAATGTAGACAACGTAGAGCTCACCAACTGTACGGTTCTTGTGATACTGCATTCACTAGTTTTATGTAAACGGCTTAATTGGCTGACGAGTCAATTGTCTGTGCAAAATCACGTGGGTATTTGTAACCAGATTGCTAAATAGGGAGGTTGCGTTAGAACCAGCTACGCCACACCAGTGACTAAGAACAGGTTTGGCCTGACGCGAGGCACTTTCTGGGAAGGACCGGGTGCCAAATAAACAGACTATAGAACTCTGTACGCACGTTGAAAAACTAAAGCAAAAAAAAAGTAAAGCAAAATGCTCAGAAGCATTCGGCCGATGAGAAATTAGACGACTCGTCATGAGCTCACGCCACAACATACACATTTCCAGGTGCACCCTATGTCAAAACACAGATTCAAAATATTTAGCTCCAGATTTAGCTTGAGAGGGACAAGTGAACAACTTTTTTCACTCGCCGGTTGGCGTCACCATCAATTTAACACACATTAAGGTGTCTCACGCAGCTGGCTGCAAAGTCTCAAATCTAATCAACGCGGCTAAATTTATCAGACGTGAATGTCATTAGTCAGACTTCTTGATGGAGGAATTTTTGCAAAGTCTGTGGGAAATTAGCAAAATCATCACTCCCTGCACACTCGCAAATACACTCAGCTGTGACAATGCAAAATCTTCAGGGTGTCGGGCCAAAGGGCGCCCTACTTTGCCTATATTTTTTGTCCAGTCAGAGATGGATCCTAAAACCTCCGTCATGGTGAGTAATTAGGACACTGGTCTGGGCTGCATAGTCAGTATTCACATTAATGTTACATTTTTTTCTTGTTTTTCACTAATAAATGAATGAAATTACTTTGAATTGGAAAAAACTAATATGAAATATAGTAGGTTAAAATAATATTTTATTGAAAAAATAACTGTGACCTTCAAACTTTGCTTTAAATAGTCAATCCCCTATTTGTAGAAAATACATCCTCCTGGCAAACCTTTTATCATTCTAGTTGTTAATTTGTTGAGGCAATCTAAAGAGAATTCAACCCATGATTCCTGAAGCACCTCCCACAAATTGTATTGGCTTGAGGGGCTGTTCTTACATACCATACTGTCAAGCTGCTCTCACAAGAGCTCAATGGTGTTGAGATATGGTGACTGTGCTGTTTACTCCATTATAGACAGAATACCAGCTGACTGCTTCTTCCCTAAATAGTTATTGAACAGTTTGAGGCTGTGCATGGGTCATTGTTCGGTTATAAGAGGAAATTGGCTCCGGTCAGGCGCCATCCACATAGAATGACATGGAGTTGCAAAATAGAGTGATAGCCATCCTTCCTCAAGATCCCATTGACCCTGTACAAATCTCCCACTTAACCACCACTAAAGCACCCCCAGACCATCACATTTCCTCCACCATGCTTGACGAATGGGGTGAAGCAGTCCTCCAGCATCTTTTCATTTGGTTGTGATTTGAACACCTCAAACGTAGCTTTGACTGCATGTGAATAACTTTTTCTCCCCTAATCCTGCTCTGTCCAGTGTCTGTGTTTTTTAGCATATCTAAATCTTTTATTTTTATGGGCCGTCCTGAGATAAGGCTTTATCTTTGCAACTCTGCCTAGAAGGCCAGCACAACGTTAATCTCTTCACAGTTGAAGATGAGAAAGGTGTTTTTCAGGTACTATTCAATGAAGCTGCCAGTTTGGGAACTATAAGGCACTTCAACTAGACATAAATGGATTTGTCATTTTGCAAAATAGTGGGGCCTCCCACTTGTCCCAGTTGTTGCTGTTCTGTGAAGAGACATGTCTAAGTGAGCAAACTTTCTTAGTCTACCTTCTGAAGGATGCAATTTTGAGACAAGGGTGCTGAATAGGACGACTACTTAAAAAAACGAAAGGATCGGGTTGGGAAACGTCTCCAGTTCCTCCCATCCTCCTTTATTTGCGCATTACGTTTTGAAGCCTTTAGAAATGTGGCACGAAAACTAGGCTGACTTGCACAGCTCCAATCCAGAGCATCTTGAAATTTTTCTAGCAATGTTGGTGGCACTAGATATTGTACAGGGATATAGGCTGTAGAAGGGAACGCTAATTCAGCCATAAAATCATTGTAATTATGAAACAACATATTTGGGAAATACTAATTCATTATGCCAAACCATACCATCAATGGCTCACAGCTCCTGGTGTAGCATCACGTGTCATCCTTTGCCATCTGCCATTGTGGCATCATGTTTAATTTGTGACTTTCAGCCTCCATAATGATTACATTGCCACAGGGCAAATGTAGGCCTATATCTAGCCTGGTTAAATGTCTACAGTCTAGTTAAGAATTCACTGAGAATATGCCGATAACAAAGATCCATCTATTTTAATAATGTTGAGTTTCAGTGTGTTGAAACTGGAGTGTCTACAGTAGTTTGGAACTAGCCGGCAAATTCAAACTGGGGTATTGGTTAAATCAAATGCAAGAAACTCAAATCATCGGGGAGACACTGGAAATCAGCACTTAGGAATGGAATGGGAATGCCGCACGCACGCACGCACGCACGCACACACACACACTTTTTTTACTGCATCACTATTAGGCCTCATTTTATAAACAAAGTTATTAATCTCAAGAAATTAAACATGCAAAACAGACTGCACCAAAGCCCAGTGCCTCATATGTAAGGGTATTTCCTGCCAACAGATTTACAAAATTAAGCTGCTGCTTCAACAATGACAGGGCTGTCAGTCATGTGACTGATTCTGTACAACAGATACCGGTAAATGCATCCAGAAGAGACTCACTCCTCCAAACTGCTGAGATTAAAACCACTTCTGTGGATTTAAGGATTGAAACAGAATGTACATCATGGCATCTAAGAATTGCTTGTTTGTCTGCAGCAAAAGGGTGAGTGTTAAAATAGAATTACATCATGGCTACAGAGTTTCATTGAAGTGGACATTTGACATCCTATCTCTTCCCATCCTGTAAAGCTTTCTGTCAGTTCACTATGATGATCTATCAATCAATGTCAAAACACTGTTGCTTTTTGCCCACTGATTAAAATGTAAATAAAAACAAACATAAATTCCTACAACTTACCTTCAGCCACAGTTTCTTCAATAGTGACTTGGTGCCGCCCAATAGTACACGAACGTCCAATTAAATTGCCCCCTGCATGGCTGGACCCACCGCTACCCCCTCCAGAACCTGGTCCAGAGCTCACCAACTCCCTTCGAGATGAATCAAAGAACTTCCTCATGGTTGCTTTTAGTCTGTTTAAAGATAGTGATCTTCACTGTAATAACAAAAGCAGGTTGTTCAAAGTCCCCAGATCTATTAGTTGCACAAATGAACCATGTAATTCTGGACGAGGCCGATTGTCTGACACAGCCGATGCGTTTAGTTTGTAGATGACAAAAACAGCAGTGATTCCTTCACCAGCAGTTAACGTGTGGTTTCAATGACCGGTCTACCATTTGCAAGATACACTAGATATGGCCTAGCAAGAGAGGATAGCCCACTAAGAGAATTCCGCTAAAACTACTACAGTATACTAATTAAGACTTCCTATCATCTGGGAGGAGAACATTTCTCCATCCGTGCAGCTGTTCAGGGAGTTGTGGGTCCCTCCATCACCGCAGCCAGGTTATGACATTTCACGTAACGTTAGTAGCTAAGGTTATCCAGGTTATCCTCTAAAAATTATGTCCGTTGTTGCAGTACATCCCGGGTGCAACATGCCAGTGCTACACGATCCTTCCATATTCAACGTCGTTTAGCAAAAAAACATTATTTACACGCATGTTAACGTTGCAATCCATAACATACAACCAGCTACGCTACCAATTAGCTAACGTTAGCAATATAGCTGGCTGCCACGGAACCGTTAGCCAGCTATTTCGCAACCGGAAATGCCTATCAAACTGACAGGAAATAGTTACTCCGATAATAGCTATACAATTGAGCTACATTTATCTAGTTACAATCGATATTACTTATTTTGTTTGACTTCTCAAAAAATAACAACATGATATACATCAATCTCCACCTAGCTAGTCGTTTAACTTATACAAGCGTCGCCTACTACGTTAGTAACGTACACTGGTATGACAACATCAACATTGCAGCTGCTTTTCCTAAAGGGTTACCGCAGTACCATCATGGGAAATGTAGTTCTGAGCTCTTGTTCTGATTGAGTGCAAAAATATTCTAGTCTGATTGAGATTATTGGATAAGCCTCGACTCCAATTGACTTTGGTGTCTATCTAGAAAAAAACATCAATAGTAGCATACATTATGTTTACAGCAAGAACTTCATTGGATGATAATATTGTTGATGATCTGAGATTTGTACTCGTTCTTCGTTGTCAGTACGTCGCAAATGGAATGAGAGGTTCTACGGGGGCCCAAGTCTTGTCAGGGCCGACCGTTGGAGATGCAAGGGTTTGAAGGCTGTTCGTGCATGGATTTGGAATTGTGCCAATATGTATATTTCTGTAAGGGATTTCCTGACAATTAGCTGGCAAATGCGTGACGTATACTGGGAGCGACTACCCGATTGGTCGGATGTCTGCTGAGCGTAGAGCGCTCATGTGATCCTCCATTCATTCATTGATTATTGAACATTGATATCTCATAGTTTTAAAAAAAGCTCTGGTATTATCAATGTAACCTCAGTTAATGTGCATTATATTATAAAAGCAAGAAACCGTGATTAACTAATCTCATTGGAACATGTCTAGATCCTCGTGAGGTTGGTGGTCAGCAAACTGACAATTTATTACAAAGTCCAACAAATCTTTCGGTTTTAGCTTTTAGGTAGCGCGTATCTTTCGGTTGGCACGTTTGACCTCTGAGTGGGCGTGGCATGGGGTCACGCGCTCTGGGCGGGGCGTAGTGATGATCTATTGTATGCCTTGTTTACATGGCAACGTTGTTTTATTATTTCTGATGAGGTCAGTGGATGAGCAAGGATACCAAACTTACCAAGCATAATAATTCAATTTATGCGAAAACAAGTTATATCAACGAGATAAACGCATCTACATAAGAAAATAAAAGAAAATAGAGAAAAGCAAAGCAATTGACACACATAATGATGTAGACGTATGATGTGGACGTCCCTACTGTATAATAAGGGGTGGGACCGAAAACCCAACAGTGCAGAAACGAGTTTCCCCAACCCGTCACTTCTCGCTTCCTCATCTGAAAGGGCAGGTTGCTAACTGTAAGTATGTCTTTTTTAGTGTAATTAATAACATTCAGTTAACGAGACCCAACTAGGGCAATGCATTGATGTTGTTGTTTAATAACGAAACTTTATAGTACCTATTTTATTTGACACAATCGGGGCATACAGGGTGTGTCTCGGATAGAAACTCAACATCGGAAGTTTTTCTTCCATTGCTGGCTGTACAGATCTGTTGAATTGGTTTTATGGTTATACTATAACATGCAGGTCTTCTTTTAACCAATTAACACGCAATTACGAAATGTGTAACAAAACACTAACTACTAATACACACATTTGTAAAACCTAACCAGTATATCGCTGGTTCAACACAATGTACCGCTCAGGGCAACAGGTTTTTTTGGTTGCAAAATAGGATTCTGGGGTGAGGGTTGTGTTTCAGTAAGCAAGTTAATCTCATTGCAAACAGGCCTGTAGTATATTGGCCTCGCTTGGTGTGTGTGTGTGTGTGTGTGTGTGTGTGTGTGTGTGTGTGTGTGTGTGTGTGTGTGTGTGTGTGTGTGTGTGTGTGTGTGTGTGTGTGTGTGTGTGTGTGTGTGTGTGTGTGTGTGTGTGTGTGTGTGTGTGTGTGTGTGTGTGTGTGTGTGTGTGTGTGTGTGTGTGTGTGTGTGTGTGTGTGTGTGTGTGTGTGTGTGTGTGAGATTAAGATTCTACAGTTAAAAACACTTAAAAGACATATGATGCAACCTCTGTGGGAGAACTATTAGGGTGTACTATCCCATACATTATTTAAAACATTAATATTTGTGAACCAAATGTAACTTTCTTAAGTATAAACTTACCACATTGTTATTATGTATACTGAATTGCACAATCACAAGTAATACACTTCTTCTTTATAGCTTTTCCCATCTCTCTCTCACTCAAGTTATTGAACTCAATATGGCGGCGGTAAGTCTCCACATTTGCAGTGTGTGCTGTACTATGATTCTTTTACAACACATTGTCATACATTTGCATGCATGTTAAATTGAAGTAAGTAAGCAGATAACCTTGCCCGGGGTGAACTACATTAGTCAGTACATACATACTATTTTGTACTCACACCTGTACTCATTCTATTCCATAAACACAGAGAGCATATCTAAACAAACTCACTCGTTACGAGGTCTTTGTCAACCCATTTCCCAAGTCCCGACGTACAAGAGAATGTGATACTTATGCATATGGAAGCAAATCGTACACCGGCTCGTTTGTTTCCTTTTTGCAGATCGGCACCCGTGGAACCGTGACTGAAGCCGCTGGTTTCAAAGCAGAGGAGGATGTCAACCGTCTGATTGGAGCCATGAAGGGGGTTGGTTAGTATACCCAATGAGGTGTCGGATAGCATTGTGAAACATGGCCAGCTGTATTTGTTTCTACAACATAAAAAACACATCATGTTAAAGGCAGGAAACAAGGCTGTGATGAATAAGATGTGTGCAATAGTAACACTTTTACTTTTCTGAAATATTTGTTTATACTCAAACAGGCGTCTTTAAGGATATATTGACCACCATACTTTTTGGCAGAATGTTAGTTACTTTTCAGT